>VZZY01019626.1:581402-913754 GCA_013400335.1 Eurystomus gularis | reverse complement strand
GGGGGGGCCATCCATGACGATCCTGTTGCTGCTGTGCATGTAGATTAACGTGGTGATTGGGGTGCCAATCAAAATGCACGCTAATTAGAAAACCCATGCCAGAAGCAACAGAAATGCACCCGCGGTGGGAGGAAGATTTTCCTTAGTTTAAAAGATCCAGTTCTTCTGGAAATCAGGGAGGCTGTGGATTACCTCTTCTTCCCAGCTTGACCGGTGTACCCTGCAGGGATGGGGGCAGGATGGAGGGCAGGAGAGGGGTTTAAGCGGCAAGGCGCAATTCAGCTCATTTTCCAGTTAGCTGAGGCATGTGGTGTTCATCAGGAGAGCTGCCCCTAATAAGGGTTCTTCGCTTGGTGTCCAAAAGGCCAGTCCACACACCAAGCTGAGATACTTGTCTTTATTTCTGTCAGAATAGGGTGCCAGGCATCTCCCAGCAGCAGCACACCCAGCGTTAGCAGAAGACACCCAGTTGGTTAGTCTTATTTCCCTACCTGTCCTACAACATACCTCTGCCTGCTGTCTAATGAGTAAAACATTTTGGGGAGGTTCCATAATGAACATGCTCAGTTTTACCTTAGAGGTGTGTAGTTTAGCATCATAATTACCCAAGATTACTTCAGGATACGCTCTTGGCTTCTCTTTGCTCCAGAAGTTCTATATTTCGTTATCTTTTGTCTAAGTCAACAGCAGCAAAAGAACACATCAGACACGTCATTTGGTTTCACACCCTATTCGAGGTCAGGTACTTTCCAGGATGCCCCAACCACGTTTCAACCAAAATTTCTTGATAAACTTTTAGCCTTTAGCTTTCAACATCAGGAGGAGCCATGCCATGCCTGAAGCAGTGCCAGCAGAATTGTTACTTACCTGTTCCCAAACCCACAAGCCCAGGGTAGAAGCAGACACATAATCCAAGCAGTGGCCCCACAAGCTCTGTAGCCTGGTGCAAATGGGACAACGCGATGGGTGCATCTATAGCTTCAAGGTTTGGTACTCCTGTCTTCTTCACGTTCCCTGGGCTGGGACAAGACGGTGCAGCATTGACTGTGGTTTGTTCTTTGAGAGCTTTCCCAGCTGGAGGGTTGGCAGAGCAGGTCCCCGACCCCCTTTTAATGAGCAGAGCAGAGTTGGGAGAGGGATTAGTAGAGATTGTTGTGTTGGTTCTCCTCGATGTGGCTCCTTAGGACCACGCGCAGGAGCAGCCCCAGAGCGGAGGTAATTAGTGCCAGTTTGAGACACGCCGGCAATAAGCAGTCGTTATTTGCGCTCAGACAATTGCCTTGCAGCTCATCCTTGCTGAATTTTGGCAGAAAGGACGATTCAGTCCATAGGTACCAGCACGTTTATGATCTTTGGCCTCGAATCTGTAGCAAACTAATTATCCAAAATTCAGTGTTTTATCCATCTGATTCGGCCAAGATCTTAGGAGTTGTGAGGATGAGTAGAAAGTGCTCTCCTTGCTCAGTTTTCAAATATGCTTTAACATATAAAGGCTTTGCTTGATCCTTTGAGTTAATAATTCTTCGCAAAGTGACTTTTATTATGAGTACTTCAAGCGAGTTTGAATATGTCATTGTGGCAGGAGATGAAGATTTGAAACATGCTCTGCAGTCTGTGGGATTAATAAATTAGGGGAATGGTCTAATTATGGAAAATCTAAAGGACAATTTCAGATTATTAATGCAACTACTGAATACTTGAATTTCAAAGATTAATTAATCTTTGATTTTTTTTTAAAGATTAATCTGTACCAGAAGGTTAATTGCTATCTGTAAGAAATATATATATTGAAGTCGTTAGCAAAAGACCACTTGAATGCCTCCTAACAGATAAATGAAAGATCTAGTATGCATTTATTCATCTTTTTCTGTCCCGAAATGGCCCATTTTCACAGATGAGTACGCTGGCTGCTTTGCTTGGGCAGACTTTGATGCTCGCTCCGTGAGGCTGCAGCACAAATGGTGAGGGAAGGGGACGCCCACATCTGCTGACCCATATGTCCACTACCTTTATCTCTTTCTTCCGTCCTTCCATAGCTCTCTTGGCCAACCTCATCTCAGAAATAAGTATTTTTTCCTCAGCAAGGGTGGTTTGGAGCCGCGGTTCTGCTTCTCTGCATGAAGCAGACCTGTTGTACCGTGCATCTTAATCTGCAAACTACGAATTAGTTTTGATGATGATGCTCTCAACCGTTTGGAAGGGCGGGAGGCGAGTAGCATGTCGTCTTTCTCTGGGTGCTAAAGGCACGATAAGAAGGGATTAAAGCTCTTGTACCAGCGTGCTGATATGATTATATATGCACTGGAGTTTCTTCTGAAGACTTTTAGTTGCGGTGGCATACTTGTTAAAAGGCTATCATCACCTTGACAGAACAAAAAAGGCAGAATAAACTTTAATCCACTTTAACATAGGAAGCGCAACACTTGCGACAGTCGCTTTATCTTCTTTTCTCCCCTTTTTTGCTCAAAACTTTTTTTGAAATACTCATTTCTTTAATCCTTCTGTCTCCGCGGTCCTCACGCTCTACAGACATCGTTACATAAGGCTGAGAGCTTCTGCATGCAGCGGGGACGGCCTAGATGCACACGCTGCAGGAGCCGAGCTTGCTCAGAAACAGGAGAAATATCAAAAAACGTTCATTGTCAGGGCAAGGAAGAGACCCTTAGACTTTGAATCCTCACCCTCAGAAGCAGAATTTTTTCCCAGCAGTGATGCTGAACAGTTTGTTTTTTTTTTTACTATCCCTCAATATAATCTTGAATTTATTTTTTTATCTTGTTTTTCCCAGCTTTATATTCTCTAGTAAAATCCAGATGTACACACACACACACGACTTCTGAGACTCGTTGCCCTTATGTCTGACACGTGTCACTCCACAGAAATCAGACGAACCACTTTCTCGCATGTTGTTATCATCTGTGCATCAAAAAGTGTCATCTCCTAACGCGCCGGCTCCTTTACGAATTAGCGACACACAATTAAGTACGTCCTACAGAAATGATCTTCTATGTGTCTGTTATCTCTGGGAAGGACTGGTTTAAACCCCGTTAGCCACCTCATGAGAGCTTTTCCTAAAGCCTCAATATTTATTTTCAACGCTGACTTGTGTTTCTAAAAAGACGTGAATCTTTTGATTCGGGTTTTTGGTGATCTGAATCATCTCCTGGTGCTCTCGGTGAAATCCTCAGCGTGATAGATCATAATATGGTGCCCTAATTGAGTGCTTCTCTTCTGGGGAAGCTGCCACTGTTGAAAGCCAAGAGCTGCTGTATCATCTGTCAGTGATTCACACAGCACTTTCCGTAGGCTCCTGGAGGTCTGCTGTGATCCTGAATCTGCATTTTTGTAATAGAACTTAATTTTTATGCTGTCTGTTGGGAATTCCATTAGCACAAATTAGTGCCGGATAACATGAGAGAGTTAAATCATTGCTACGAGGGAGTTGTACAATTGTGTCTGTGTTTTAAGAAGGGAGAGGAGCCTGTTCCGTCTGTGTCTTTCACATAGGGGACTGGTTCCTACTGCCAAGTAGAAAATCCTGATTTTTTTTCTTTTGTGTCTTGCTTTCTGACTTTAATGAAACCTCTCTCTTCTTTTCTTGATCCATTAAAGCCCTACTGAATGGGTTTAGAATACCCAGTACAAGGAGCAGTCGCTTTATAACATAACCCAAGGTTAAAAGAAGCCCCAAAATAAGAAAGGAAGGTGAAAAAAGTGACGGCACTGCAGTGGGCACAGGTTGCATTGGCATAAATAACAAAGAGGATTTATTATTGAAGCTTTGCACATCACACTGGCAATGGGTGGTACCACCCATCACCCAGTGATGCTCCAAATTTATGACCTACTCTTTCTGTTCTCTGTGGCAGCAAACAGAACCCCACTTCTGACCGCATTACTGTTCAAATATTCATTTGAATGAGTCATTGTTTTGGAAGAAGATGGGCTAAGGTGTTGTCCTGTCCACCGCGATGACTATTGATTTATTTAGCCGCAGGAAGCGCGTTTTGCACACTGTGTTCATTGGATCTCCCTCTGCTGTAACCCGAGGGGCAGAAACCTTCTACAGCGTTTCAGTGAGAGCCAACAGCTGAGCTTCTGTGGTGACAAACTGCTCTACAAACACGTTTTTGAAGCGCAGTCCAAAAGCCAGCCAAAGAAAACCAGGCTGCGTGTCGCAGCGGCGTTTTGCGTGTATCTCAGGTGCTGTCGCTTCAGGGAACAGCAGCTCTCGGGAGGTCACAGGCCCTGGTGCTTTTATGGAGTCTGCGGGTGCAGAGCGTGGTTTGCGGCTTGTGGAGTTTTCCCAGGGAGTTACTGGTCCCTGTGGTGCTTTTCTGCCTGCTGGGTGGCTCGGCATCTTCCAGGAGGGATGGAGGTCTCGGGGCCACTCCTTTGTCTTTGGTTGTGTTAAATGGTTATACGTTCTGCTGGGAACAGCCTTTCTTCATTTACTCATAAGCCTTTTTTCCCTCTGGATCAAACACAGCGAAAATAAATATATAAGCCACTAATGAAATCAGGCAATTTATATCTGAGCACTTTAAGTGGTTTCCATTTTTCTTTCTATTTTTCTCGAATATTCATCATGTGTCTGTCCTGTTTGGTGTTTGGTGATGGTGATGTTAAGTAACGATGTTACGAAATCTATTATTTTCCTTCCTGTGTTTTGTCAAACAACAAATGTTTTGTCATTTTGGGGGAAAAAAAAAAGTCAAGAAAAATGCTTCCTAAAGTTGTACTGACTTGTGTGGCCTGCTGCGGTCTGTCAGGTTTAATAGGCATTTCTTTTAATTGCAACAGATCTAGGAGAGGGTGGACTGGCCTGGATCCTCACGGGTGTTTGGGGTTGCGTCTAGATACTTCTGATAGTGGAAAAGAAAAAACAAAGTGCGTCTCTGCAAAGGAAACTCAGTGTGCACGCTTTATGCTCTGTGGCTTTTTTAATAACTTGTGAGGAATGAATGGGTGATGTCCTCAAGGCGATGACTGGACTTCTGATGTCTCTGTGATACTGGGTGAAACTCCAGAAACCCTCTAGGCACCTGCCTGTATTCTTAGGTTATCGAAACATTGTGAATGCAAACTGCATCTCTTCAGCCAGGCATCTTCCTAACACTAGAGATGTCCTAAGTGAGTTGGCTCTGCTCCCTGTGCAGTACCAAAGAGTGATGAGATCTGAGTTTCCCTTTTGAAATATCTGTTTCCATCTCTTCACTACCCAGGGAGCGCAGGTATCAAATATAAGCATGTCATTGAAGAATTTGAATTAAAAAACCAAAATCCAATCATTGGTAGGTGTGTGATATATGTATTTTCCTATCCTTTGTCATCACTGGGAGATAAATACCTGGGGTAGGTTTATAGGGTTCTTAGGATCTCTTAGTGAAGCTGATGGGCATTAGGAGCACATGGTTTGGATACCCACCTGATGGTGCTGCAGCAACCAAGACCTGTCTGCCCAAAGAACATCACCATTCTAATGGAACTAGCAGGGGTCTGAGTAATTCCTCCTTCTCAAACTCATGAAAAATTGGTAAAACAGAGTTTGGGGAGAAGGAAAGAGGTAAAGACATGACATTACGATTACCTTCCTGTCTGCTTGTGTGGAAGCTGAGACCACTTCCCTGCTGATAGATGCAGAAACTCGCACTGTGTCCTCCCAGATGATCTCACACGGCTGGTTTCTCGGCAAAGTATTATTGGATAGCTGTAACAGGCCGCTGTCGCAGCCGCAGCATAAGTCACTTTAATGACAGATATCTGCCTTTTTATGGCATTTATTGAACATTTGGAGATTGCATCTCAAGGACGGAATAAAATTGCAATGGGCAATTCTTGTTGCTAAACAAATAACTGCCAGCCTCCTTTAAAAATGTTACCCCGAATTTAATCAAACTTTGCTTTTGTGCTTATGCGAAATGTGTCGAGTGGATCAGCTGAGAACAAGCGACTGGTCAAGTCCTTGTTATTCCAAAGCAGGAACATGACTTGCTGAGCCTTGCTTTTTACCAGTAAACTCAGACACCTTCGGGACTGCCCCTGCATTTTGCAGCATGCGTGCCCCGTGATGGAGGAGTTTGATGCAGGTTCAGTAAGTTATTCATCCCAATCCAGTTTGTTTGTTTGTTTTTTTCCTTTGTTCTTCGGCAGGTTTTCTGCATCTCAAGGGTAATACATTCCTCCAGGTAAAGATGGAGCAGAATCAGAGAAGCAAGAGCACTCGTGTTTGCTCTGCATCCATCTTCTGCTGGGAAGAATAGACATTTGCAAAAAAGCAGAGGTGGGAATATCAGGGGAATGGACAAAAATATGTTTGTGTGCCTTAGGAAGCTTGAGAAGAAGGTCCTGTTCAGGTGCAAAAGCTGATGTTTTGGGGAGTAGTAGGGGGAAAGGAGAGAGTTCAGGTTTACTGAGCAATAAAAGGAAGGAACAAGCCTGTGGAAACAGCAAGAGGTGAAAGGATTAGGAGGAGGAGAGATGAAAGCCGTAAAATGAAGGTTGGTAGAAGGGGGGTGATAGCAGGGGCTGCAAGGATTGAGCCGCGGCAGGGAAAAAAAATACGTATGAATACGGAAGATTTGCCATAGAGAGCGGGCTAGAAAATCACATTTGTTTCACCAAAAAAAGTCATGATTTCAGAAACAGAATGGACTTAGACTGTGAAAACATAAAACTTCTGGAAGATGAGATAGAAATTCTTTCCAAAGTCCCTTTTCTTTTTTTTCTGCCGAGGGGCAGTGAAGCCAGACTTCGTAGATGACTGCATCTGAGTGCCTGTGCTCTTCACCCTGCTCTTCTCCTGCCTCCCCGGGGGAGAAGTGGAGCCTGTGAATCCTGGCTCCCATTTTGCCTCCGCCTCCGGTGCCTATTCCAGTGTGTGGTGCAAAGCGTCTTGTCAGCTTTCCTGAAGGAATAGAATGAATTTCATAAAAAGCCTTCTGCAGAGGAAGCCCCTGCTGTCATTTTGACTTTCCCCATGGAAAACAGAAATATTGTGATTACACTGAGGTTTTCCCACGGGATATGTCTGCTTTGCAAAGTAGGATGAATTTGTTGGAACGTCATTTGGGACCAGCTCTAAATGCATTTCTGCATCTGAAGGGTAATATATAATCGAATGCAGTAAGTTATTCCAGTTTCTGTCACTGAAATCCTTCATCCCAGGAGGAAATACAAAATATTGCCTCATCTTGTACCTTCCATACTTCACAGTCCCTTTTCGCTTTGTGCTAATGCAAAGAACAGCTTTCATAGCCATGGGGGAGTAGCAGCACATAAATAATTCTAAGATGCCTCTTCCATCACGCGCCCTCCCCTGCCTTCTTCATTCCTTATCCTTCCTCAGACAACAGAAGATGACAAACGTCCTGAACCCTTCGCACTCTTGGAAGATGGCTTTCGTGCTTTGCTAGTGATCTTCTGGGCATGCCAAAAATATTCCCCGGTCTGTCTCTGAAGCCTTCCTCTGACTGGCTTCATTGCGTAGAGAAAAAGATCAATGAGAGGAAAAAGTTGCTTCGACCGGGTGTATGGGCCCCAGCTTTGCAAAATCAAAGCAGGTAGTAAATTCTGATCAATGGAGAGATACTCTTTCCTTACACCTTCTTAGGAAAGTTATTTATCAAAGCAGCGTTTGAAATACTTGGACTATTTGCTCTAGTATATGCAGCAAGATATCTGAGCTGAAAACGCGAACTGCAGTACGGCATTTTAAGTGGTTTACCCGTATAGCCAGGACATTGGGAAGATCTATATAAGCACGGGTTGTGCTTGCAGGCTGCTCTTGCCTTTCCCTTTGGCATTTCAGGCTTCTTGTGTTTTCAATCTATAAGGAATCAAGGGGCCTAGTGTGCTCTCACAATGGACGCTACTGACATTATTTTAACCCTTGGGGCATTGGAACTAGGTGATCTTTGAGGTCCTTTCCAACCCAAACCATTCTATGGTTCTATGAAATCATCCAAAAAGATCGTGAGAGCACTTGGCTCATGATAAATGGCCACGCTTCACCAGGTCGCTGGTTGTTTGGGAGAGCCCAAGTATGACAACACAGGCAGGCATCCGTGGTCAGTTGGGATGCTAACTGTGAGGCTGCGATGCAGGCATCCCAAATACAGCAGCTTTTCTGCTTAAAAAATGAAGGATTTCACTTAAATGATTGTATTTTAAGAAGAGTGCAGGGTGCAGATGTGAAGCAGCAGGAAGCTTTTTGTGACAGCCTCTCATTGACTTTTCATTGCTGTTTCTGTATTTCTTTTAAAGCCAATTTTATATTCAGGCAAAAGAAAGTCTAGACAGATTGTCTAAAAACTTTTATTGGCTAATTAAGATTATACTGCTGGTGTATCACTGCTGGATAACTTGCGGACTCCGGTTAAGAAACGGCCTTCGTTTTTGCAGCTTGTGCCAAGCTTTCTTCTGTTATTCCCTGGGAGGGCTTTTTTTCATCTCTATTCCTGCGTCAAAACCAAATGCCACCTGAAGTCTTGTGCTTGGGCACCTGAATCTATAGAAAGGAACCCGAATGTCTTGACTTTTTTCCAAAGTACTGAGCATTTGTGGTTTGCGTTCAAACTGATTGGAGCTGCGATTGCTCTGTCCTACAGAAATCAGCCCAGCCTTAAACAGTTGTGTCTCAATGGTGTGGCCTCAGCATTTATGTGAGGTGGGAGAGTGACAGCCCTGGGAAACAGCTCTGGTGCCATCATGGTGATGTGTCTTATCAGAGGCTAAAGCCCAGGAGGAGTCGAGCTCCCAGAGGTGGTAATGTTTGCTGTGATAAATAACTCATCTGTGGTCTGAGCTGGCTGGTTTATGAAGGAACATTTATCTGGGAGTTGGGTGAGGTTTTCTTTGGACCCTTAGTTATCAAAATTAATCTTATTTTGCAAGCTCAAACCATGTGATAAGAACGGTGTCCTGTTTACCAAGAGTCAGGATGAATTTGAGCTGGGATGTTGGTTTAGGTTGGATATTAAAAGAAAGTAGGAAGAAATTCTTTACTGAAAGAGTGGTTGGGCACTGAACAGGCTGCCCAGGGCAGTGGTGGAGTCACCATCCCTGGAGGGGTTCAAAAAACGAGTAGATGTGGCGCTTCAGGACATGGTCTAGTGGTCAGGGAGGTGTTGGAATGAAGGTTGGACTTGATCTTAGAGGTCTTTTCCAACCTACATGATTCTGTGATTCCCACGTTTGAGTATTTATCTCCTTGAACCAGTTCATTTCTTGTGGTCCTCCTTAGGAAAGCGCAGCATGTTCATTAAGCCAGAACTGATCTCAAACCTCCAATTGCTGTAATCAAGTAACTTTTATTTACTAACATCAGGAGGGGAGACAGAGAAGCAGCATCACAAAAAAACTGCAGCCAAAGTCTATGGTACACAAGCTGTTCCTTGACATAAACATCTTTTGAAAAATCTCTGCAGAAGCTCTGCGAAAGTAGAGCCCCTCTCTAGGTTCTTCACACTGAGATGCCCTGCGATGCCACCACTCTGTGAGCTGCACTAAAAAAGCAATTAGCACTTTTGATTGCTTTGCAAAATTTTATTAGTCTTCTGCCTCTCGAGGCTCTGGCAAATAATGTTGCTTCACTCGAGGCTTCTTTGATGCCATTTTTTTTTCCTCAGTCTTTTCCAAGAACGAATACAAGACTGGAGTTACTGGGCAATCGATCCAGCGATCTACAATCCTTCTTCTTGAGAACTTCTAAACTCATTAGAGGCACCACCTCTTTTTAAAGCCACACCATGCTCCCTCTCTGCTTCCCTCTTCTTCCTTCCCTTGCATTTGTGTTACTGCCTCTGAAATTCTGTGCCTTTGGTGCCCAAGAAAGCCATTCATTTAATCTGAGAACAAAGACTTCTAGTCCATCTTAGTCATTTCCTACAATTTCAGTGGAAAACAGGGAAAAATCAAGGGCACCCGAAGACTAAAACAGAACAAACCCCATTTGCTTGCAGTGGGAGAGACTGTGCAGTTGCTGTAGCTCGGGACTGTGCAAAACCCCTTTTTTACAGAAAGTAATCACTTTTTTTTTTTTCTTCCTCCAAGGCTCCTCCATTAAAGGGCCTTATTATTTGCTCAGGGCCCTTGGTGATGCTGAGCTGAAATGCCCAGGGCTGAGGGTCGCACAAGCTGACCCAGAATGCTTTGGGGTGCATGTGCAGCGCTCGGTTGGGTTATGAATCGCTTTATTCATAATTATTTGTTAATATTTACTCACCCAAGTAACCTGTGGGCCACCGATTGCCTCTTGCCTGCGTGGAGGCAGCAGCTGATGTGGCCTTGGCAGCCCCAGGCGCCCGCTGACACTTCCCACCAGAGCTTCAGGGCTGGGTTCTGCCACATGGTTAACGCTGAGCAGGGTGTGATGCTCAGGGATGTCTGCTCCACGCCCGTGAGCGTGAGCAGCGTGTGGTCATGTAACCCCTGAACCCAGAGATAATCATCTTCCGGATTTTTGGTGGAATATACTTGATTTTATGTTATTACTTGCTGGCTTTGGAGCGTTTCTGAGCCGGGCGAGAGCTGCGGAGAGCAGAGCTGTGTCCGTGGTTGGCATATCCAACTCTTCCCCTGCTTTCAGCCCTGTGCTGAGCGTAAACAAAGCAAGATAACATCGTGTTTTGTAGTCGCTGTTTGATTATTTTTTTTTTCCCCCCTGACAAATTTCAACGACCTCCCCAGCACGAAAAGGAGAGCACGCTCTTTTTATCATTTTTCAAATTCAAGCAGGTTTCAAAAGCAAAACCTAGGTGGTTTTGTCGGCTTCAGAAAGCCTTTCTTGAAGCAGAATGCTATTGATGAGGCTCTAATGACATCTTTTTCTTAAAAAGGAGCCAAGAATCATAAACATTAAAGATAGGAAAGATGTAATTTGGATGTCATTTGTACTTAAGCTGCTTTTCTCTTTAGTACATGAATGTGCACAGGTGTATTAGCAGCTGCGTTTCGATATAGCATTTTCCCTACCCCATCCGGCATCAAAACGGGTGGAAAATGTCTGGTATTGAAAGCAGATTTGTGGATGCATCCTTTGCTCGTCTGAGCAGTTGTGTCATGAATTGATCCCCATCCAAGAGGAGCTCTCTCTTTCTCTCCTTTCTAACCAGCCAATCTATATATATATAATGTTGCTGGCAACAGCAAATCCATATAAAAAAGTCTTTCCCTCGCTGAGGTCTCACCCTTGCTATCAGCAGCAGGATGCATCCATGGGTTGTCACCTGCATGGTGGTGGCCAAACCGGCCAAGGGCTCGGGGGCTGCCTGGGGACCCCCCATCGTGGATGGGGGACTGCTCCGGCACCAGCGGGTATAAATCCCTGCTCTTCACTTCTGCTGCTCCAATAGGTCAAGGGCTTGCTTAGTGATATTGGCCATGGTCTTCAGAGTCTCTTTAAGGGATTTGCCTTCAATTTAGCTTTCAATTTGAAGTAGAAAGCATATAATTATGTAGATTTAAAGCTTCCCTTCCTCTCCGCTCCAGAAGTAAAGGTGTCTTCTGAAATGAATCACATTATCCTCTACTTCCAGAGCAGCTCTGCAGTATAATGTGTATTAGATAGGACTTGGTGTTCCTGTAGGAGACCCCTAAATGTTCTGCTTCAGAGGGACAGAGAGACAGCTGCGATTCGCAAACGATGTGCAGCTCGGCCTTCTCTGTAAAATGGATGGAATAGATGGAAAAAGGAAAAAAAAAAAAACAAAACCCCATTTTTTCCTAACTGAAGCACAGATAGTTACCGATTTTGCTTTCAAGGTTGACACAGGTATGCTTCGTCTGTAGGTTTGTTTACCCTGGTAGAGAATTTCATTGTGTGCTGAACTACAGGGAAGAGCATGACTGGGGATTTATTCCAGCAAAAGTGATTGACAGCTGCAAATATGCAAATAAAGTCCTATAAAGGAAGCCAAAGATTTGGAGACGGGATCAGAAAAGTGCAAAATCTTAAATATTCAAAGGCAAAGTATCCGACAATGACATGATCAGACAAAAAGTCACATTATTTTAACTAAGAGCCATATTTAGAACAGCCTGGGAGAACATTTTCTGGGTAGCTAAGTCTGCCTAAGTGAGAAAAATGAATGAGCCTCTAACTTCTGCTTTTCATGATCCAGTGTATGGGCTTGGGGAAATGGTTTTAGAACAAAGATCAGCACTGTCATTACGTCAATATGACTTACTGTAAAGTGTTGGGCACTGTGGCTGGAGACGGAAAGGTTGCCAGGCTAAATTAATTAGAGGAAAAGCATGAAGAGCAATTGGCAATAAATGCGCACAGACGTGGTCAGTGGCATCCTAACACATAAGGAAGGCTGCGCTCATCAAAGCATATATCACACTTGGGAAAACCATCTTTCAGTTCTGTGAATAACCTTTGAACTCTGTTGAAGTTAGCTGTATGAGTAAAGGGTGCCGTGGGTCTTTGAAATAATATATTTCCATTTGCAAACTGCAGCAGCTGACACCAAGTCAATACAGATGATAGGTTATGGTGTCTTGAAGATGAACAAACCCCAGAAAAGTAGCCTGCACATCTCTTACAAATATACACGTTTTTAGTCTGTCTGTTCCTTTAAGAAGCAAATGAATTAGATTGTAAGATTTGGTGTCTTTCATGGGAAGAGGGTGGGTGTGATGCTGCCCCAGCTACACCTGCAACCCCAGCCCAAGCTGGGAGAGGCAGAGCAAACTCAGCAGATGTTCTGAGCTGTGGTTACAGGTGTGTCCATGATACCCCCTCGTACAGTGCAGTTACAGCAGGAACTCAGGCGTCATCAGACCAACCTGTGGAGCTGTAGCTCCTCCTTTCCTGTGTGCAGCTGAAGGGAAGAATGAGTTAAATATTTTATTTACCCTATTTGTTGGGGTTAAGGGTGTTTTGTGGGGGTAGGAGCAAGAAGGGAGATGGTGCTCCAGGCCAGCTCATAGCTGTTCATACTGCCAGGTGCATAGCACAGAATGGTGGGGGTTGGAAGGGACCTCTGGAGATCGTCTTGTCCAACCCCCCTGCTCCAGCAGCTCACCCAGAGCAGGGGGCCCAGGATCGTGTCCGGGCAGGTTTGGAATCTCTCCAGAGAAGGAGACTCCACAACCTCTCTGGGCAGCCTGGGCCAGGCTCCCACACCCTCACAGCAAAGAAGTTTTTCCTCATGTTGATATTCCTGGGACCCTCTCCTTGCTTGTGTGTAGGGAGGTACAGAGTGCCCACATCCAGCAAGGCAAGATCAGTGTCCTCTCTGGACATCACCAGCAATAAATCCATCCTGCCTTGTTAGTGAATCTGTGCCCTGTGGAGATGTAATTGGACGTGCCACCAGCACTCCAGAATGTCAACTGATTGTGCCAAACGAGACAAAAAAGAGGTATGTTAGTCGAGGAGATGATAGACAGCGACGTGCAGAGCTCTGGGTCTGAGTGGATTTTACGCAGAGCAGCGCATGGTATTACCTCCCATCGCTCTTGCCAGACATAGTTTCTTAAAATAGTTTAAAGAGAGTTTTAGGAAGAGAGGGAGCATCATCAGAAAGAGTCTTTCTTGCCAAAACCAGGGATAATACAGCGATGCTTGAGGAGGGAAGGTGGGTGTGATCTGGGGCTTCCCTTCTTCATTAGGGAAGTGGTGGGGCCAGATCCTGAAAAGAGAAAGAGCGTGAAGCTGAGTTGGGAATGAAGCAACTGAAGGAATTGATTTAGTCAGCGAGGCGGGTTATTTAGTGATGGCCTTTCAATGTAGCTGGAGGGGGCTGAGCGAGGAGTAGTGCTGGCGCCGGTGGTGATGGCCCCTCTTCTGCATCATTTCCACATCATCATTAGCAGGCGTTTGCCGCTCCGTGGTTTTCTTTCTCTTCTTATTCCTGCTTGAGCTACAGCCTACAGCACAGTCATTGATCTCGTCATCATTTTAATTTGGGTTGTTTGCTGTGAATATAATTGATTCCATTGTAGCGTTAGCTCTTCTTCAGGCAAAGGAAACTTCTATTCTCATATTTATATGATGGCTCTCCTTGTTAGACCAAACGCTTCTCAGGATTGATCCAAATAAAGAATTCCAGTGAGATTTTAGATACCAGTTCTTAAGGCCTCATTAGTGACGTTCAGGAATAGTCATTTTATTTGCATGCTGGTGAGGAATTACAGCAGATAAAAACCAACATCTGAACTCGGATCTCTATTTTAGAAAGGCCTTACTATTTTTGATCTAAACAGAGCGATTTCTTCCCTTCTAATCACATGTGTATTTTTTTTTTTTTTAATATCCTTTTAAGCATGAGGAGGAAAGAATTAACGCCGTTTAAGTCAAAGTGATTCTTCTTCCCCCACCGTTATAAGTCATCAGGGCACCATTTGCGATGTCTTCAGTTTGCAGTGTCAGACTTGGGGTTTCTCAGCTCGCTTCTCAGGCTCCAGCATCACAGCTTAAAACCGTGTGGGTGCCTGTGGATCTATGTATGTGCATTTTATATATATATATATATATATATGACCTCATTCATGACTGAATGCATTGCTTCCTCGGTGATGTGAGTGGGTACTGGTAAATCTGTATTGGAGAAATAAGACAGAGAGGAGCTAAATCATTTTCTCAGAATGTCACTAAGAGCATTTGGCTGATGAGTTTGATTATAACTACCCCCAGATTTTTTTTTCTCTGCAGTGGAACGAGCTGGAAAACCTTCTGGCTTGTGAGTTGAAGACCAGAAATCTCACGGTGATGAAATTGATTATAAAAGAAAAAAAAAAAAAGAAAAAGAAAAATCTTAAGGCAGGGGGAAATTCAATGCAGTTTCTCTTCCTCTTGGTCCAGGGGCATATCTTCTTTTGCTCAGGGCAAAATTCCAGCTCTTGGAGCCGTTGGAGAGATTTCTAATCCTATTATAGTGGATTGGTGAAAGTTTTCTCTGGGAGTCTTTAAACATCCTTATCAAGTGTAAATGTCTGATTGCTTTGGCAGCTGATGTTTTCGTTGAAAAATTAACTCCTCTATGGAAATGACATACTTTCAGTGAGATGAGCCATTTGATTCCGTCAGTTCGTTTTCTGAGCATCCAGCCCCAAATCAAATACGTTTAAAGGGAAGCTTAAGATACTATGCATTATTCATTGCTAGATTATTGAAATAAAATACTATTATCCCGTTCTCCTTTGCATTGATGCATTCTTTCCAATAATTTTTATGTGAAGATTGAAGGACTGATGCTTTTGACGAAGGTAAAACAAGGAAGGTAATTCAAGACCAGGCTTGATGGGGCTCTGAGCAGCCTGGTCCAGTTCGAGATGTCCCGGGGGGATGGACTAGATGGCCTTGGAAGGTCCCTTCCAACCCAAACCACTCTACGATTCTGTAAGGAAATACACTGGCAGCAAAATGGAACGTGGTCAAATGTGAAAATATATTAATAGGAAAGGGAACAAGATTAAAATCTGATCTTTGGGTTTTTCATGATCCCTTCAGTATTTTGCCAAAGTTCCCATAGGTAATCTTATCTTTTCTCATAATTAAATCTTCCATCTCCATTGATCCGAGTCTTCCCAATGCATTCTATGTCCATCAAAAAACCTCGGTCACTGGGAGAAGGATTCCAGCACTGGGAATAGCATGCTGCTGATGAAAAGATAGCTGTGTGATTGCTCTTGATAGAAAATGGGTCTCTCATTTGTTGTATATGTGAACACTTTTGTGTTTGGCTGTGGCACTAAGTATAAACCCAAACTGATGATCATCAGAGTAGCTGTGAATGTCACGTCATGTCATTCATAAAAATGTTTCCTAAGAATCTTAGGAATGGGAAAATTGATGCAAGTAGTGGTGTTTCTCTCCTGGTTTCCTGCAGCCTCTTTGCTGCGGGATGGAAACAAGCCTGGTCAGGATGAAATCATTCAGCACCGGACAAACCCCGAGGTTGCTTACAGAGACATAATCTTCCCCAGAGAAGTACAAGTGTGTTGAGAAAGAGCATTACGGTTAAACTTGATTACAGAGAGCAGCTCAGTATTTCTGATAAAATCATTAATCTCATTTTTTGTCCAATTTTTTTTTATTCTTTATTTGCCATTACAACCATCCCGCATTGCTTTCAAGCTGGTGGTGCAGCTGAGAAGGCTGATTAAATTGCAAAGCAGACTTGAAATGAAGGGATCCATATCTAGCTACCCTTATTATCAGTTCCAAGAAATTAAATCTACCATAAATGATTTACTCTAAAACAAATCAAATAGTCATTGGGAAGACAAAGGGCAGAGTGGCCGTACGGATTGCATCTTGGTGGAAGGAAGCAGCGATCGAAAAAGAACCAGATAAAACCCAGACCTGCCACAAAGTTTTTCAGCTTTCTCCGTACCAGCTTGCAGCTCTGCTCAGCGAGTCCTGGTGTTGCCTTGAATATTGTGCAAGTGAGTCGCTTGGTAGCGTGCAGAGGAACTGAAAATGCTATTTTTCCGTAAGCTCTTCTATTACTGACTGTTACATAAGACACTCTAACACTTACGTGAGGCTGTACAGATTGCTGTTCCCCTCTGCGAATTATTTATGTATTCATTATTATTTCAAGGTTGTGAATAAAAACCTTCTAGAAATTCACCTTTGCTCTAGCTGAACCCAGACATAGCAACATCATTGGGGTGGAGATGTTCCTCAACAGGCTGAGGTAAAAGCACTGCAGAGGTGGTCTCCACAATGATGTGTGGTGACTTCTGAGGTGCTGGAGCGTGTCCAAGGAACAGCAATGAAGCTGGTGAAGGGTCTAGAGGACAAGTCTTTTGAGGAGTGGCTGAGGGACCTGGGGGTGTTGAGTCTGCAGCAAAGGAGGCTCAGGGGAGACCTTCTGGCTCTCCACAACTCCCTGAAAGGAGATTGGAGCCAAGGGGCAGTCGGTCTCTTCTCCCAGGGAACAAGTGACAGGACAAGAGGCAACATCCTAAAGTTGCAGCAGGGAAGGTTTAGGTTGGACATGAGGAAAAATCTCTTTCCTGAAAGGTTTGTCAAGGGCTGTGCCAGGCTGGGCAGGGCAGTGGTGGAGTCCCCATCCCTGGAGGGGTTTCCAAGCTGTGGAGATGTGGTGCTGAGGGACGTGGGTTAGTGGTGCCCTGGCAGTGCTGGGGTAATGGTTGGACCTGATGATCTTAAAGGTCTCTTCCAACCAAAATGATTCTGTGATTGCTGTCCTCTGCTTTGCCTCAAAGTGTGTGTGTGTGTCCGTGTGTGTACATATATGTGATATGTAGCTCATATGTATCTATCTGTAGATATTTAAAAATATATTTATAGCTATATAATGCATCTTGAAGATCGGTATGTTCAGCTGGATCATCCATGTTTATTATACTCATAGAGTAATGGTATTTTTGCACCAACCTTCTGCCTGGCCCCAGAAGGGAGAACAAGGACCAGGGTTGTCACCCCAGCACACCGAGCGGTGGGGTGGCAGGGTGGGAGAGCCAGCCACGAATGCCCCAGACCCGCTAGATTCTCTAGGTATGAAGCTAAAGTGGTGCCGAGCTCAGCTGGTTCACAGGTCGGCGTGGTGGAGGCAGCACCGGGGCGAGGGCTTTGATACAAACCCGATGAGATCGGACGAGAGATGCTGAGCAGCCAAGTGCCTGTGGACATGAAAGGGAGCAGGTTGAGGAGATGCTTGTTACTATGCTGCCGTAACCAATTTGTTGGGTGTATGAAAGCTTTAGAAAGGAGCTGCTGAGTAAAGAGGTACGTGAACAGTGAGAATATGCTGTTAGTCCATCACAATTAGATACCTGCTGACCAAGCTCGTGTGCAGACCACCCAGCTGGTTCAGTCTGCTGCCTGGCACAGACGTTACCCTTATCTTTAAAATGATCATGATAAACAACAAAAAAAGTCAATTTCCCAACCTCTATTTAATTATTTTTATTTTATTATTAATTCCCTACTTGTGTAGGGAGGTGGGACTAGATGACCTCTAGAGGTCCCTTCCAGCCTGAAACATTCTATGATTCTGTGATTTTTAAAATGACGTGCTGCTTGCTGTTCAGATCGTCCCTGGGTTTGCTCCAGTCCGCCAGCCACAATGTGTGGTCAGACGTCCATCACTGGGGAGATCTGGAGGCTGAATGGGAAGCTCTACCATGGGTTGGGTCCAGGGCTTTGGACAAAGCTTTTGTGGAATATTCCGAGGCTGGTTGAGGTCACCAGAAGTCAGTGAAATTCCTCACCACACTATTTTAGTTTTCCTGAGGGCAACATCAGAGCGATGTAGGTTTACTTCATGTTTAGGTTTCTAAATGTTTTCAATTAATTGGCTTTTTGAGGTCCTCCTGGAAGAGGCTGCGGGGCAGAAAAGGTCTTGTTGTTAGATGGGACTGTTAGGAGATACAGACAAACTTAGCATGTCCGTGCAAAATGACCACGCTGTAAGATGCCTGGTCCTCGCCTTGCCTTGTATTTCAGGATCTGTCCATATAGCTGGTTAACTAGCATTTTATTTTAAGTTTTAGTTAGCCCCAATTCACACATTTATAAAAAGTATATCATTTTTTACTGTAAGTTCATTTTTCAGGCAAAAATGACATGAATGGGGAACTTCATCTTAGCTTAATGCATGCTGATGAAAAAGTTCAGCTGTGCTCTGGCTGATCTGGAATTCTGAATTAGCCTGGAGGAAAACTCAAGGCAGGAAGGAGATTTTTGTTTGTTACAGGAAAGAAAAGATGAGACTGAGGCTTGTTCTGAGAACTTGCCATGTTCTTAAACCTATCCAGTTAGGTGAAGGGATGCTGTCTCCAGTACCCAGGTTGCCACGATACGTTCGGGTTCTGAAACAGAACCAGCCAGATCAGCTGGACTGGCTAATCCAAGAATTCACATTAGTTTCATTTCAGTTCACATTTTCAACTTAAATTTATGTCCAAATGGCCAAGGGTTTTCTTTGCTTGATTGCCTGGGTTTCTTAACCTTCAGGTTTTTTGAGCCAAAGAAAAAGTACAAGAAGGCAGGTTTTGGCACAAGAACTTTAAGCCTCCATAGTTGTCTTAATTACGCTCTGGGTTTGTGAAGTCTTCAGAAAAGTCTTTCAAGGGCAATCCTAAATTCTCTCCTTGCATGGGTGATCCACAAGACAAGCTTCTTTCCACTTCCTTGATTTTCTACTATTTTTCTTTTTGTCTGCTTTCAGAAGAGTTTGAATTAGTACGGAGGAAAAAGAAGGGTAAAGGGTGTTACTGTGTTAAGAATTAGATCTGGGTTTTATTTTCATTTCCCACTATGGTTTGTGCATGTGTGCCATTACTAATTAACAGACAAAGATAACTCTGCCACGGCAGTTTCCAATAATCATGTAAACAAAGCAAAAAGTAATTAAAAGCACAGGATTTGAAGCTGGAAGAAGGTCGATTTAGGCTGGAAATTAGGAGGAAATTCTTCAGTGTGAGGGTGGTGAGACATTGGCCCAGGTTGCCCAGGGAAGCTGTGGATGCTCCATGTGTGTTCAAGGCCAGGTTGGTCGGGGCTTTGAGCAACCTGGTCTAGTGGGAGGTGTCCCTGCCTGACAGGGCGGTTGGAACGAGATGATCTGTGAGGTCCCTTCCAACCCAAACCATTCTGTGATTCTAAAAATCTATTTTCATGCGTGCCTTAACCTTTGTAAACGTGTTTTGGAGTCAAACTGGCAATAAAAATGACAGTGCAGGGAAAGTGGAGGAGTGGTCCTGTGAGACCTTGAACTCCTTAACCCAAACTCATGAAGTGGTTAAGCACCAAATAGTGCTCTTAACTTTGGTGGGCCTGATGGCCTATTTACTGCAATGCGCAGGCTTTGGGGTTTTGCCCCCTTGGGCCTTATTATTGACACCTTTCTCTCTAAAGTACTGCCAGTACCCCTGGGAGAGATCAATCGGTGCGTCGCGGTTTTCCATGGCCATGCTCCGTGCAGTACATGCTATCTACTTACTGGCTGTGAAATCTTTGACCCAGTCAGATCTGCAGATAAAGTGCAAAAATTAAGAGGTAATTACCTTCACCGTTATCTTGAGCTGTCATAATGTTTCACATCGCAAGCGCTTATTTTCTTCTGAAACTGGAGCCAAAGTCTTCTCTGTCCTGCTGGTCCTTCCCCCAGAGCTGCTGTCAGCCGGTGCAGCTGCGGAGGGTCACGTTGCTGATGGAAACGGCTGCGTCTCAGTCGGCAACTGGAATTCAGGTGAAAACATTACCTGGGGTTTTTTTGGGTAAAATTTTACCTGAGGAATGTGCATGTCTTGGGGTTCGTGAAACCTTGATGTCTTTGGGAAAGATCTCTAGGCATAGTCAGCTTTGTACCAGTAATTGAGATACAAAACACAAACCGTACAGCTTAGATCTGGAACAAAGGATGTTCCTTAATGTGTAATTTTTATTAATTATAGAATCATTAAGGTTGGAAAAGACCTCTAAGATCATCAAGTCTAGCCGTCAACCCAACACTACCATGGCCACTAGACCATGTCCTGAAGTGCCACGTCTACACGGTTTTTGAACCCCTCCAGGGGTGGGGACTCCACCACTGCCCTGGGTAGCCTGTTCCAATGCCTGACCACTCTTTCAGTAAAGAAATTTTCCCTAATATCCCAATCTAAACTTCCCCAGCGCAACTTGACGCCGTTTCCAATGTGTATTGTATGCATAAGTATATGTATAACTTTGTAGCTTTACCTAATCTTCTTCTGGCTGGTGTTAATTGCATTAGTCATGCTTACAGAACACTAAAAAGATTTGCCTGTGGGAATTTCCCATCAGTTTTGAGTCAACAGTCAATTCACAGGATTTTGTTTTAGTTGGTGACTTCTTTATTAAAATAAACAAGATTACTGACAGGGAAAAATGTTTTCTCTGTAAGTATTAAAAGGAAGGACAGGAAATGCCAAGGTAAGGAAACGGAGATGAACAGGGATGGATTAAAGTTTCTGCACTGTAGTAGGTAGACGTGTTATTTTGGCAAACGTATCCTCTTGTGATGTTTGTTTCTAAATCATTTTGTCCCCTTTGGCTTTTCTCTTCCCAAACAGCAGAGCGGTTGGGTGATGGCAGGTAACAGTTTTCTCCTGTTCTCTTAATCTTTTGACTCTGCTCAACCATAGTTTGGTATCTGGTGCCTTTCCTTGCTCCCCCAGTGATGAATTACGTTTGCTGGCTTCAGCCTTGAGATTTGTAACAAATCAGAATATACGCAGAATACCAGTGTTTAAGCTCTTCAGTCATTTGGTTTTTTCAAGATGTGTTTTGCTGCTGTGCCGTACCTCTCTGGTAGCTAATGGCACGGCCAGGTTTTAGGTTTTGGGTTGCTTAAGAAAAGCTTTTTCCTTAATGCCTATAAGCACGTAAGCTTCTGAACTTATGAAACATCCATTGACTCATGAGCTGAATATCAATAACTTGGACAGAGATAGAGTGCTGGGAGCCAGCCATGAGCTCCGGGCTCGTCATTCGGATCTCATGTTTGTAAGTCCGTAGCTTTATGTCCTGTGACATTTTAATCTTTTTTTCTGCCCTTGAAGTGTGGGCAGTGAAAGGGATACCGGCAACCAGAACGGGCTTTGGGGGACACTCCTGTGGCTCATCCATGAGGAGATGACCTTCTTTGTGAAGTCTTGTTGTCACTTCAAACAGCCCCTCCTCTTCCAGGAGAGCCTTGTAGCCCCTCTGCCGTGGTCCTGCTGCAGCTCTCCACCTTTTCCCACTCTTAAAAAAGCGAGACCATTCTGAGGCTGGTGAGGCACGGCTCACCTTCAGCTCTGCAGGTTGTTAGAGGCTGGCTTGTTCAGACAAAGCCACGCTGAGCTAATGTGAGGAGATGATGCCCGGTGCTTGAGAAATAATATGGTTGGGGTCACAGTTGCAAGGCTCAAAATGGGTACAAATAATGAGCGTGGGCAGCGAGCTGCACAGAACGGGCTCGTTGCCAGGCTCTCGCTAGCCTTAAGCCTGCAATTTGGGACGATTTCTCGGTAGTACATTGCTCTCCTGCCGGGGCTGCAGAATCCCATTTGCCTCGGCTTTGCTCAGCCGCGGTGCCCGCGTCCAGCGCTTCGGGGACACGCGTGTCCCATCGCTCTGGCCCTCTCCAGCCAAAGAGGAGGCTTCACCTTGTTTGCGTCCTTCTCAACACGATGCAGCGCACGTGATGTGTCACTATGGAAATCGGGGTCTGTGGGAAGGAGGTTGCAAAATAAAGCTGTGAAAATGGCTGTTTTTGCAAATAGTGTGTTCTAGGATTGCCGGTGGAGTTAGGCGTACATCTTTTGTACGTTCTTTTTTTTTTTAATGCTTCTTTTAAGATCAGATATGATTCAACCAAATAACCACAGGTATTCTACTTCTCACACTGCTTTAAAGCATGGACCTGGAAGCAAAGGCTGTGTGTGGTTTGGGAAATGGCAGGCAGGTGAGGCTGCCACTGAAAGAGGCATGAGACAGCCAGAAAGAAAACAAGAGGTCTGTCCCTTTGCAGGATTAATTTGTGGCAATTAGAGGGTAACAGAATAATTGGGAAAAGGCTTGAAATTATTTCGATGCATCCATCTTCCTATCTTGCTATGTTTGCTGCTTCTGCTAAACTGATAATCATTGACAGGGACTGAAGGAGAAGTTCCATCTCCTCCTTCCCGCAGGTCAGCAATGGCTGGCCCTGTAGACTGAAGTTCTTCAGTGTCATAGGAGTGGAGAAGCAATAAGATTTTATGCTTCAATATGAAATAATTAGACTATTTTCCGCCGTTGTGTCAGGGATCTTGAATTTGGCTTACGAATTGGACAAGTCTGGAACATTTGTTCAGATTTGATTTTTATAGCTCAAGAGTGGCATGGTAGCCAGACAAACAATATACATTTACTTTGGTGTTCTACAAAAATGATGAAAGGCAGCGTGTGCCTTCTGTACCAGAAGTATTATTATGTAGGTCAACTAGGATCTGGATCTGTTGTCACAAGTGACATTGCCAAAGAAAAATCAAGGGAAAATACAAGAAGCTTTGACTAAGAATATCATGGGAACCGCCTCTGTGTTTCATCCAGAAAAGATTCTTTAGGCACTGTTCAGCACTGTATTTTCTTCACCTCATCTCCCAACTCTCTACCAAGTAACGGTGGTTAAAAACCCAATTGTCGTTCACCTGAAACAAATAGATGTGTTAAAGTAGTATAAAAATAGATAACTGCTATAATGCTGATAATTTACAGGAAATTTAGTGTGATTTTTTAGATTATCGCTCATTTTGCCTGAGTGGTTGGGCTTGGAGGTCCTCTGAAGCCTTTGGGAAATGATGTGCCTTTTCTGAAACCGATCACGAAATTGGAGACATGATTGAGCTCTGAAAGGACGTGGTGCCTGCTCCCCTTTGTGTCAGGGGACAAAGCTGGTGACACACCACCTTAGGAGATGCTGTGAGGACAATAGGAGGGTTTGTGGGGTTTTGCCTGGAAAAGATGGAGCAGCTAGTTTGCCTTATGAGATACGCGAACATCTAATGAAGTGAGTTATTTGGAGAAAAAGTAGCTAAGAAAATGATTGAAACATTACAGGAACTATCAAAAACTCTTAAACCTTTCAGCACGCTGTGTTTTGAATCTACTGGGCGGTTGCGTGCTGCACTGCCATGGCGCTTTGGCTGCGTGACCGGCTCCTGAGCCTGGAAACAATGGTCTGACTTGAGCCATCCTTTGTACGGTGGGAGCTGGGGAGCTGGTGGTGCCTCAGCCCTCAGATAGATCTAGAGACAGGGATAAGGTATTTCTAGAATTGGATTTCAGATGCAAATACCGAAAGTATTTAACACAATCAGAGTAAGTTTTAACCTTCCCGGAAACAAACAGTTTCTGCTGGCTCCAATTCCCTGCTGATGCCAGGACTTGGTTTCTTCAAAGGCACGGGTAGAGCCTTCTCGATATTTATCATTTCAGACCATTTCTGAATGATTTTCTAGGGTTTTTTTTCTCCAGATGGAATCAGCCACCACTTCAAGAAGGCAGGCATGTAGATCTTTAATGAAGCAGCAGAAATGTCTGATTTAGTGGTTTTGTTGTGTGTGATCCTGTTCCTCTGTTCCTTTTGGGGAACTTTCTGTTGGGACAACTACAGTAAATTCTCAGAAGCAGCTTTTGCATTAATGGACAGATTCACATGGGATTTAACCAAATTTGAAAGCTACCTGTGGCCTCATAGTCCTTTGTCCTGAATATTATTGTCTACGTTCTCTTCAGACTTGGAAAAAACAGTTCTTAGAGTAGATGAAAACTTCCATCAAATGCCCGTTCGTGTAGCACGAGCCATTTTGCTTACCCTAAATGTAGGTTTATATTAACTCTTCTGGCATGGTAGAGTCAGTCCTATCTGAAGAGCTTTTAAACTCTCCTGCAAGGACTAGAACATTCCTTTAAAGGCTCCTAATTCTTAACTTTGAAAAGTTTTACTGTGTCCTCATTATGCAGTAAGGCTGCAGGGAGAGGTTTCTAATGAGCGCCAGGTTCCTGTGGAGTGGTGTAAACCTTCTGTTTGTCTTTGGTGGGCTCTGCTGGTGCCAGCATTGTAAAGCTGGCATGATTTCACTGCAGGTCTCAGCACTGAGGTCCCCCAGGTGCTGTTAGCTCCAGCGCACGGTGACTCACGAAGCTGCGCTTGCCTGGCTGGCAAACACAACTAACTTTTTAGGGTAACCAGTAATTATAACATTTATAACAAATGTCATGACAGCCTAAAAGTTTACAGTACCCTACTCAAAACATCCCCCTCCTCCAGTTTTAACAGGCTAACATGTTAAAGAGCCGTCATCGTCTGAAAGGTGCTCTCGGCACCGTTCCCTCAGCGAGCCCGTAACCTTCCCCCGCGTGCAGACTGGTTTGGCTCCACTGGCCACATCTCTAAATACTGAACTGTGGGACAGACGTGCTGACCAGAGCCAGATATCTGTTATCTCATAAATCTTCACAAAATTCTAAGTGCAGACAGTTTCTGTCAAGGCAGCTGAATAGCTATGTCTGAAAAAGCAGAATAAACTTTTGTGAAGGAGTTAATCATAGCCTTGATTACTAAAGTTTTCTTCTCTTGCCCTCCATGTCTGACAGGCTCCTCCATGAGTCGTCTGAGATGAAGGCGGTGTCCTCTCCTTGCCAATGGACCTGTGTGATCAGCAAAACCTATTATACCTCCCTGTGGTCTCAGTTAATCCCAGTCCCTAGTTGAGTCTTCTTGGCAGCATGCTGGTTTTGAGGATGAGTGTGAGGGACCAGGAGGTTTAGAGCTGCAAGGATTCAGCAGTTTATAAGATGGTAATGAGGAGCACTGCTCATATGCACATACCTGCTCCTCCCTGCATCTGCTCAGAGTCAGCATCTCTCCCAGGTGACACGGAAGGGCTGAGGCCAACCAGCCCACCCTTCCCCGTGCCCCGCTGGGCACTCAGTCACAGCTAGATAGATTCGATTATTTTCATACACATCCATAGCTTAATGACCCTAATTCTGTGCAGTTCCTGTTCCTTTCTCCGTAATGTTATTTTTCCATAGATTTAACTCTCTGGGCTTCATGTTATTCATCCTGATTTACCATGGAAACAGGAGATCCCTGAATTGCATCTCTGGGACATCTTCTGACCAAACTGACAGATTTGAACTGGCTGGATCAGCCAACACTTTTAAGGTGACTGGAGAACCTTCATACAAAACCGTGGGTGTTTTGCTATTTAATTTTGAATTCTGTTTCTGCCAGATAAAGGAAGAAAGGGCCAGACAGAAAATTTGTCTGTAGAAAATACAGTGCAACAAAGACAGAATCCTCCCTTGAAATAAACAGGCGTAAGAGGCTATTCGCAGTAAAAACCAAGTGAAGTTAACCATCAAATCAAACCATTCCAATAGCACTGGACTGACTCCTGGGAGTCATCTTTAGCTGTTGGCAGGAGGGCTGTAATTCCACTTTAGCTCCTTTTCGAGCTGGCGGGCAAAAATCCAAATACATTCACTAGAACTTGGAAGTTACGGTCAGTGCCCCTGACTTCTCAAACCTTTTCACCTTTGACCAACTCGTGATAAATGGAATGTGATTCAACACTAACCATTCAGGCACCGAGCTATCCTGGGACCAGAGCGCTACAGGCTTTGTTTTTTACTTACTTTAATTAATTTCTGCAGGTAAAGCTCTCGTTTGTGTTGCAAGCTTTACTTTTGCCACAGCAGCTTGCCGCAGTTGTTTCTTCTAAGTACTTGCAGGTAGTACATCCAGTTGAGTTACAGCAAAGAGAATAAAGATCGATGGCAGCCTGCTTTAATGTAGCTCTTACCAACAATTTGCAGAGATTAGGAGGTTGTTGGGTATCTATCACTGGAAGCTCGGGGACTGCTTTCTGGAGCCATTTTGTATTGGCAATAACAGATAGCTCTCTTTGATAGCTCTTTTATGTGCAGGTACAGCTAAATGAAAATCAACGGCGAAGGGGAATGGCTCCCTTTATTATTATTTTTGGGTTTCTTTAGCATTGCGTTTCCTGCGTCACCGCTTTCCCGCCGGCCCTTGGCAGCTTTAGAGCAACGCCATGGGTAGAAGGCAGTAAGCCACGGGGACCTCCTCCGGGCTCCTTCAACCATGATGGGGATGAAGAAAACGGCATTTTGCTGCAGTCTGCAGCAGCACGTCGTTGCATCTGGACGCTGCTTCCATACCAGGAAAGTTCTCTGGGCGTTATTCTCACCAAAGGTAGCTTCGTATGCAAAGGATTAGGAGTTATTGGGAGGAAAGGGATAACAGGCAGCAAATGAACCAGGAGATGCTAATGAGATATAACCAGTCTCAAAAATAACCATTTCTACTTTTGTTTTTTTGCCTGGCCAACCTTAAGGCAACGCTATGAACTCAAACGAGTCCTGTTTGTTCTTTTTTTTTTTTTTTTTCCACCTGAACTGTGCTATCACTCTTGATTTGCTGTCCTATCTAGTTTTGATAGAAATTTCAAGCTGTTCTGAGTGTCTGGTTGAGAAAAAAAAAAGAACCCAACAAACCAAAACTGTGCATCAAACAATCTGCTGTTTTAAAGCAGGTATTGTATCATCTGCTTTTGAAATTTGATGATATGAGCAAACCCACTCAGAAGGTAGAACCGTTCAAGAAAAATTATTAAGGATACATAAAAGCTGTGATCCTTTTGCTCCGTGAAGTTGCAAACGTCAGACATTTCAAGAGCAACAACTGTTGTTTACTGGCTACCAGCAGCCACCGGTATTTGCAGCTAATCTACGCTAACAGAAATGTTTTGTTGCTTTGCTCCTTCCACTTCTGCATTTCTGCCGTTTTTTTTCTGTTCCTGCACCTTTGCTGTTGGCTTGTGCCAACACCGTCAGCACCCCACCGCCCATGAGGGCTTCATTCCACTTCTCCCCAATAAATGCACGTTAGGAAAGAGTCTTTGCTTATTTAGCAGGTATGGAAAAGAGATCTTTTCCTCAGGTTTAGACTTTCTTTAGGGAGGCGGTATAAACTACACTTATTTCTGCCTCTTGTCATGAGAAGTGTAATATGCAAGTGCAGCTCTTTGCTCTGTTGTAGGTGATAGTGGTGTCCTCAGCCTGGCAGGGGAAACACAGAACACCGAGCTCCGTGTTTTGGTAGGTAAAAAGTGTTTCCATTTCTCTTTCAACCGCTGATGAAATGCTAGCATTAAGATTGAAAAAAAAGAATCCCGTCGTATTCGTGTGATGGATATTCATATGAGGTAACTCAAGGTAGCGGAGTGCTGCGCCTTTCTGCCTGTCAGTTTGTACGTTGGCTGGTTGCTCTGCAGGAGTCTGAGGGAACTTGGAGTTTGTGCAAAGAGGGCAAGTGGAAAAACTAATCCAGGGCGTGCAGATGCGCTCCTGAACCCCATCAGTGACCTCAGCCTCTCCCCAGGGTCTGGTGGAGTTACCTCGACAGGGCAGGACACCAGCAGCTAATGGCACGTACTTGCACAGCTGCCTTGGGCTTGGGTCCTGACCGGGGATAGGATGTGGTTTCTACCCTAAAGCTGCTTGGGGTTTGGGTAAGAGTCATAAAATCAAAGTTTATCTGTGTATAGGATGTAGATCAGGTCTGTGTGGCCATTGTGAACTGAAAGAAAAAAGGAACAGAGGAAAGGAGAAAACCATCTCCAATAGGCAAAACAACATTTTCCTTTCCCTCTCAATTAGAAGCTGTGATTTTTAATTCATTTTTTTAAAAAAACTTCTGGTTTTGTGTGGATGGATTGACCACTTGATGAATTCATGCAGAGGTCTCTGGACTTCCTAATGTTTCCAGCTCCGGTGTGTCTGACATGCACGGTTATGGAAATTCTCTTGTTGCTGTTTGTTGTAGGTGGGTTTTGTCTAATGCCAGCCCTGCCAGCAGCCATCTGCAGGGGAGGAGCTCCTGTGCCCTCGTGGTGAAGATGCCTGTGATGGATGCCTTGGCACCAGGGGTGCAGGCACCTCACCAGGACTTGTAGCCATACAAACAGGTCAGGAGTGTTGCGAGCGCGCCGGGTTAGAGCCAGGGAGAGAGACTGATGCAGCGACCCGGCTTGGGATGCAAATGGGCACCTCGCATCTCGAAATGCAAAGAGAAACAGGGATAGAGCAGGAAAGCCTGGCTGGATCCTGCGGGTTCAGATGCCCAGTGGCATGGCCCGGAGGCTCTCTTGGAGATGCTGAAGTGCAGCTGGTGATGTTTCTGCACGGGCGGAGGAAATCGTGCCACACGAGGTCTAACTGTGGGGTCTGATCCTATTCTGTTCATGCAATGGGCAGCTATATATTCTAAATTACACAGCTGGAAATTATATTCTAGAGGAACTGGGAACAAATTTGCCCCAGTGCTGGGTCCTGAGTGTTTTGAGGGAAGCTATTTCTCAATAGCTCTTGCCCACAGCAGCGTCTTGGCCCTTCAGGACTGCCCCACAGTGAGATGTCTACCCCGAGCCAAGGCTCCTCTTAGGCCATGAAGCACAAAGATTTACAGTCCTTACACATTTCAGCCTAGTTAGCATAAAAAAATGTAACTGTCCTGAAGAAGAGCTGTCACATGTCAGAGGTAAAGTGGAGTATTAATAAAGATAACAGAAAAGGAAAACACAGCATCCCTCAAGAACTGTCTTCTACTTATGTCACAGAGGTCTTGATGAAGGTGTTTTATTGGTTTTCCTGGTCTGTTTTATGTGAAAGGTTCCTGTGAAAGAGGGGCTGGTTTTGTTCAGAGGGAGTAACTCTATTACCAGGAAGTTATTACTGCGTAGTTAAAATCATTATTTTTTAAAGAGTGTGCAGAAGACATTCTGTCTTCTTCAGAGGAAAAAAATTTACCAATCAAAAAAAAAAACAAAACAAAACCAACCCAAAACCAACCAACCAAAAACAAAACCCACCAAAAAGCCCCCACCCAACAAGAGGACAGTGGCTGTGCTGACTCCAAGTGATACTCAGGGGAAGGACCCTGTTTCCAATGCCACGTATCAGAAAATACTGTAATTCCCAAAGCCATTGGACCGCCGAGGACTTTCCATCCCCAGAGCTGCTGGTTCTGAACTCGTGGTGTGATCGAGTTGCACCTTTCCTGGCATGATGTGGGCATTTTAATTACATCGGGCTTTCATGGTTACATTCCCATACCCATCTCCCCCTCCCTTTCTTTCCAATTATTCTTTTTAATTTATCTCTTTTCAAGCCATTTGAGCTCCCTTCCTAGTAAACAAGCAGAAAAAGCAGGTATGCAAAAAAAGGAAAAAAATACGTTCAAACGATTTTGATCCATAATTGAAAATATTTTCCTGCAACTCTTCCTTTGATGCATCCCTCCCACAATTTTGTATTCACCTATTAGCCTATCCTCTGGACAAACGCGTTGCCTAGTGGGTTTAGCCTCACGTTATCCTGATAGTTTCTTCTAGTAGACAGTTTTTAAGGGAAAGCAGACTTGAGGATCCTAACGTGAGGATGTCGAGCTAATAGGAGGAGGTGACGGTGGGGAATTGAGGGGAGGGAGCCAGGGAGCCCGGTCGGAGAGGCTCCCTGACAAGGCTGCGCGTGGTAAAATGAGTTCAGTGGCTGAGGATAATTTCCCTGATGAAACCAATCCTGGTAAATAATATTCCTGGAGAACGAAGACGAAGTGATCCCTTTAAATGGCTTACATTTGAAAAGGTATCTTTGAAAAAGTGATTTTTAAAAGTCATCTTTTCACCCTGATGGAACCACATGTTAAGTGAAACTTGGAGATTTTGGGGCGAGATCAGATGGTCTATCACGGTTATCCTCCTTCATCTGTGATTTGTGGGCTGTCAGATAGACGAGGGCAGCACAGCTAACGTGCTGTCTCGAGCAGAGAGGTTGTGCTGTGAAATGGAATATCCTCTGTGCCTTCCTGCTCCTCCCTGGTGCGTTCATGCTCTCCGCTCTGGGGTTCTGCTGCTGGCGAGGGACAGAAGGGAAGGACCATAAAAATGGGTTCTCACGGTGTCTGGCATGAAATCCTTTCTGCTCTTCATCAACTCTGCGTAGACACGCACCGCGCGATGCTTTCCACGCCTCGTTACCACGGGATTTGATAGGCAATTTGGTGACGTTACAGTAACAGAGAGTCCAATCTGTATTTTCATCTGAATTTTTAAGCAATAGCTTATAAAATACGAGCTCACTAAATTCAATATTCCTATGCGATATACTACTAGACATGTGCGCTTGTGACTTTTGTGCAAAAATCACTTTATAGGTCTAAAAGTCGTGTGTATACAAGGGGTTTATTTTGAATCCCTTCCATTTAGGCTGCGTGTTCACACCGACCTGCCTTCTAAAACCAGAGAGTCCTCCCACTGCTCTGCTGGTTTGTCCTTCAATTATAAGAAAAAGCAAGAAGCCTCCTGCCAGCTGAAGTGTTTTATCCGACGCAGAATGTTAGTCGCCGAGATTTAAAGTTTTTCATGCTTTGAACGCTGCCGCGCCGGAGCCATCGTGGTGCCAACAGCGAGAGCATTATAAATAGTGTATGAAGATACACTTGTTTATCTTCTCCAAGTGCATTTCCAATTCTGTCAGTGTTACATGTAAGAGGGCTTAAGTAGCTTGTGTTTTGAATTCAAATACTATTGTGAGCTGCAATATTTTTTTAATGAACTAGAATGAAATTATTGAGGACATCCGATAAGTGAGATTTGATGAAGCCTTAAAACATGTTTTTTATCAGAGGGTATTAAGGAATAGGAGATTGAGTGTGGCAACATAATATCCTGTCTCTAATGCTCTATTTTACTGACTTAAAGGGAGTCATTTCAACCATCGTTTTAAGAATCGCATTTATTTATTTAAAAAGAAGCAAACATTTGGAGCACGTTCCTACTGCAGGGTGGGTGGGAACTCGTGCTTTAGTAGAAGTTATCTCACTGATGACAAAGCAGAATGGGACAAACCAGCGCAGAGGATTAAACCTCTCGTGTCCTCTCCTCATCCGGACACAACACTACATCAAATTAATGAGAGCGTCTTCTACTTTACGGTGTGATGTGGAGATAATGATGTGTGGGTTCAGAAATGGGATTCAGAATGTTAGTTTTTCTTCTCCTGTTTTCAGCATCATGCGTGTGCTTTTTTAGAAATGAGAGCGTGTTTTAAAAATATTTCTTACTGTGCCCCCTGCTCACAAGAGTTGCCTTAAAAGAAAGCACTTATATAAAAAACTGCAGGAACATTCAATATATAGTTGAAACATTGCAAAAAAAGAAAACATTCTTTTTTTACACCATCCTCTGCTACATGAGCTCAGTGCCTTGAAATAGAGATTGCATTAGTATTCTCTACACCCAGTCAGAGGACATGAAAATCTTTGAACTCTGCATTTGCTGGATGTAGCAAACAGTACATCATGTTTCTAAACTACTGAATAAAGTTAAAATAATGATAATAGGATGAAACAGCCTTTTTTCTAAGAGTCTGTTGGGAGGGAAAGGCTAGAATGTCAACAATCTTCAGAGATCAAAAGGAATTTTTTCAAAATGGTGTGTTTGGGGATTATTTCCTTGGCACCGTCAAGGAGATGATCTTGCGCTGGGAGTGGGTGAAGCCCATCATCTGGAGGTGCCACCAAGCTCTACAGCGGGCTGGGGCAGGATGATCTGCCTTTCATTTGGCCATCATCATGCAGTTTTCCTGCTGTTACAGGATCCTTGTGGAAAAGGTCTTCAGGGACACATACCTGGAGGGTGGCAGGCAGAGGGAATCGTTACCCGAACAGCCCATGGCTTTGGGAGTTGTCTGGCCAATATGCGGGGAATACACAGAGTGTATAAACGTACAGGAATTAACGGGTCACCTTAGACTTGATGTCTGGATTTTGCTTTTTGTCTTGTAGAAGATGAATAAGGAATTTTTAATAAAGGAGCTCAGAATTAGATAGGACCGTCTTGGTATCTGAAAGACAAAAGAGTCTAGTGACAGTGACCTTACCCCTAGTAAATGGCATATGCAAATCAGCCAGGTAATTAGAAAGGTTCTACCAAAAAAAAAGTCTCCTAGGCAGTGTAACTTTTTAAAGATAAAAAACGTTGAATGAAAAGCTGAAGGAACTACTCCAGATTTGCTTCCAAGATCTGTAAATCAGGCAGAGGGTTTACGTGTCCTGCTGTTTCAGTCGGAATTCTCCCTACGCATCAGATTATTTCAGTGTTTTGTGAATAGCGCTGGTAATTAAAATTTATCGTCAGAGTAATTTGAGTTTTAACAGAAATCTTCTTCTAGTGTAAGAGAAATCAGGTTTGCACTTAAAAGCTTTACTGGGATACTGGGCAAGTGCTCAGTTCTCCTCCATGCCCTGATCACTCTGAGCAAGCCTGAAGAAGTCACTGGTTACTACAGTGCCCTCTTTGAAAAGCTATAAATTGAGAGTCTTCCATACATGAAGGGCTGCATTATTCTCTGGGAATTTAAGGGTGTTAAAAATGGTGACATGGTGTCGTTGCAGTCACAGGACAGCCCCAGTGTCACCAGATCCCAGCACATGGCCCACACCAGCATCCCCCAGCCAGAAGCTGGGACCAGGAGCTGCTGGCACAGACCTGGAGCAACGCTCGTTCCAATTTGAGGTGGTCAGAAAATTGTTTTCGGGGAAATATCACTTGTATGGCAGAAGCAGACAAATATCTCTGTGGTAAATATTGTCCAAGGGTTTTAATAAGTGCCAGGATTTCAGTGAAGAAAGATTTCTTGCTGAAGAAAGGTTTTGTCTCGTGTTGCGACTTGCTTGAGCGTGCCAAGGAGTCTCCAAGCAAGAGACACCAACGGCTTGGTGGTTGGTTTTGCATTTTCTGTGGTCCCAAGAAGGAGGGATCTGGAGATGTTTCATCCCATGGCTTCCCATCCCCACCCGTGAGAGCAGAGCTCCTTCTCCTGCTCCCTGGGTTTGAGGAGAAGTGTTTTTAGTGTTTTTACAGATCCTTACCCGACACTTGCAAACCTCCGTCTTGCCTTCTGTGCTCTTTTTTCCTTAGCCTTGTTTCTCTCCAGGTTTGATTTTACATCCCATCTCCACACGATAATCACCTGGCCTCTAAGTTCCTGGTTTTCAGTTGCAGCTTCTTCATTAATATTTGAAGCATATGATTTTTGCTTGTTATCAGCAGTATCCCGGGAGACAGCAAGAAAGACTGTGTAGGAGGGCGTTTTAAAAGCTTATCTTTAAAACCATGATGTTTTGTGATTTAAAAATTAAATATGGATTAACAAATGGAGAACTGACACTGTCGGGGGAATCAAGATTGGCTGTAGAGGGAAAAAGAGCATGACTCAACAAATTGCTTTATCACAATAAACTAAAGCTATTGGTGCGGATATGCAGCTTGAGTACAGCGGAACCGCACAAAATATTTGACAGTCAGATATTAGCTAAGTAACTATGCAGTCAACTTAATTAAAAACATTCATTTCCCCAAAACAAGAAGTTTGTAGAACAAATGAAGCCAAGGAGATTAAACAAGACTCGCTGAAATTATATATATATTCTTTTCTGCTCTTTTTTTATGTGGAGAGCATTGCTGTGTGTTGAGAGAGACATGCAAAACCAAGCTTACTGACTTTTAAAAGGAGTTATTTTTTCAGGAAACCCCCTCTCTGGACACAGGGTCCATTCCTGGCCCAGAGCCATGTCCAGGGAGCAGCAGAAATTGCAAAATAAGACTCAGATTGTCCCTGACCCTTTGTGTTGGACACAGGCAGGTAGCAAAGTTCAAGGATGGTCCTGCTCGCTGCTGTGCTGCGTACACCAAAACTTGATCCTTCGGTACAATTATGTTTAAACCCGGTCAGCAGTTGAACGTTACTCCAGGAGACGTGCAAAAGAGGTGGTCGGTGTCCTGGCTTCTGCTGTGGCTGCTCCTCAAATATGCGAGCTGTGCAGCCACTGCGTTGGCAGGCTGGGCTCGCTGAGGAGCCACCTTACTGCTAAAATAAGAGCCCTTTATCTGAGTTTACATAGGATTGTACATTCCTGCACGAGTGCCAGGAGATTTGATAGGGCTGGCAAACAGCTATAATGACTTACCTTGATTCTCATGTGCACAGTTTGAAAAATACCTGTAAATGTTGTAGCACAGAGATATGAGCCATGAAATGGACTGAAGTGTGTGTGGCAGCTTCAAGAAAGAGAATTTAAAATAGAAAATTCAGTGCTTGCTGTTCACAGAATCATAGACTGGTTTGGGTTGGAAGGAACCTTTGAAGGTCATCTCACCCAAGCCCCTGCAGTGAGCAGGGCCATCTGCAACTAGAGCAGGTTGCTCAGACTCCTGTCCAACCTGACCTTCAAGGTTTCCAGGGACAGGGCATTGACCACTTCTCTGGGCAACCTGGGCCAATGTCTCACCACCATCACAGTGAAGAACTTCTTCCTTGGACCTAATCTAACTCCACCCTACTTAGTTTAGATTCAGATGGGTTTGATAATAAAGCAACTTTTCTGTGGTGTTAGCGCAAGCTTTCCATGAGTAGGTAGGCACGAAATGCCAGAGAGAAATTTCATAGAATTGTTGAGCTGTCTCTTCAGTCAATGTTTTGGAATCAATCTAATCAAGTTCTTCCAATATGCCAAAATATTGGGAGGAATGATTAATTTGAAACCTTTGAAACTGTGAAGAGTGTTTGAAATGAATTTTCAGTGTTAATTTCTCTTTCAGACAGGGTGATAGTTTATGCCAAATACAGATAACTTTTGTCATCTGATAGGACGAGGGGTAATGGCTTTAAACCGGAGAAGGGGAGATGTAGATTAAATGTGAGTGAGAAGTTCTTCACTCTGAGGGTGGTGAGACACTGGCCCAGGTTGCCCAGGGGAGCTGTGGATGCTCCATCCCTGGAGGTGTTCAAGGCCAGGCTGGACAGGGCTTGGAGCAACCTGGTCTAGTGGGAGGTGTCCCTGCCATGGCAGGGGGGTGGAACTAGATGATCTTCGAGGTCCCTTCCAACCCAAACCAGTCTATGAAAAATGGATTAAAACTAAAGCAAACTGGTATTTTAAGTGAAGCAAAATTAACATCTCTTTTCTTAGAAGTCACGTTGATTTACTAATTTTTGCTTTATGTAGTACTCAGAACATGATTTAAATTCCTTCATACCAGTAGTAGCCTTAACAATTTCAAGAGAAAATATATTGCCCCTTGTCGCTTATTCCAGATTGAAAGTGTTGAAACTTTTAGGTGGTCCCAGGTAGTCCTTGGGCTGGGTGAGACCCCCCAGAGCAGTAGAGTCACTACGGTTCTGCACAGGAGAATTCAGTGGTGTAGTCACATCCTGAAGCACAGGGATTTATAATGCATGAAAAAAATTCCTCTTCATACTAATTAGTGATACATGGACGTTTTCAGCTATCAAGTTGAGCTTTTTATCTCTTAAATTCCCATGAGATATAATAAATGACAATTGAAATAATGGGCTGCTCAGCAGTGTAGCTGTAGGTGCATGTCATGAGGTGTAGGTGGAAGAGTGTGAAATTTGATCTGCAAATAATATAAGAAAATTGAATTAAATTTAGACTAATATGATGAGTGCCCCAACAGTAAGGGAAAGGGGCATATTCAGCATATCAATTTTTTCTTATCCTTTTTTTTGTGCATGTGTCTCTTTGGTCTTCTGAATTAAATTCTGAATAGAAGGAGTGGTCAGGCGTTGGAACAGGCTGCCCAGGGCAGTGGTGGAGTCACCATCCTTGGAGAGTTCAACAAACGAGTACATGTGGTGCTTCAGGACATGGTCTAGTGGTTAGGGAGATGCTGGGATGGTTGGACTTGATGATCCTAGAGGTCTTTTCTAACGTAAATGATTCTATGATTCTATGAATTCCAGGTTTGCCAGTGTTTCCTTGTCGACCAAAAGGTCTAGTGATAAAACTCTGTAGCACCATGAAGATTGTTTAAATATTTATATACTGATTTGAGGGCATGACCTCATTTCTTGGTACCTTAAGTACCACAGATCAGAAGATAAAAATATTTTGACTCTCCAAAGCTCTTGCTGTAAAGTAAATTTCCTTGCTTTTCTCCTTTCTCAGGGTAGCAGAGCGAACTGGCACAGCGTGTCCCGCACTGTAACAGCCTGGGATGCACAGCTCAGTGGCTCGGGACTGCAGGAGACAGGTCTCAGACAAACTTGACACTCAATCCTTCTCCTGCTCACACAGTGAAAAAATAATCTGATGGAGCCTGTAAGTTTGCACCAGTGCAAAGGCAAAGTCCGTAGGGGCAGACGAGTTTGCCATGTTAATGACATGAGGAGCCCACTGCACTGCTCCTGCCCTCCCGTGGGATATTCACTGTCTTATGGCAAGCTTTAGGTGGTCTTTAAAACGTGCAGGATGAGGAGTGAATCTTGGCAAACTGCTGGTGGTGGGTGAAAACATCCCTCCCCACAAAGCTGTTTACAAGAGCATGTAGTGGTAGGATGAGAGGTGATGACTTTAAACTAAGGAAGGGTAGATTTAGATTAGACATTAGGAAGAAGTTCTTTACTACAAAGGTGGTTGAGCACTGGAACAGGTTGCCCAGGGAGGTGGTGGAGGCCCCATCCCTGGACTCATTCAAGGTCAGGCTTGATGGGGCTCTGAGCAACCAGATCTGATGTCCCTGCTCAGTGCAGAGGAGTTGGACTAAGTGACCTTTAAAGGTCCCTTCCAACCCAATGCATTCTATCATTCTATGATTTTTCTCCTCTATGCATTCAGTGTAGGAAAACATGAATTTTGTTCCGTTGCTTGCCACGGGTGTCTAAGAAATGTTCTCGGGAAATGCAGTGTTACCCCAAAACCCTGAAAAATTTGGCTTTATGTATTTCCTGCTATTTTTGTGCACATACTCACTTGGTTTCAGTCATTTTAATAAGTCACGTTTTTGAGTCAGCAACTTACAAGTTGTAGGACCATGTGCTGTCAAGTCCTTTCTGCTGTTCTCCCCTGTGACCTTCTTGGATAGGTAGTTTCAGTATCTCAGGATCCCACCACTGCAGCCTGGCACGGTTTTATTTGTGTGTTTGATTCTCGTAAGCCCCAACACTTGGGTTTGGGCTTTTTGTTGTATGCAGCAAAAGGGAAAAAAACAACCTGTGTTTCCTTTGCTCTTCCTTCTGTGAAGGAAAAAGATGTTTTCTTAAAAACTGGCTTGCCAAAGATGCAGGCTTACTATGGCCATAACTCTATTTATTGAGACGAAATTGTGGACTCTAAAGATTCATAATGCTTTTGGACGCTTTGCAGGGCAGTATGGGCTTTACAGGAGGAATGATTTCTGCAGCAATCACTTTTCTTTCAATTAAACACATTAGGTAGTCCAAATATTGACAAATATTTCATACACCTCTTGAATTCCGCATCAAATTAAGAGAGTCGTGTTGTCTTTAATGGGCCGTTCATTGAAAATCCTCTTTAGAAAACAGTCAATGAAGAGCTTTCTGCTGGAATAACTCAGGTATAACCATATTCAGTGCGTCTTCCAAGGTTCCCATGTGACATGGATGCAAGCGGCCGTAGAGCGGGGATGTTTCCCAGCTGCTGGGTCGAGCATGTTTTATGCTTACTAAGTTCTTCATGCTCCTAGACCTGCCCGCCTGCATTTGTGGCTTGCCCAGATGGGATTACAGGCGAATTGCAGGGATGAAATGTACTTGCTGGGTGGAGGCCAGGTCTTGAGTCTGTTATAGGATGTACTGAGGTTGCTATTTGAGATACGCCAAGCTTTCATCTGTGAGCAAATGTATTTCATGACCTAGACCATGACTGCGGTTCAAAGCCTGTGGAGCAAAGCTTTCCAAGATGGAGTGATCTTTGCACCTTGTCCTTTATGTTTACTTCACAGCAGCACTCACACCCTGTCAGTTCAGGACGTCCACAGGAGCTGCTGCAGCAGGTCAGAGCCATGGGTGTGTAGCTGAGCAGCCTACGCCCCACCAGTCAGAGCAAGTAAAGAAAAGCCAAACTGGGTGTAAAGGCTCAAGGATGTACTTGTATCATAGAATTTTTTGGTTGGAAGAAACCTTTAAGGTCATTGAGCTCAATCATTAACTGAGCATTGCCAGGGCACCACTAACCCATGTCCCTCAGCACCACATCTCCACAGCTTGGAAACCCCTCCAGGGCTGGGGACTCCACCACTGCCCTGGGCAGCCTTGACAACAAGAAATTGTTCCTCATGTCCAGCCTAAACCTTCCCTGGCGAAACTTGAGGCCGTTTCCTCTTGTCCTATAACTTATTCCTTGGGAGAAGAGACTGACCCCCACCTCATTCCAACCTCCTTTCGAGGAGTTGTAGAGCAGCATCCCAGCTCCTACCCTGCATTACTCAGTGTAACTGCTTTTGGAGTCTAAGCTATTCAATTTTGGGTTTTAGAAAGCAAGCAAGCAAGCATTTACCTCTGCATGCCAGCCATGACTTAGCAGCCAACTGTCACCTCCTCGTCTCCTGGGGACCAGGAGCACCCCTGCCAGCAGTTGCTTTCCCTGGGTACCACCCTAGAGTATTCCTGACCCTACAGGTGACTTTCACCTCACACTTGCTTGAGGTGAAACTTTCATCTTGACTTGTTTGAGGTCCCTCTCCCAGTCAGAGTCCCTGGAGCACCTGGTGAGTTCTGATCTCTAACTGTGATATAGCAGCGGTTATATCATGGTTATCACACAGCTAAGAGGAAACCTGGAGTGCCCTCCAAGAGCTTGCTCCTAACTTTTGTGCCTTTTACAACGTTTTGTTGCAGAGCTCCGTTAAATTGAGCGGATTATCCACGGGCAGTGCATGGGGAAGCTGGTTTTTGCAATGCTGCAATAGTGATTTTATTGAACTATATTGCATTTTTAGTACTCATTTGAGAGAGGGTTATTAAAGCACAGTGTTGTACGTTAAGAACATTACTCCAATGTGAGAAGGAGATGAGGATTATGAGAAAGAAAAGAAAAGACCAAGGAATTTAAAGAGTTTTGTTTCTATTTTTTTGTTTCCCCCATCCAAGGGCTGGAAACATAACCTATTTAGGTAATTCCTAGCTTTGCTGAATTTACACATTTTGAGTCCCAGAAGACAGTGGTCAGTGCACAAGCTTGTAGTAATGACCTTGGGTGTAAATCTTTGCAGGCAAATCTGCTGCAGCAAGACTAAGGACGAATCAGAAATCCAGGTAGCACCTACTAGGAAAGGTATTTTTTTTATCTCTCAGTCATCCCAACTGTCATCTGCAAATCCGATGCAGAGATGATGTGCTCCTGAACCTCTGCGGAATGCTGCACTCATATATATTCTTTTAACAGACGTGTGTGTGAATCACAGCTTTATTAATCAAAATTATATGACATATGAACATACATAATATAATGCCAGTTCGCTAATGATACTTAATGAAATTTTCTCTCAGTAAAATCAGACCACATGTCGTTTGCTTCTGTTCTGATCTCCATATGAAAGGGAACTGTGATTCTGCAGAGCCGAGGGTTTGTGCTGTGTGAGGAGCATCTCCCAGAGCTTCAGCTAAACTTGGGAAGCAGCAAGCAGATTAGTGTGCGCTAATTAGAGAGCAGCTCCCCAGAAGAGGGTTGGGGATGGAGCATATGGAGAGGAGACCTTCATCCTGCTAGAAATATCTAGGAGTAATAATCAGATCTCTTCTGCCTTCCTTTGGATGAGACAGAAGGAACTGGACGTGAAACAAAACGTTGCGGAAGCCACCTTCTTTTCCTGTAACCCTCCATGTCCCCCACTCTGCTAGCCTGTTTTCGTTTGTTTTCCTACCAAAACATTAGTTGACTTTTCTAGGTAAGATGAGTGAATGCCCAATCCTGTTTGCTTTTGGGTGCTTACCTTAGAAGTTCTGTGCTCTGGCCCCATCTCTTACTTCTTGTCCTCACTGGCTCAAAGCCCAGGAGTTCCTACCAGTCTCTCTTCGTGTAGCTTATCTATCATGGAGCCTTTGCAAGCCCAACATTGGCTTCATGAAACAATTTTTTCATGTTGTAAATGCTGGTAGCTTCTTGGGTGGAAAAATTAGGAAACAGGTTTCCTTCCAAAAGCATACTTAAAAGATTTCTAATCCTCCCTCCCTTCCCACCGAGCTTTGTCATTGTGTCATTGCTGCTCTGCAGATTTCTCATTCTTTGAAGAACTGACGAGTCTTTACTTTCCCTAACAGATATATAACAACCAGAAAATGCCATTAACTGAGAGAAGGCTAAAATGCTATGTTACCCCTCCAAGAAAAAATGAACTGGGAACATGGGAACACTCTAAACTGTAGTTAGAAAAGCTTCATCATTAGAGATCATTTTGTGCTTGCAGTTTGTAATGATTCACTATCCAGAGGTGGCATCATTATTACTAGGGGGGAAATATCCCTGCAAGAACAGCGCAGCGCTGAGCAGTCTCCTAAATTACAGTGTGGAGCTCCAAGAGGCAGCTCAGACAAATAAAACCGTGTCAGAGAGCACAGGGCTCTGTAGCGTGTGCGAAGGTTGCAGGAAATTGCTTTTTGCAAGGGAGCCAAAGCAGGCTCGGGAGGTGTTGTTTGTGAGCAGCCTTGCACCCAGCCCTTTTGGGAAGCAAACAAATAACTGGAGGCTGGAAGGGGGTGAGCCTCGCTGCCCACCTTGACTGCGTGTGGGGAGGTGAGGTGCAGCCAGCCAGAAAGTTTCCACGGCAGGTAACGGGTCTGTTTTATCACCACCTTCATGGCTCAGAGCCTCAGCTGGAGAAACTCAGATTTGACTGTGCATCCAAGAAGGATACAAGAAGGCCTCCGGTGTCCTGGCTTGGATCAGCACTAGTGTGGCCAGCAGGTCTAGGGCAGGGAACGTCTCCCTCTACTTGCCACTGGGGAGGGCACATGTCGAATCCTAGGGTCAGTTTTGGGCCCTCACTCCAAGAAGGACCTTGTGGGGCTGCAGCGTGACCAGAGAAGGGCAACAGAGCTTGAGAAGGGTCTAGAGCTGAAGTCTTGTGAGGAGCAGCTGAGGGACCTGGGCTTGTTGAGCTTGGAGCAAAGGAGGCTCAGGGGAGACCTTCTGGCTCTCCACAGCTCCCTGAAAGGAGGTTGGAGCCAAGGGGTCTCTTCTCCCAAAGAACAAGTGATAGGACAAGAGGCAACAGCCTCAAGTTGCACCAGGGGAGGTTAAGGTTGGACGTGAGGAGCAATTTCTTCATGGCAAGGGTTGTGAAGGGCTGTGCCAGGCTGCCCAGGGCAGTGATAGAGTCCCCATCCCTGGAGGGGTTTCCAAGCCATGGAGATGTGGTGCTGAGGTGCCCTGGCAGTGCTGGGAGAATGATTAAACTTGATCATCTTGAAGGCTTTTCCAACCAAAATGATTCTATGATTCTATCTTCGCCAGAGCAGTCATTTACAGGAAAACAGGGAATGTTTTGTCAGTTTGTTTATTTCTTTCTTGATTCCTTGGAATCCAGTCTCCTTCCAAACTGGTCACTTCTCATTTTCAGGAGGCAGCCTTGCTGGATTACCCTTTCTCGGGGTTCTGGCCGCACGTGCCACTGTCAATGCTCAAGAAGACCTTCGTACCACCATGGAGCTGTGTGGGGCCAGGGTCTTGCTTTGCAGCGTTTGAAGGGCTGTTGTCAGGGACTGCTTGGCTCTCCCTGCAGATTTCAGTGTAGGGCCTCGAGTTTGCCAGTTGAGGGGATTTATGAACCAGCTGCAGGACTATGATACTTCGCTGGTGTTTTGTGTTGAGCACAGCTCTAATTTGTATCATTGCTTGGCTGCGCGTTATGCTTTTAAACACGGTATTTTTGGTGCTTTGTTTCTGTCTCAACCCGCAGCCAGAGATTTTACCGCCTACAGTTGTTCCTAAAGAAACTGTGTTTTATAAAGTGTTCTGACACTATTTCTGAGAACTTTGCCTTCGCTATTTTTATGCACGGCGCGGCAGAGCTGGTCTTCCTCTAACTAAATCAGGCTCTTAGAAGACAGAGGGAGGATTGCGTTATTTCGGGATGTGCTCCGTACGGGATCATACAGAGCCTTTGGCGCCCCTGAGGTTGTTCATCCCGCAGATCAGCAGATGCTCCTGGGACTTCCTTACAGACCTTGAATTATATTCCTTTCAACATAAGTCTGCTGTCTGAATTTGGACTCTCTCTTCTATGTTTAATAGCAGGTAGTTCTTGTTAGGAGTAGGTACATGGCAAAACTCAAAAAACCTTATTTAGCTGAGAATCTGCTTGTTCAGACTCCCAGCCCTTGGTCGTCTTCTAGGAGTTCTCCAGAGCAGCAGTTATCGCCTGTTAGAAGCTTGTCCTGGCCCACGCTGGGTCATTTAAGCACAGCTGGCATGAAGTTGTAACAACAAAAGTGTTTTAACTGCTTGAAGCTGAAGTGGAACTTTTCTTATATATAGCTTTTTTTTCTACGTGGTTACACTGTGTGGCTCAAATGTACTTTTTGTAGTACAGATTTTAGGAAGCTAATAAATCTCAGGTTCCTTCTGCTGCAAATACCTTGACTGGGTCTGTTCTCCAGCCCTTTGGAGCATTGCAGCGAGAGCAAACGTGGGTTCATGAGCTGCTGATCCAACAGATTATTCCCAAGGTCTTTATCTTCTGTCTAGCAAACGGAACTTTTCTAAATCTTTGAAAATTATGATCTTACACTATTCTTGGAATTTAATTTAGTGTTCCAGAGAGAATCTTAATTTTGTGTATGTTGATGGAGTTTAACTGCCATAATAAAGGACAAATTTGAGGTGATAAAAGGCACCAGGGATGTCATTAAATATGCACCAAAGCTATGATACAATAGAATTAAGCATTAATGACTAACATACTAGAAATATTAGTCTTCTATATCAGTTCAGGTCTTCTGGTCTTTGGTTATAATGAGGTCTAATGTGAAGAAATGAGACAATAAACAAGCTTAGCAAAAATCAAATTTCAAAATGATTCAGTAGAATCTTAATGTATAGAAAGTTTCTAAGTTAAAGCTGTTGCGTATCCACAAGGACGCTTCCCCTTGGATAAATTGTTGCAGTTTCATATTTTAATGTAATTTTATTATTGGTGTACATTTTATTTTTACAATTGAATTATGATACTATGGAGACGCAATTTAAGTTCCAGCCCATCTGCACACCACTGCAGTTGTAAACTTCTTTTACTGGCGTATGCAAGAACTTCATAACTCTTGGTAAAGAGGATATTAACTATTTCTGGTAAAGAAACAAAGGTCTGACCCAGAGCCTCTTTAGAATGTTGATTTTGGACATAAGGACCCAACTGTCATTTCTGGATCTCCCTGAGTCTCCAGCATCTCCTTTGGGCTGCGCTTTAGAGAAGAGATGGATCAGTGTGAAGTCCAACCTTTGCTGGTTGGACTGAAGTCTACTGATGGCCTCAGACCAGTTCCTGGTGAACTTTGACACTTGTGGCGCTTTGCCCCTTGATGGGACAGGGTAACTTCAGAGGTTCAGTAACGTGCTCAGGATTTATTTTGCTGGCTTGGTTTGCTGTGAGTTGACAGGTTTGAGAATGGGACTGGAACTTTTCCTACACTAGATAAACTTACTGAAAATCTTATTATTTCTTGCATGAAGATGATGACAGGTCCTGTAAAGTGGACATTAGGGGGTTTATTCTGTTTTTCGGTATCTACAACAATAAATGTGAATTCTCACATTTAAACCCCTACCTGACATGCAGGCTCCCGCTGCATAACGTTCACTCTTCCCTAAAGCAAACGTGTGAGTCAGGTTTTGACTTTCCAGGGATCGTTCTTTGAAGATTTTGTGGCTTTTGTGTCAGTTGTTTGAATAACTCTCCTTTACCGGTGAGGGGTTTGGTGGCAAGCAAGCTGGCAGGCCTGACTGCATTTCGAGAATATGAAATAATCTTTGTCACTCAAGTTCCTTTAGGATGTAATTCTGCTTTATCAGGGAAATATCCTCCTTTGTGGTATCAAAGTTTTCACATGGGGAGAATATTGACTTCTTTAAACTCAGTCTTCAGTGTTACTGCCACTGGTTTCTTTTTCTTCTAGAGAATATATGAGGTTTGGAAGTAAAATTCATTGCAGCTAATAAATTGTGTATGCAGGATATATAAGTATATGCCAAAACCCAGCAGTGACATATAAAATGTGCAGCAAAACGAAAAAAATACTATATGCCTTTGATGTTTATTTTATTCCTTCCCTAATTAATTCCTCTCCTTTGGGCTACCCCAAACTTATGTCAGACTGTTTGATTTATTTCCCTGTGTGCAACGTGGGGTTTCCTGCTCGTTGGATTCATTTTGCAGAGCTTTCAGCACAGGCTTCACTGGGCATCCTGCGTCCCTTGGTGGGGGCACCGTGGGACCACATCGGCTCCCTGATGGGTTCTCTCAGGGTGGATCAGAACACCTCAGCACTTGAGGAGTTGCTATTTTTGTTGTTTAGATCAAGAAATCTAGGTATCATCTGTACATAACCTCACCTTGTCTGGCCCTTCCCAAAAAACTTTCCTTAAAATCCCAGTTTGTCCAGGGCTGGGGCTGGGCTGGCCACTAGACAGGTGACAGATGCTCTTTATCAACCCCTCTGCCTTCTCAAAGGGGAAGGGAATAAGGGAGAGAGGCTTGGACTGGGAAAGAAAATGAAAACAGCTTTAATGAAAACAATAACAATGAAATGAAACATGTATCAATAGATACAAACCCAGTATCAATTTCCCCCCCTACCACCATCACCACTGATGCTGTGGAGCAGGCACTGGGGAAGCCCCAGACTGGACTTGGCAGCAGAGAGGAACTGGATTCAGGAGCTGAATTCACAAACATGTGGTTTGGGATCAAAGGCAGAACGGACAGAGTCCTCCTCGGACGCTGGCCACTGAAGAAGAGGCTTGACCCTTGTGATCCCTCAGCTCTGCACTGACCATGCCGTCCGTGGGATGGAATCCCTCGGTGGTCGGTTTGGGGTCCCCTGTCCTGGCCGCTCCTCCCCGCAGGTGCCACCTCTTCCTGCACCCAACGTGGGGCACAAGATTGAGCCGTGACCTTGGTCTGCAGAGGAGCAAGTACAAGCAGGAGCCTTTCTGCAGACACCAGCCCTTGGTAGTGACTCCGAACATGGAGCGTTAGCGCTGCTGGGAGCAGAGAGTGCTGCAAAAATCTCCTGTTAACTTCAGACAGGGCAGCTAGAAGAGACTGAGCGGAAAGTGAAATCACTGAGCAGAATTAGTTCTGCTCCAGCTCAGACCAGGACACATTAGGGTGTTTTCTAAGCTGATGTGCAGTGGGAAAGGTCTTCAAATCCCAGCTCGTGGAGGAGCAGCCATGCCATGTCCTGCCGAGTTGTGCCATGCCAAGCTGCACCATGCCTGGAGCAGTGGCGCACCAGGGTTGGGCCAAGGAGAAGAGCAGAGGAGAACCCATGAGCTTCCCCGGCCAAAGCAAGGGTCTCAGTAGCTGCAGGCTCAACTTTTCTTGGGTACAAAACCGAACAAATGTCAGACCTTGTAATTACCCTGAAAGTAGCTGTGTGAGCGTGATAAATCCATGGCGGGGGAGAAAAGTCAGTAAAAGCCATCAGCTGCTTGCTTTCAGGAGGGAGCCGTGTGAGCCCGTTGCTTTGTGTGGTGTTCCCATAATTGTAATAAACACCCAGGAGGCAGCTTTCGGCAGCTGCTAATTTTAAAGTAACGTATTAATCAAATTAATTGAGAGTTCCTTTTAATAATCAGCAACAGCAAACATAACTTTCTGAAGCGATGTTTTCGGTGTTGCTCCCCCCAAAAAGAGTCTCTCTGTAGATAAATCATCTGAAAAAAAGTGTTAAATTGTCTCTTTTGCTACCTGATAATCCAATTAAGTGGTGATAAGAAAAGTAGCTCTTGGAGAATTTCAGGGAAGCAGAATAATGTACTTAGTGTTGTACCAGAATCAAAATACCACATAATCATGGGTATCCATGGATACTGGAGCAACACTTTGATTACTAGATACATCCATTACCCTTAAATACCGGAGTTAGGTGTTTAATGCCCCGAACAATTTAATGCATGACTGCTTGAACTTGCGCGGAGAATTCTCCGGAGGTTTTGCCTTTCAGAGGCTGTCAGCAGGAGAGAGGAAGGCAGCGATGATATTTTTAAGACTCTCTGTCCTCTTTCAAGTTCCTGTGTGCCCTGCAACTGCTGCCACCCAGATGGCTCCACGCGCCCGCCTGTCCTCGGGCTGCCCGTGAACTGGAGCGTTATGTGATGTGGCCTGATCTCTGTCCCACGTCTATGACATACGAGTGGGATTCCCATGAAGAAGGTCACATGACTGATAACCTTTTATAGCGCTTGTGCTGCTGGAACTCGCTCTGCAGCAAATGGATGGGCTCGATGTTGCGTCCCTACAGCATGAGACCTTTCGTCTCGGCCAGATGAGCCTGTTGGTTATTTCACGGCGTAGGATCCATCCTGAGGTTGAAACCACTGTTTCTCCAGCAGAGTTTTGGTTTCTCCAATTGTTTTGCAGAGCAGGAATGGGAACCCAGGAAAAAAGCCTCCTCTGCACAGAAGCTGTTGTGGGTCCTGAAGGCAGCCCAGGAGAGGGGCCCGTGGGGCTCCTACTCGTAGGGTCTGAGCAGGGTTCCCTGCCACCAGCTTGGCTTTTTCCTTTCCGTTGCATGAAAAGATCCAGTCCTAGTCACTATCCTTAGTGTTGATAGCGAGAAAAGAAAATGCAAAAGGGAAGAAGTAAAAAGTGCTTTGGTGACGATCCTGTTGGAAGTAGGATTGTTTAACCATGATTTCATAGGGATTGCTCCAGCACCTTCTCGAGGTGGGCACCTGAGCAGGCAGCACAATGTGGGTGTTTCGGTGTCTGCTCCAGGAGAGTCTGGTGGGGCTAGGCTCGGGGCTTGCGCTGGGGCAACCATGCAACAGTGGGTGCCTCTGTAACATGAAGATGCTGTGTGATTCAAGAGGCTGCAGATAGGAAAAGCGTGAGCAGAAACTTCTCATTTTTTAATCTTTTGTAAAGATTACTGCATTTGTTATTTTATTTTCTTCTTTCTTCTGCTTTTTTGTACTCACAAAAGTCTTTCATATTATTAGAGTTCAAAACCGACTTCCTTGAATGTCTCAATACAACTTTTCATAGCAAAACATATTTTTTGAGGACATTTGTGAGGCAGAATCTCACGTTCTGTTGAAAAAGGGGAAAAGCAGAGAGCTGGCATCCTATGTATGGGTAGGGAAAGAATGGGTTGAGTCCGTTGTTCCTGGCAGTAACTGAACAAGCTGGATCCTTCCTAAAAGCCACTCTGCTAAAAGTAAAAGCAAGAAGCCAACAAGCAGATGTTGTGTCATCCCACGTGTTCCACAGCCAGTCCTTTCCAGTCTACCTTTCTTGGTTTCCTGTGATCACCTTCCTGCTCTTTCCTTCATGGAACTTCAGTACTGTTTTTTTCGGTTCCCAAGTGAATAAATATATTTGCAAACTGAGACTAAATCCAGTCCACAGCTTTGGTTGGAGGGAGCAAATGAGGAACATGAGGAGGGATGTCCATCACCGATGCGTCCTGCTGCTCTCACCAGGTCTGGGACTTGTGCTCATGAGCTAGGGACACTCTTGTACCCAAGAGCAGTTTGTCTTCCATGTGTGGTGGCTTTGATCTCATTTCTGATGCCGTTCTTTGACTGAAAATCAGTGTCATCTTCTGCTGCAGTTGGGGGTGGTGCAGCTCTGCAGACGGGCGCAGGGACTGTGCCCTGGGCATCGGTAGATGATGGTGGGGTCAGGACACTGGGAGGTCTGAGGGACAAGTTCTGCACCACTCTGGGAAAGGAGGAAGCTCACATTTTTGAATGATTCTTTTAATCATTGGGTGGGAGGGAGGCACCAGAGTCTCCTCTGTAGCTCCTCGTCTGTTTCCTCCTACAGTCTCTAATAATGGCTGCTTCCAGTTCAGATTAAATAAAGATTTTTGGTTTAGGTCAAATTAATTGTTTGGCTTTTTATTTAATGAGAAAAACTGAAGCTCTAGGAAAAACAAAAAAAAAGTTTGATCTGCAAATTTTCCTTGTCCAATGAAGTCAAGTATTAGTCCATCTGTAATTGCCAGCATCCTGAGCAATACCTTAAATCTCCTCTGTCTCCAGCATCACTTAATTAAAACTTCTGCAGAAGCATGTGAGAAAATAGGGGCCGTTCTAAGGATCAAATTGAAACTGAAGATGATTTTCTTTGTGCAAAGATTAACTAGAAATGGCATTTCTGGAGACAGAAACTCTGCTAAAATGAGTCTTGTCAGCGACTTAATGAAATTCCGAGGGCTCTGCTACTGGAAATAAAATTCGGGGAGAAAACTGTTGTTGACCAGCCAGTGAGAAAGGGCCCAACTTCTCTTTGCATTGTGTCCGTTTGCCAAAAAAATCCGGAGGTGCTGTTATTTTCAGCTGAAATGTTCGCGTTTCTGTGTTTCCTCGGAGTGCTGCCAGTGGTTGCGGTGTTGGGAATTTTAATTCCGGGAACAATCCCAAACAATCGGGTCGGTTTGCCAAAGTGGCACAAACCACTGGGAAAACTAGAAGCTGTAAAACCAAATAATTTCCAAGTCATTATTTGAGGAAGTGGTTTGCCTTGTTGTCTTGTCCTTTTCATAGATTATTGTGCGATTTCACAGCTTACTTGTTGGACAAAGGCGCATCTGGAGAGGCTGAACCTACCAGGTCTGCTCCTGGTGTTCCTGTCCTGGATTTGGTGCTGTTACAAAAGCGTTTGCTGGCAGCAGGGAGGGACGAAAAAGGTGCCAGTGTCAGACTTCTATACATAGCCTAGCAGACAAAGGATGTTGTTTCAAGAGTGGTATACAACTGACTGCCTCGTAGTCGTTGTTTTGACCACCTTGCCTATACCGATTCCTGGGAATTTCTAAAATTCCATCGTTAAAGGGGTTAGGCATTCGCTTGCAGAATTCCTTGAATGTTATCTCATATATACTAGAGTTCACATCTCTTTCATTCATCTCCAATATCCATTATCTTCGCAACAGCCTTTGCATTTGGTTGCAGAATCCCAGTTAATTACATAGAATCACAGAATATTTTGCGTTGGAAGGGACCTTAAAGGTCATCTAGTTCTAAGATTCATCATTTTGATTCATTTTTGATGAATTCATTTAGATTTCATCATCAAAAGATTCTTCTAGTCTCATGGGCAGGAGCACCTCCCACTAGACCAGGTTGCTCAAGGCCCCATCCAACCTGGTCTTTAGCATGTCTTTAACATATCTGGTGATGGAGCATCCACAACCCCCCTGGCAATCTGTTCCAGTGTCTCACCACCCTCATATCTACTCTCTTCACTTTGCTTACTATTTACTATTTTTCCATAACTCCTGCCTCCTATTTACCCCAAATTCGCTTTTATCCGTAAATTAACAGGTTATCACATCATCTGCTCCATTTGGGAAAGCTCTTCCACCTTCCTGCATCCGTAGGAGCAGCTCTCCATCTAGCTTGGGCTAAATGCAGAATGTCCAACCACTGCCCACTTGCCATGATCGGCATGGTCAAGAAGGAGCTCTTGTACTTCTCTTCACCAGCAGAGAGCAGAGGATCCACGAGCTGACCTCCCAAAGGCAGCAGAAAACTCTTATCGCGAAAAGGACCCAAAATCTGCCCTCTTCAATTCCAGACTCCTTCCTTTCTCCACCCCGGGTCCTCTGTTCTTTAAAAAACCCATGGAAATTACATACTTTGGAGCTGTACACGGCATTAGAGGCTTTTTTCCTCGCTATTGAGAGCCTGGCCACAGCTGTCTCTCTGGCCAAAGATGCTCAGTTCAGCTGTAATCATTATCGCCTATAATAAGGGTTTTGGCTTCTCCATCCAGGCAATAGAGATTGCGTGACCCACACAAAAGGTGTAATTATTGTCGGGGGGGGTTTGCTGAGCTAGAAGCCTTCGCAGAAATTTTAGCCTTTTTTTCCAAGCGCTTAAGTTCCATAGGTCACAATTACTTAATATTAAGTCCCAATTTTTTTGATAATAGTTTTATAACAACAATGTATCACATGATCTAGGGGTGTGGGTTGTTTTTTTTTCCCCTTGGTACAAGGATTCTTTAATGTCGATAGACTCTTGACTGCAGAAATATTACAGTCATGGATGCCAGGTCTGAGACCCTTCAGCTTCTGTTTCTCTCTGTACGTCTGGTAGGGTGGTCGTTTCTCTGTGATGGAGCTATGGTAGCTGGAGATGAGCATCTGTAAGCGTCCTGATTTAAAGGCTCTTAATTACTGGTGCATTAATTAGCAATGAGAAGGGGTTGGGGAGTGTTGCTCTGCGTGCCCATCTGCTGGTGCCTGCTCTTTGGGGCTGTATTTCCCATCCTGCATGGAGAGCGATGAGGGATTGCAAGGGATCGTCGCAGCAGCTTCAGATGTGTCTAAGTAATGGCTCCATCCAGCATGTGAAAGCCCTTTGGTCTCGGCACTGTGAAATATGTCCTCCTGTTCTGCTGTGTCAAAGAGGGAGCGTCTTGAAAGGCCGCCGTAGAGGGAATGCATAAATTTTCAAGTGACAAATGTGGAGCTTTGTAACAGTCTGTGGGCTGGTTTTTGGTTTTGTTTTTTTTTCTTTTCTTTTCTCTCAATGAATTCTCCGAAGTTACCAGGTCCTTATTTAAGACAAGAAATTGAAGTTTCTCATAGGAGATCCCAAGTAGCTTGGCTTGGTGTGATGGAGTGCCAGGGAGGGCACGGGTACTTTCCAGGAGCAGCTAATAACTTTAAATTCTCCTTAGGCATGATGCCAGGACGGGGAGGTTCTTCCTCAGCAGGGGCACCAGGATGACTTCCCCCGATTTCCAGCTGTCTGGGGGTGTCCTGCACTTGAGAGATGCCTCGGCCCTGCTTCTGGAGCAGAAGGCTTGCCCTCGAGACCAGAGCTGGCTGGGGGGGTTCTGCTTTTCACCAGTGCATTATCGTGCCAAGTGGGGCAACGCAGGAGAGCTGGATGACTCTGTTCCTGGATTTCAGTTGATTCCAGCTAATTTTGACTGGGGGGGAAAAAAAAAATTAAAATATTTAAACTTTTTGAACTTACTTGCAATAAAACTTTCTTTCCTCATTTAAAAATGTTTACTTTAAAAAATCAGTAATCTTTTAAAGGAAAAAAAAATCAGGTTGTGATAATTTCAGGCTCTAATAATTGTAAACCAAAATGAAACGTTCTGTGTGAGTCAGAGAAAATGACTTGAAATGGAAACTTGGGGGTTATTATTCCGGTTTATTCTTTCTCAGCCTTTCCTTTTCACCATTTTATTTCTTCCCACCGAAATGAATCTATTTTTCCCCGGAGTTTTTGGATCAGCTAGTACCAACAGCCTTGGCTTGACTTCAGGCAACCTCTGTGTCTCAGCTTCCCTGTGTCTAAAACAAGGAAAAATGATCCTGACCTACTTTATAAAGTGCTCAAAGATCTGCAGAGGAGCCACGTTTTGCAGTTTTAAACCCACGCGTTTGGTCTTTCCGGATGTTCCAGGGTTTTCCCCCAGGTGTGTGCATGTCGGCTCTGCCGTGAGGATGAGGAGGAGGTTTTCCCTGGGCACCCCATGTGCTGGCAGTGGACACGCCACCTCCTCTACCTTCCTTCCCTGAGAACGCCTTCTCTATTACTCCATTGAACAGTGCTTTTAAATCGGTATTTTAAAGCATATCTGTGAATAGCTCCTCTGTATTTTAATTAACTCATCCCCGCTGCTCTTTCTTATTATGCATCTCTGATACTTTATTAATTACGGCGCTGTGCTGCGTGCTGAGGAAGCTGGTATCTAAGATGCCGTAAAAGATGAAGGTGTTTATCCCTGAGAAACAAAATAATGAAAGTAAAAGTTGTGTTTTAATCTGCCAACAAGGACAGGCACGGTGCCACTGGAGATGTGGGTTTCGTTGTTTGGGTTTTTTTTCCTAAAACAAGCTATAAACTGTAATATGTGAACTGTGCTAAAAGGGAGCGTTTCTCTGGTACTATTTCCGCATTGATACTATTTTTGCAGCGTTCCCTGTGTATTTATGAAAAGCCCAGCTCACAGACGGGTACTTTACCTCGAGTCTTCAGTTGCTTGGGCTGCTCCAGCCCCTTTGGCGATGGGCGTTTGAGCGGGTGAGGATTTTCTGGAACAGTCGTTGCTTTGCCGATACCTCAACTGCTTTGCTGCTCCTATTCCAGATAAGTTGTTCCAGCAGAACCGTTTTCCCTCGGTATCCTTCAGCTCACAAAATTAAAAAGAATCTCAGCTCTTCGCCGAGATAAAAGTTTGCCTTAATACATTGTCAACATCTCTTGCCTTTCAGCCTGTTGGGGTTTTTTTTAAAATCAGTTTAAGGTTGTTCAAGCTGTTTGTTGGTTGTTTTTTTAATCCCTCTACTGACTGATTTATTTGTTGATTTTGCTTTCCTATCATTTTGGTTTTGCCCATCTGTTTAATCCGTGACCCTAGCCAGGCGTGCAGACTGGGTGTATCGCAGTGAGTGCTCTGCACGGAAAATAATTGTACGCATCCCTCTGGAGTCTTGACGTGAAGATTAAGTGCTCTGGAGGGCAGCAATCCAGTCGGAGAGTTTCTCTTCCTCCCAGGCTCCCCTTCCAGCCGTGTGTATTTCCCACTGCCTTTCCGCTGACTTAGTCCTTTTCTTCTCTCTTCTTTCTTCCGCAGGTGGGCTCTGCATTGCTCAGTCCCTGAAAATCCCCCAGGACCGCAAGGACAAGACCATCGACTTTGACAAAATTATCAAGCAGCTCCTAGAAACTCCCAATGCCAGGGCCATCGTTATTTTTGCCAATGATGAGGACATAAAGTAAGGATGACTGAGGGAATTAATTCATTTGTACTTGATTGCAAGGCAGAAAAAAAGAAAGCAAGTGAGAATATGAGTAATGAAGTGGAAATGTCCGTTGGTAAGAGCAACGTGGGGATGTGGAGTTCACGCTGCAGAGGGTAGGACCGGGCACGGAGGTGCTGCCGTTGCTGCCCTGCCCCAGACTGTGCCTCACAGTGGTGGTGGGACAGGAACATTGATCAAGGTCTGGAAGCTTTTCCTGGCATAGGCTTACTCATGCATTGGAAGGCAGACCTGACCTTACCTCTCAAAGAGGCAGTAAGAAGATGTCCCTCTCTCCAAGCTCATGCTGCTATGTTTAATTCATTAACTCAGAGCCTGGTTTATGGCAAGTGATAAAATGGCCTTGGGTGCCGAAGGTTAAACCACATGAGGTCCTCAAGGTATAACCACATACCACTGGCTCATAAAATAATAGAAAGTGTATTTTTGAAGTGTGAGTCTCATTTCTCACTTGCCTGTGTTACATCTTCTCTCTCCAGCATCTTAAATCAGCTTAAAACCTTGATGGCAGCGTCAATTGCTGAGAGGCTCCGCTGTGCAGAAGACACAAAGAAGTTTGGATCGAGTTCCACTAAAGTCAATGGCATAACTTTAAGTTTGAGTAGAATCAGGATTTCAATCTTAGGATACAGGCTGAATTAAAAGATGGGTTCAATCAGTGCTGCCTGGATCGGGATACAGTGTGTTGTGACGTTCCTGAGCTCTGTTGGTTACAGGAAATTGCTGTTTCTCCTCATTCTGCAACACACCATTTTCCCCAAGTTGTCCTATGTTTAAATGAAATTAATTCATGGACAAAATGTTCTTTTCTGCAGGCAAATCCTCGCGGCTGCTAAGAGGGCAGATCAAGTTGGCCACTTCCTATGGGTGGGCTCGGACACGTGGGGCTCCAAGGTGAGCCCGTTACTGCAGCAGGAGGATGTGGCGGAGGGGGCCATCACCATCCTGCCCAAGCGAGCCACCATAGAGGGTAAGAGCTCTTCTGCTTGACTCTCTGCTGCTTCCTGAAACGCTGGTGGTACAAAAGTGGTTGCCCATAATTTGTTCTCGTAAGTGTTTTGTGAATAAATGCGTAGAGACATGGTACGACACGAGGAGTATAAAGTACAATGAGTAAGTCTTCCTCTCCTGAAGTTTTCCTCAACGTTCGGATGCGTTCTGCATCTGAAAACTGTGTGTTATGTCCACAGTTGAGAAGTTACCACTAGTTATTTATTAAAGGCACGATTTCAGAACTTATATTATGCTGCAGTGATATGACAGGGCCTTTATCACTTAATAGAAAGTAAAGCAAAATGATCTTAACATATCATGTGTATACACAGGAAGAGAAAATCTTCTGCAATTTATGTATCATCTCTGAAGCAGCAGGTAAGTTTTCTACTGAAGAAGTAAAAATTCATTTTTAAATCAGCAGTTTCCATTTAAACTTCGCTTAATTTGTATTTCATTCAGATCGAGCACTGTATTTATTTATACCTACTGTTTGTGTGCTGCACAAATATGTGCACTTATACATATGGATGTGCGTATAAAAATTAAGTGATGCTTTTTTTACATAATCCCTGCATTTCTTGACATTTCTTTTTTTTTGGCTGAAGTGGTTTTTTATCTGGTCTTTCCTCCATTTGTTATCCCTTTTGTCTGTGGAGATGCTTAATTATCCAAGTGGCTTCCTCAGGGCAAACGAAACTCGCCCGTTAGAGTCTGTGTTGTTTGTAATATAAAAAGAGAAGTTGTTTTTAAGGGAGACGCTGAGCAAAGAAAATGAACTTTTTGGCTGGCACGTGGCTTTGTGTTAGGCAGGGTCTCCAAAGAGTCCTTCAACATGTTGCCCGTGTTAAAACACGTTCCGGGCTCTTCGCTCACAGGAAAACCAAATATTTGCATTCATTTTTACTGTGTCTACACCTCATAGGTTTTTCTTCTCAAGTATATAATATGCTTCATCCTTTTACACTTTTTAAGCCCTGGAGGTGTTTTCACTTGCTATTTCCCCATAAATACATAAAGTTGATAGTCAATGAAGTGTCTTGTTTCTGAAAACCAGGATATTGGTGTTTATTCCTCCATGAGGGTTTCTGACACAGAAACGAAACATCTGCCAGCAGCATGCAGAGATAAAAACTTTGCAAGTTTTGTTTGTTTTAAAATAGTTTCCTTCTCTATTACGTGTTAAACACATTGGACTTACTGGGAAACGTGAGGTTTGCTTTTCAACACAGCCAAGTGATGAGAAGGGAGTGGAAGGGTTCAGGTACAGAAAGGCTGTTAAATACCAGTTACAAATATCACTGTGTTTAGTGCATCTGCAAAAAAAATACGCCCATTGAGCCTGCAAATATCTTCTTATTCAGTGAACACATGAGACTATTGCCTAAACGTTGGCTCGTTGGCGTTTTGCACTTGTAGTCCCGTAGATCGCGTGATTACTTGTTGGTGACGCTGGAATTCCGTTTAGCCTGTACATGGAATTGTGTTCCTTCCTCGGGAGCAGCTGCCATACAGCAGATAGCTACTTTTGAGGTCTGCGAGTTGCGTGTTGCTTTTTGGAATGGGAGAACCACTCAGCCAGAAGACCTGGACTGGGTACGAAGGGAGGGGCAGAGCGAAGCGTCCCCACATAGCTGTTGTGCCGTCAATAGCAAATGTCTCCTGCCTGCTCTGTGACCGCTCAGAAAGGTTCAGGCTGGTTCTTACCTTTTCCAGCCCCATTCATCCATCCCTAATTGCCATCTGCACCTGCCATCTGCTTAGTCCTGTTCGGAGGAGGAGTAAAGGGACGGTTGAGAGTGCAGAGCAAACTCCCATTCTACTGAAGCCGTTTTCCAGAACTCAACATTTCTCCTTTCAGGCTGTTTCAGCCGCTGAGAGAAACATCCAGTGAAATCTGTTACTTACAGAACTAATCCTTAGGTATTAGCATTTCTTTGCTTAGTGAGGCTGTTATCCGTATGGACAGTCTGCCTTTCTTGCATTTAGACTGCTGTGTGTTGTTTTTTCTTTCTGTTGTTGTAGTAATTTCATTTGGATGTGATTCCAAGAGAGCTGGAAACGGACGTTTTAACGTTGTTCTTTCATCATCCAGAAATGAACATCTGCCTCCTAAAATCTAGTAATGCATTTCCTTTGATGAAGGCATAAAATAAATGAAAGAAGAAGCCTTGATTTTCCCTATAAATCAATGGAAACAAACTAAATTAACAGGGTGGAACTCAATTTGCCTCAGAGGGCCATGTCCTGGGCAGCATCCCAGCCTTGCAGTCTCCTCGCTGCCGCCTCCAGCTCTCGGGCTCCAGGGCAAGGCGGCCGTGAAACACCGGCTTAATTCCTGCTGGATTTGGTGAGAACTCCTTTATTAGTCATGAATAAGGGGGTTACCCTTGTTTTACTCCTCAAGGGCATCATATTTATTTTTTTTTTCCTTTCATCACCATGTTAAATAGTATTTATGATACATTAGAAAAAGATTCCTAACGAACTTCACTGGAAACAGAGAGCACTGCAGCTCTGAAATACTGAAATAACTGAAAATATACTGAACTAACCTGAAATACGTGATACTGTTAGCCTCTCTGCAGGCTTCAGGGAGAAATGATAGGCTAATAAGCCAAGAAATGTTAAACTGCATTGAAAATTAGTGTGCCTGCATGTTCAAGTGTATACGATACACTTTGGATTATCAGGTGGTTTCACATCTGTGAAGCTGTAGGTCACTTAAGTCATACATTGAAACAGTCATCATATAGAAAAAGGCATTTTTCTATAGCCATGACTCTTTGATTCAAAATACAGATGTGAAATGCAGATGTGTTGGTGTGTTCACACCTACCTACATAAACACCACTGGAAATTCCTATTTTTGTTAGCAGTGGGAGCCTGTGACTCCAGAGAGAGTCTAAAGCGCTCGGGTTCTTGTAGAATCAGGCCCCAGATACACAGTTATTTGTCTTGATACTTGATGCCTCTCTTGGGACAGAATTTTCCTCGCCGTAGTCCCATGGGGTGATTTAGGAAATCATTACATGGACTGAATTCATTCAGCTGAAGTCAGTCTTAATATAGCCCGATTGTGTTTGATGTAATTATGCTGAAAGGATAAAGTCGTGTGTTATTTGCATAATTGCAGTAGTCGGTGAGCGGAGGAAGTGCACACTTACATAGTAATCACTTCATGGAAAGTTGGGTTTGGAAGAAGCTCCTCAGGCAGTTGAACCAAGTCTCAACACAGTCAAAGAAGGGCTTTGTTGGGGCAGAAGAGCAGGACGGGTTTGTTTTTAGAACAAGCGTGGCAGCGGAATGTTGTGTTCTGGATGGTGTGACTTTGACCTCTTCCCAGGCAAGGCTGGGGTGGCATGTCCTCACGCTCACAGAAGATCGCTAAAGCTTGAGCCCAGTCCTGAAACTCGGCGTGTGCTCAGAGGAACGAGCACCGTGTGTCGCATGTCAGTTTGGAGCTGTACACCTTCCTTTGGACACTCTTTTACTCCGAGTACACCCTTGTGAAGTTTCTGGGGAAAGGTGTAACAGAACAGCAGAGTGAGAGTTAGCGCTGGAAGATGAGAAAAATTAAACAGCTTAAACAATAGACAAAAGATGTATTTTCTAATTCAAGTTTGAATAGGATGTATTATTATTATTATCGCTATTATATTCATTTTATGATAATGCAGAAATGATGAACATCTGTGGCTCTGCAGGCGTTTGACATTCATTAAAACAGCAAAACAACAGGAAAAAAAAAAAAATCTGCAGAAAGTCTTTCTTCTTCAAAATGCATTTGGTGGGAACTTACCTCCTGCTGCTGTGTCCCCTAGAAACCCGGGTTCTTCTTCATCCACCTGAAGAGAAAGGTAAATGTTGCGCGTGGAGAGGCTTCCCGTAGCGGTTTGGTGCTGAAGAACAGAAGGAGTGCCCGGCTGATCGTGGGGAGGGTGGAACGCTGCGAGGAGGAGCGAGTGTGAGCGACAGGAGGATTGGGGGCAAGCAAAAACGAGCCGTCATGGAGTAACGATGCAGTCAGGATCGTAGTAAAACTGGGAGATGTTGAGGCAAGTGTAACAGGTCCCCAGAATTTCAAGTGCCAGAGGGAAAATGGAAGCACAGCGGAAAATGAAAAGAAAGGTTGAGGCTTCAAAACTCCCGTGTTGTGTTCTTGCAGCTCAGCTGAGCTACTTGCCTTCAGACTAGCAGGTTACCGTACGAGGTTGTCTTTTCCGTAGGCAGTGATAGTCTAAGAGGAAGTTGTTCACTTGCCGTGTTTTTCATTTGAAGTCCCAGAAGCTTTGTAGATCATCCAAACCAGCAAGAAACAAAGTATGGAAACCCTCCCTGGACTCTCCTGGGTGGGACCAGCTGTGGACTTCCCCAGATGATGGCTAGGATGAACTGCAACCCTATTTCTTTGTAGATGGAAATACACTTCTTCCATACTAATCTTTGTAATCACAGACTGACCTTTAAATATTCCACTGCCGCTTTACCTCTTCATGTTTCAGTTGATTTAATAAATTTCAGAGCCTTTTCTCCTCTTGTTATCACCGCTGTACCCAAATCTAATTATACACTTTTATTGCCTGGGGTAGCTCTCTTTATTGCACCATATAGATCTATATGAGTTAGCTGGATGACCTGCTGATTAAAGATGATGATGCTACTGGTCCAGACACCAATTAAAGCTCTCCCTAGCAGGCAGATTGAAAGTCGGGAGTTCCTAAATTCTTTCCCCGGAGGAAGATCAGATCTTTCTACCAGTGATAAGAAGATACCCATGGCATGAGAGATGGAAGAGTCTGACCTTTGGGGGGCAGGTTTGTGCAGTACTTGCTGAATTCAGTGCAGTAAGCTGTTACATGTCCAGAAGATACTCAGGTCTGAGGGATGGAGTCAGGCAGATGGTCCTGGGTTTCAGAAGAAGCGTATTTCCCCTTTTCGTTTTTTTTTTTTTCCTCTCCCATTTTTTCTTCTAGTCTAAGTAATATTTACACTTCAGATTCTAAATGTTCATATATCACTCTGTAGTATCCATTCAGATTAAAGACAGCTCCTTAAAATCCATCAGGTGGGCGGCAGTGGAGAACATGCATGATAGGTAGAGCAAGGACATTCAGGATGTTGGCTGCACCTTCAAAAGGTGGCTACAGCTCTCTGCGTGGCAGCCCAGCAATATGTTTTTATCAGATGCAATGTCACAGCTGAAATGATGAAATAAGCAGCTTTATTCCTGCAAAAATATTCCTGTCATGCAACTCCAAGTTATATCCTTTTGCCACTGGTCCCGTGCAGACCTGGGCGAGGTGCTCAGAGCCTGCCTGGGCATCAGAGTCGAGGTGGCATCTCTGGGCTTCCCCTCAAACCTCCAGGCTTAGCACAGGAAGAACCAACACCTGGTAAGCCCTTGTTAATACCTGTTAGTACCTGGTTAAGTAGTGAAAACAACTATTTTTAAGAGACAGTAGTAATTTTGGATGCTCTTTTGTAACCTACCCACTCTGATACACTGAGCTTCACAGGATCTGTAGAAAACGTTGAACGCCTTTTTAGGATATAATAATTCAAAAGACTCAGAGAGAGGACTAGAACAGAGAGAAGTAATTTCTGAAAATCACAGCCATGATTTCACAGTCCCAGTGCCTCAGTGGCTCTTACAAAGTTTCAAAAATAAGCACGTATAATTTCCATGAATTAAAAATGTCTATTCAGGGATAACTTGGAAATTGTTTTTCTCTAGCCTCAACTGTAAATAAGATTAAAAACTGTCTACTTGCATTTTGCTTTCTGTTGTTCCTGTGCCTCTTTTCTTTGTAAAAGATTTTGAACTGGGCTGTTACGCCGTGGTTCCTGTTGTGAGCATCCACGCTAGTGACTTAGCACTTTCAGGTGCCTGGCTCTTCCTCTGACTTTTTTCTGTTTTACAATAGTCTTCCTTAATTTCCTTACTTATGAGATCTGTTTTCTCGGGCACCAGCTCACAGTGAAGTGAAACCGAGGAGAGGAACGGCTGTAAGAGAAATACAGAGGCTTCTAAATCTCTTTATATATGATGTTAATTACTTTGAAAGCCTGGCAAAATGCTTTGCCAATGATTAAAAAAAAAAAAAATCCTTTAAGGTCTGAGTTTAGAATTTGGTACAACTAGAAATGGGATTCTATTAGATTTAAGATGAATCGTGTTTTGAATGTTTTGGCTTTGTTTCCAGCAGGAGCTGATCTGCTTCCTTTTTGTTTGGGCAGTATTAAACCTGGAGAAAAAGCAATGAGAGAGTAGTGATTTAAGGAAAAAAAAATAGAATTAATTATATCTCCCTGTTTAGTAGCTCTCAATTTTTTTTTACCTCCGCATCTGCAGCCTAGCAAAGCGAAGGAGCTCAGGGTTCATTCTCCTCCGTCTTAGAGCCAGTATTGAATTTTATCGAACTTTAATAAATACGGGCGGGCTGCGCCGTGTCTGGCTGCGGCTGCATTGACCCCGGGATGTCTCTCTGGGAAAGATGCGCTTTGTGCAGCACTCACCCACCTGAACAGGGCAGAGCAGCCTCGTGTCTCATAATAATGCTTGTAAAATAATCCGCTTTGGATTCCTTTTGTGTACAAGCCCGTTTCAGGGTCTCTCACGGCGCTCTGTGGTTCTCAGGCTCTCTCTCTGTGTCCCTGGGGCGCGAGCGTGTGCTTTTAAGACAGTAAGTGAGATGGAAAGCTCTGGCTCGGGGGGTTTGGTTCATCCTGGGCTGCCGGTGCCAGGGGATCGCTGCAGCCTCGCTACAGCAGAGCCCGTGATGCCGAGAGCCAGAGGGGACACCCGTCAGAAGGGAGAAGACATACCGGGAGTAGCATGGACCATTGCTCCAGAAGTTACTCATTCTTCCCGTTACCTCCCCTGAATTTTCCTCTCGTCTCCTTGCTGCCGCCTCCACCTGACCTGGTTTACTTCCTGCGCTGCTGGAAAGGCTCCAGCGTCGGTGGATTTGTTGTTCTTGCCCCTCCAGGCTGGTTGTTCCAGAGCAGTTGGGACCAATCTCTTCCCTTCGCTGCCAGCAGCGGGTCTGGTGCATCGGGGGTTCAGTAGCGTAACCCCAACCCACAACGGTCAGGAACCACGCTTCAAGGCTGGCTTGTGTCCGCGGGTTGACAGAGGGACTTTGATGTGAACACTGTCTCTTACAGGCAAAGTTTGCACAAAGGGCTATATATATATATAAACTTATTTGCGTTTTTTGCCCCATGAGTAATTTTGCCCCAGTTGTCTTTAGCAGCTTTGGAATTAAAACGCTCATAGTGTTATGTGCTCGTGTCGTTCAGGAAATACAGAAGTGTTATCATCTGTTAAGAAAGGTTTGTTATTTCATCCCGTATATGTTGTCCAAAAGGTGCTTTCAAATAGCACTTCACGTTCCTTACAGAAAACCTGCTTGCCGGCCAAGGAAGAATTTACCTTTTTGTTTCTCTGTATCAATCACACAGCACTTAGAGTCATTCTACTCACAAACTTGCTAGGAATGTATCTTTCCCAATGCTAATGAAGCCGTTAATTGAATTTAAATTAATACCGCAGTTACCTGGGAATCCAAGACACCCTCGCAGCCGTGGAAAGTTTATTGCGTATCGATTCCAGCCGGGTGAAAAGTCACTCTGGGAGTTAAGATTAGCTTTGATTCCTCCTGGCTGCGTGCTGAATCTCATTGCCTCTTGCCTGCGTACGTACGGAGTCACGCTGCAGGAGTGCAGCCTGCAAGGACGGACGGACAGAGGGCTGGGCTCGTGCAAGGACAGACAGACAGGGCTGGGCTCCAGCTGGGATGCTCTGAGCCAGGCATGACGCCTCGCTTCTCTTGTACCCTCTTCTGTGGGCTGCCAGTTTGAAGCTTCATGATGAAAAGTGTGGTGCAATTAAAGGTTGGCTTAAAGTAGGGCTGAGAGGCGGTGCCCGGGCTCTGAGCTCGATGGACACGGTGGTGCTGAAGGTCCAGGCAAATGGGGTTTATTCTCTTGGCAGGGGATAAAGGCAGGAGTTGTACGTTGGCTGTGGAGGTAGCAATGCGGTGCTTGATGTTAAAGGCTTGAAACAAAAGCTTTGGGGAGAGGTTTAGTAAGTTGAAAGAGACGGGAGCTTAAGGGTAGCGCTGGGCTTTAGTATGCAGATATAGGGAAGTTAAGAAATACAGTTTTGGTGAAGTTTCAAGTTAATGTTATTTTTGTAGTTCCCTTTTAAACGAAGGCACTGAAGCCTCTGGGTGTTTTTTCTTTTGTTTAAGATTCCCCGTAAGTGTGAGTTGCTCAGAAGTGGAGTCTCAGCTGTAATCTCTGCGCTGCGGCAGGCTCAAAGGCAGCGCCCGCAGCGTTCCAACCCCGAGCTCCCGGGAGGCAACACAGCCCGCTGCAGCTCCACTTGCAAACTTCTCCGTCATTTCAGCATAGCACTTCGCTGAAGTTGCATGCCTGGCTGATCTGTGGCGTTAGTTATTGGGGTTCTTCTGGGGTTTCTCGGATAGTTTGAAGGCGCAATCTCTTTAGTGTTATCACAATAGCATTAACAAGAAATTCTATCTCAAACGGAGTTTGAGCCTGTACCTTTTCAAATGGCTTTGCTGCCTCATAGCAAAGAAATTCAGTGGAAAGCTCTAATTGGACCGTAAAGAACTGTTGTAAAATAAAGATTTGGGGAGCTTTCTCTTTGGCCCCATGGAATGAATCGAGCTGCTCACCCAACCTACGACAGCCCTGGCTTGCTCGGAGTTGAGGTGCTTCTCTGATGGGAGCTGGCTGTTAGTCATTCCGTGGCACACGTCTCTCTCTCTCTATTTCTGCATTGTGTGTATTGCTCCCAGGGCTTATGTTGGCATTTTCTCTTTGATGTTCATATTTAACTGTTATTTCAGGACACTGGAGACTGTGTGGGTGGTTGTTTTGAGAGCGGGAGATGTGTACACGCACGCACACACACAAAGTAGAATGGTTGATGCTGCAAGAAGAGAGAATTCACAGGATAATATTTAGCTATTGATCACTGTTCAGATATATCATCAGCGGTCTTTGTTTTGGAATACCCTGAATTGCATCTTCTGAAGGACAATTTTCCTCTCAGTGGTCTAACGTTGAAGTTGTCTGAGCTGTCTGTTGGACACGTTTGGGCAGAGTGTTTCCATCCAGAAAGGAATCGTTTTATTTTTAGAAAGCCCTCCATCCCTGCGTGCCAGCTCCTGATCTGCGTGTGAGCTGGTAGGAACCTCCAAGCCTTCCTATGCAGGTTTGCTCTGCGCAGAAGGCGTTGGTTGATGGGAACCCAAGCTTGGAGAGGCTCCATGGGGAGCGGTCCTCCCCCCACACAGCAGACGCCCATATGCTGCTTCCCAGCATTTTCACAAAGCAGCAGAGCCAAGGGCAGCTTGGGCTGGCAACCAAACTTTCCATCCGTGTGAGGGGCGTTCAGCAGCACATGGGTAGCACCCAGCAAGCACATGAAGAAGGCGAAGGGTGGTTTCCCATAAGACTCCCCCTGATTAAGAAATCCTTGTGTTTTCTGATGCTGTTTGTCCTTGCTTCTGTGCAGAATTCCAAGCCTCATTTGTTGATAGGAATTTATTTTCTATTAGTAAAATTGGCAGGATTTCCAGGATCTGGGGATCAATGGAGCTCAAGGGACCTCATTGGACCCTGCATGAGTAAACCCCTTCTGGGCAGCTGAAGCAGAGCTGGCTCATGGAGAATTATAAAAAAACCTACTGTTTTAGTTTGGAATCCTGTTTGGGCATAGATACAGAAGTCAGGAAAAGATTTTACCACCTTCTCCCCCTCGCTCAGAGCAGTGCTGGCACTGACACTGCGCCAAGCACAGCACTGACGTTGGGTTTGCCTCCTTAACTCAACGCAGCCGATGCAGGGAGCTGAGAGGACGCTACAGGAGCGAGCTGAGAGCGTGAGCATCTCATTGCTGGAGGAAAGGAGCGGGACACCAGCGTTAGCATGGATGGGTGTGGTGAGGTGTTCCTGGTCCATCTGTGGCACCATAACCTACGTCCACCAGTGTGGCAGGGTCCAGACCTGGGGCTGGAGAGGAAGGAGATGGGGAAGAAGAGGGAAGGGCTCCTCTCTCCTCTTTGCCTGAGGGTTGCATCTCTCCTGATATTTCTTACCCTATAATTTATGAGGTTAACGCGTTTGTCTACTTCACAGGAAGTGGATTGGCAAAGTATTTGTTTTGCTGGTTACATTTCATGTCTTCTTCATCTAAAAAAGAAATTGCAGGAGCCTTCTGAAATCAACTGTTCCTGCTTTAGGTAAAAATAGCCATGAATGGTCCCAAATATCTAGTTTTAGAAATGCTGTTCTGCAGGAGGGCTGAGAACCACAGATTGTTCCTAATGGAACAGATAATTTTTCATCTCTGATAGCACCGCTTTGGCAGCGCAGGAAGAGTTTAATACAGCGTGTAGCATTTCCAGCCCAGTGCCTGGTGGACTGCCCGTAGATGTTGCAAAATAGGCAATGAAGAATGACGCTTATTTGAGCGGAAGGACCGATGGTCTCTCTTAATGTTTGCTCATGTTTGTGATTAATTTGGGCTCAAGAAAGAGCTGTGAGTAAAGACTTTGGGATTACGTCCGTGGATACTAGGTGACCATTTGTTTTCCTTCGCGTTTATTAGAGTGTTTTAATTTGGGCAGTTTCAGATGCTGAAACTGGGGGCATTGAAACACACAGTACAAATACAATCTGCTTGTGCCATAAGGTGATGGAAGGACTGAACGGTTCAGTCACCGGTCTTTTCTACAGGGGTTATTTTTTGCAACAAAAAATTGAAATAACTACAGCCTAAAAAGAGTCTCTCTCTCCAGGCCACTTAAAATTAGTCTTTGAAATCCTCTATGACTTGCTTATTCTTGCTCTTTATTAGCAGGAAAAGAAATACTACTTCACAACCTCGCAAGCCAAGCAAAAATAAAAAACTCCGAGGCTTTTATTAGAGTAAAATGCAAACATGGCATCCCTGTTTGCACGTAGCAAATTACTGTGCCAACATTGTATTTGCTCTAAGTATTGTGTATTTATTAGTGTCAGTGTTTTCCTGCATGAGTAGCTATTGATCACAGCCCCAGTTCTTGCCATGGGGATCTGGAGCATCCCAGGAAAGATCTCTGCGTGCTCCAGCTCCTCCAAGCGCCCCAGCACACGTAAATAGCGTGTTTCTGAAGCAGACTGAGCTCCTCTGGGTAAGACGAGTTCAGACCCAAAAATAAATGTACTCATTTTAGGAAGTGGTCAGAGGTTTGAAAGGGTTTTCTTGCTCGTTTGATTTTTTTTTAAATTTTTTTCTTTTCCTTTTAGTTTGCATTGTTAATGCTTGAATGATTATAGGCTTTTGAAAGTAATAGTTCAGGAAATAGTACGCATAATTCCCTTAAAGATGATATAATGAATGCTGAAGTGCCCGCTTCACTCATGCTGCGTTTGCAGATCTGCTCTGGGAATGGGTTTTCCTTTTGTTGACTGCCTTTGCGACAACCAAGGGAGCGGAGAAGAATTTGGGAAAAAGTCCTCAACGCAGTGACATATGCTGGCTCTGTAGTAAAGTGAAGCAAGAGTCAATAGCTCAATGATCTTGATCTCCTGGTCAGGATGGATGAACACAAACCTTTTGCTCATTGTTGAAATGGAATTGTAGGTTGGTGGAGAACTGTATGTTTGCAAGGCAAGGTTTCCATCTGCGCAATTTAAGGGAAAATGTCTTGAGAGTGTAGCTCAGCCTTAATTTCAGCTACAAGGCATGGCCCATCTGGAAATTAATTCACTTACTCATGTTAACACAGCTGTAACGCAACCAGCACACTCTGGTTTGTCTCTGAGCCCCCCGCTCCACCTCAGAGTCTGGGTGGTGAAGGATGTGGTCATGGGAAACACCTGCTTACTCTGAGGTGATAGAGGATGGAGAGCTTCTGGCTAAGTTGTCACACTGCCTCTGACTGCTCTGATTACTCTTAAACTACTATTAAAATTAGAGAAAAGCAAGAAAAAGATCTAGAAAGAGACAGCACAGGCTCGGTGATGAAGGTTTGGGAGAGCCCACGCCCAAGTCCTGTGTGTCTGCTGCTGGCTGAGCCACCCCTGGGCTGCTGTTCCCCTGCAAAACTGCTTTTTGAAGAGTCAAAAGCCATTATTATCTGTATACTCGTGTATATGCACAGTTAGGTGGGCCGAGAGTTCCCATCTACAACTGGCATCAAGCTGCAGTCATCCAAAGCGTTTTACACCTGTAGTCTTTCCTCCCTCTCGACTAAGTTGGGACACAGTTAGTAATGTAATTAGTCATGCAGACTATTTAATAAAGAATGGCCAGGCAAATTAAAGGTTTCTACCAATGCAATAATAGAAAAATGCAGGGGGAAAAAAAAACCAACAACCCTCTCCTACTGCTGTGTCCGCTCTGCTGATGGTTCAACAATAGTTCATGGTGCGTGGTCCTGATGTATCTCACCTTCCAAAAAGTTATTCTCTAAGTTAAGAAGTGAGTGAGTGGCCTCAAATTGATTATTACTACCGAAAAGAGAATGGTGTAATTGCTTGTGAATCATGATGAAGTCTAATTAAAGTCAGGGGTTTGCTGTGACACTGATAAGAGCCACCTGTAGCACCTGGGCTTCAATGGCCTCCATGAAGAGGTTTGGTACCAGCATCTTTGCTGCTCTACACTGAGTGAGTGAAGTTCCTGGCTTTCTTCCAGCATGGCATGTACATGACCACCTGCAATGCAGTAAGCTCTCACAGATGTTTCTGAAGTGAAACAAAGCTTTTTGTTTCTATATCTCTCTGTAATCCCTTTCCCGAGGTACATACGGTGGTTAACCTCGTCAAAGTAGCCTTCAGTTCTAATGAGGAAATACTTTTTAATCTTTGTTTTCAAGCGTAGTCTCTGTTTCTCAGTTTAATTACTGCTTCACAGAGCATAGATTTCCAAAGCAAAATATTTTAGGATCTGACGGAAGAAGTTGCTAATGACATCTGGAAGTTATTGACATCCCTTCTGTTCTCCAAGGCAGGTGTGCCGAGGCTGCCACAGAGGCTTTGGTGCTCCAGATATTTGCATGGAAAGAGCCTGTCTGTTCTCTGTCTTCCTCCCTTGCTTTGTAATGTTTATGGTTCTGTGATGGCTGCAGCCAAGGACAGCAGCAAATGATTGGAGAGAAAGATGTTGAAGGCATTTTTTTTGCGTTACCATCAGTGCAACACAGCTGGGGCGTTGGGTTAGAGGGACACGAAGGCTGCGAGGTGGCTGCTGCTCCTGGGTGGGAGGTTTGGGTTGGCTGGCTCATGACGTGGGTTTCCTACCTGGGGAGGTGGCATCTGGCTGGTGGAGGTTACGGGCCGTTCTGCTGCACGCAGGGGTATGTGGAACCAGAGCATTTCAGAGACCCAGCTCCATCTTACAGTAATTTCCCGTAACACAACAGCTACTTCAGATGTTTGTGTTTCTCCTACTCTGTTAAAGTTTGTGTTAAGCAGTTGTGTTCTACAGGGCCAAGTACAACGTTTAATACAATACTGCAGCAACTTTAATTTGTGGAATTAAATTAGTGTGCTTTATTTTTTTTTAAAAAAAAAGTCTAAATCACACCTGAACTCTTTCTTTAATGTGTTCTTAGAATTTAAATTATGGTTTTAGCTTTGGCAGTTATTTAAAATGCTGATGTGTCAATCCCCAAAGAGAGAATACTTGTCTCGAGTATTGCCACTTGAAATTTTGGGAAGCCACACAGATGTTCATCTCCTCATTATGGAAATAATGTATTTGGTTAATGTGTTGGTATGAAGAGAGGGGAATACAAATTATCTTGCAACTTGAGAGCCATTTAAAAGTTTTCTTGTGTTTAGACTGTCTTACTCATCTCTGACAAGAGAGGTCCCCTGGCTCTGCCAGGTTTGAAAGTGCCTCTGGCTGAGGCCCCACTGCCCCGTTTCCAGCAGCTCTGCCCTGCTGGGGAGGAGACTGTTGGGTGTTTATCTTCCTAGAAGATCCATGTGCCACTCCTTGGGATGAGGCTGGAGTTTCTCTGTTGAGTGCCGTGGTCACAGCCTTATGGCTTCTTGGGTGCAGATCAGAAATGTGGAAAAATGGGGAGAGGATCTGAGGCCAGGGCTGGCCAAGGGCACTTGCCTCATGGTCCTTAAGGCTGGCCAGGATCCCAAGGGGATGCTGAACTGGGGCTGGGGTCACCCTGCAAAACAGAGAGGGGGAAAAAAAATAGACGTGATGAGTAATGGGTGCCCAGAGGATATTCTGCTCCTGGAATATTTAAATCAAATTGGAAAGCTTTTTTGCTTTCCCTAAAAGACGCAGTGTGTTCCAAGGAGAGGTCTCGGGACGATGCGGGTGTTCCTGGGCAAGGTTCCACGGCCTCGAGACCGGCCCGAGTGGTTGCACCGTATCCTCCAGCCTCAGAAATCATACCCATTATCTTTGTCTTTTCACATACAGCTCTGAGCAAGGATGGTACCTCGCGGTTCGATGTGATTAATGCGCACAGTTGGAGTGGAAGCTGAAACTTTGTGTTAGCAGCCGAGGAGACTAGAGAGGGAGGGAGAGAACGGCAGTGACATCGCTCTGTCTCACGTCCTAGCACACGCGGGCTGGGTGGCATTATTAAAGCCACCTTATAATCAAGAAGCTAGTTGTCAAAAATCAAGGAAGAAATTCCTCTTTTTAAAGACTAAGAAAAAAAAAAAGGAAGGGAAGGATGCAATGGAGTTTTCAGGTAGTATTTTCTTAGGGGTGTCATCTCGAGGGGAATTTGAAAATAAAGGTGGGTGGCAGTTTAAACTGAGCCGTGACTTTGCTGTGCCCAGCAATTCCATCGGCTCCCCGGCACGGAGCACGGGTGGTCTCTGTCGTGCCCGGTTCTGTGTCAGCTCCACCGACTGCAGCCCCCGGCTCGGGCTTCCGAGCGGCTCCACGTGCGCTGCTGAAGGGTGGCTCTGCAGAGAAGAGGCACCTCGTTAAATAGGATTTTGAAGGAGCGTTGTTACTTCCATCCAGGCAGTGTTACCATATCAACAGGAAAAAAACTGTGGCAACCCTCGGTGTTTGGTCTGGGGGGGTCTGTGTGTGTATAGCTATGGGGCTGGGAGCACAGATGGAGATTTTAGGATGCACAAGTGTATTTATGCGGTGGTTATTCCTGTCGACATGGTAACACTTGAGCGAGGCGCACACAAACGTATACAGAGAAAGAAAGAAAATTAACTCTGTGGGTTGAAGGGAAACCCAGTGAATTATTCTGCAGGTGGGAAGGGGCAGCCCCTCATGCCCCGCCACAGGAGCCAGGTAGGTCTCAGCCTCCCTTGGTACGCGCCTCACCTTGCTCTTCTGCTCCTGCTGCGGGCAGGAGAAGGATGGGCTTTGCTTTCCTTTTGTGTTCTGTTCACTGGGAGGTATAACAGTGCTCCCAAGCATTGGTTTGGGTTTTGCAAGTTGAAGTGCGTGTGCCGGACCGGCACAGCCCAGGGGGTGCATTGGCCACCCCAGGGGTTATTGATGGCTTGGCAGCTCCGAGTTTTCGGTTGTGTGTCACAGGATGATGGAGAACGACCTTTTGCGTAGCATCGCTGTCGCTCCGGGTCTTGGCTTGGCTGCTGAACGGCAGCGTGTGTGCAACAGGAAGATAAAACGTGCCGGGCCGTGACCGCAGCATCCCTCCACGGGCAGCTCCCACCTTCCCCCTCGTTTCTCTTGGCATGTTCTTTGTGCATGCTGCTGGGTTGTTTTTTTTTTTCTTATTACTCCTTGTAACCTGTTGAGCATCTTTAGGGGTTGCTTCAGTCGCTGCGTTAGAGTGGAGGAATTTCTGTGTTTGTACGCGCGTTTTAAATGATGTAAAGCAGATGACTCAAGCTCAAATGCTTTTAAGGACACACAGTGTGTGTTTTGTCAGAAGGAAGGTAACCGCTCTGCGTTCAGCGTTTAGACCCTCTGTGTCTCTCCGATTTCACTGCTGGGCGTTATGAAAACGGAACAGGCCATCTGTGGAGCAGCCTCTCCCGTTCGGCCAAAAAAGAGGGGGAAGGAAGAACTCGGAAAGCCGATGGGAAGGAGGCATCGATGCGTGATTTAGTTAAATAGTTAATTGCAAATGAAAACCTGAACTAACAGCTCAGAATCTGGGGGTGAATGGTATTAATAGAAGTCTGCATCCTGACCCGTGGGCCTGGCTTGCTTCCGCTTCGCTCCACGTCCCTGGGTGACACTGTTCAACTCCCCTGGAGTTTTACTGCTGCCGGCTGAGATTAGTGCAGAGGCTGATCCATTTGTCAGCAAAGCAGAGAGTGACAGATAATTTCGAGAAAACTGGGTATGCAGGAAAACCAGCTATTAACTGAGTTTTCTTGCAGTAAGTATTAAAAAAAAGAGCTTTTTGCTCATCTTCAGGTATGAAGAAAAAATAGAGTACTTCATGGATGAGGTCCTGGCAAGACAGCCCGTTTAGCAGGAAACGATGAATTAGTGGCAGAGACGTTCTGCTTCCGGATGTATTTTTCAATCTGTTCTGTTTGGCGTGGTGCTGGTGGTAATCCTTACAGCAGGTCCAGATCCTCGCTCACAAGAGTAGCTCCGTGAGCAGCGTCTCTCCCTCGGCTGGGACTCTGCGTGTTGCGATTCATAAACAATTATTCATTCCTGCGGCAGGAGTCTTTTGAATAAGAAGTGGAGCACTCGGCTGAAAGGAGAACACCATGTGCATTAAGCAAGTGACTTATATTCGATGTCAACCTCGAAAGTCCCTCTGTGGCTGAAAATGCCAAAACCTTGTGCATTGGGAAGTCTGCAGTTGTCTGGGGGAAGAGGAGCACAAGCCTTCCTCATCTTCTGCCCCATAACAACTCTCCATGCTCTGAGGCATGGATTTGGTCTTTTTGTTGTTGATAAAGACATGGTGGTTCCATCTGGATTAGAACATCAGCCTCCGGCTCAGGTAAGAGGATGGTCCTGCTGCTGTCCAGGAGACCATGGCAGGCAGAGAAACCAGGGATGGGGATGAGCTCCTTGCTGTGCGTGTCCAGTGCCTGCTGCAACAGGAACATCTCAGCCTCAGCTGAGGCCTCCAGCTGGTGTGGCCATAAAAATACCACACAGGAGAAATAAATTTAGGGGTTTCCTACTGTTTATATTGACGTAAATGGGAGCTCTGTGAAAGTAAGAAGTGCCTGAGGGCAGTAAAAAGTAGAATAATGAATAATAATATACTTCTGTATTAACCTTTCTATTACAGCACTGGCTAGACAACGATCTAGGTCATGATCTCGTTGCCGTGGCAGCTGTGTAATGTTATAAAAGTGATAACGGCAATACTCAGCCAATATAGATCTATTTCCATAATAGAAACTTTACAGCTTAAAATCCCACGTTTGCCCTAAGTGTGGCAAGCTGAATTTCCTTTGTACATGCTTCTTATCGCGTATATAAAAAGTCAAATGTGGCATCCACTGAAATACCCCTTTTCACTGTTGTAAGCTGCAACTATTAAAAAAGAAAACAACTGCAAAGCATTTTTATGGCATGAAGGAAGTTAATAAAATTGCTTAATATTATAGAGTTTTTATTGAATAAGAAGGTCAAGAGAATATATGCAGACTGTCTTACCTGCTCCATAACACTGTGTAGTGTTGCTTGGGCAACATAATAAAATCTGATAAAATACTGGCTGTCATAAAACTGATCTTATCATTCCGCACCTATGGCTTTTATCCCAGATTTAATGTCAGGAAATTAAACTGTTGTGGCTTGAATGCTAGGAAAATTGGAAAATTATCTGAGTCGCTGTTTTCAACTCGCTTGGCATCAGTAATTGTAGTAAGTGATGATTTACTAGCCAGGTAAATAAAATGTGTATAACTAACAGTCCTGAGTGTGGACATACTTCAGACAAAATGGAGAAGCCTAAAAATATGATAAATTCATAGCAAATCAGTACCTGCATGAAACTGGGTCAAAGTGGTGTATTTGCTCATGAGCCATGTGGGCTGAGATCGAAAACGCTTCGGGCACATGAGAAACGCTGTAGGTCAAAAACTTTGGGTTTTAATTAGGCTTAATTTTTTTCCCTTATTAAATAACCCCAGAGCCCTCGAAGTCACCGCCGACACATGAAATAGATGCTTCGCAGCGTGTGCCAGTGATTCGGTAAACAAGAAGTGACAGAAGTCTCTCTTAATATCTGTCTCTCAAAAAATATCTGGTTCGTTCATGCCAGTAGCACGTTGTCATCGTGGATCTTCACGAGCCACCTGCTCGCGGTTCACCTCCTGAGATGCTGGGGACTTCGCCTGGTTGTTGGTGATCTCAGTGGAGCCAGTTCAGTGCTGGATCCCCTGTTTTAATGTCTTCCTTTTCCTAGAGGGTTGCTCTTTTTGGGGCACCTCTCTGTTCTCCTGCACAGCTGTCCTTCTCCCTTGACGTGGGCCTGACACCTCCATGACAAATGCCTCCTCTGCAAACCTGTCTCTTTGTTTTTCCCCTCCGTAACGCAGCTGTCCGTGGCAAACCACATCATTAGTCTTGGAGCCTGGTTTATCCTCCAAAACACGTGTAATTCCCTTGGCCAGCTCTGCCAGGGAAGCTGAGCGTTACGCTTCCAGGCAGAAAATGGGCAATGTGTAACATCAAACGGAAGGAGCGGCGCAAGATTAATGTTAGAAATAAATCATTTGGGGGTTTTTGGGGTGTCAAAAGCAACCACAAGTCAGCAAGCCTCACTTTCTGGTTGAGAATTGAGCCACTCTTCCAAGTGCTGTTGGCTCTGTGGTACTGTGACATCCTCCTTCCATAGTGATGCTCTGGTCCAGGAGGACCTGGGGGGTGGTTGAGCGTAGATGGGGAGGCTGGAGGGCTGGGAGAGCGGCTAGGAGCAGGGCTGGGTGACTGACCGTGAACAGTGCAGGAGAAAACACCCAGAGAAAATTTGAAAGAAAGGAGGTTGTAGAAAGGTGGGGGTTGGTCTGTTCGAGTGACAGGACAAGAAGAAATGGCCACAAGTGCCAAGGGAAGTTTAGGTTGGACATGAGGAAGAATTTCTTTACTGAAAGGGTTGTCAGGCATTGGAACAAGCTGCCCAGGGCAGTGGTGGAGTCCCCATCCCTGGAGGCAGCTAAAAGATGTGTAGACATAGTGCTTGGGGCTATGGTTTAGTCGAGGATTTGTAAGCGTGGTTAGTTATTGGATTTGATCTTAATGGTCTTCTCCAATTTGGGCGATTCTGTGACGTGTAGAGCCTGACTGCAGCCAGCTGGGGATGAGACACTCCCATCTTCCCCCTGGGAATTTCTAATTTCAGTCACTTAATAACCTGATGACTCGTATCCTGATCAAAGGGCAGCTTAGGCTGGCACCGTGAGTGGGGAAACAACCAAAATTACTCAGGGTTTGGTGGCATCGCAGCCAAGTGATGCTCATCCCTGGACTTCACCAGCCCTCCAAGTGCCTGGGATTGGGTCCCTCCCCCTACTCCTCCCACCCCTGTCTTTTTTTTTTAACTCTGTTTCATTGCTGTATAGTTAATTTATATATAAAACCTGGGGTGGAGAATAAATGAACCTATTAGATAGTATCATCTCTCTATGTGCAAGAGTAATGATTTAATCAAACCCCAGTGATTTAAAATAATAAGAGATTTATTGTAATTTGTGAAATCTCATAAAATAACGATATTTTACAGATACTTGCTGAAAAGCAAAATATTGTAAAATAACTATCTGTATCTCTTAGAGGTATTTGCTGAAAAAACTAGTTTTCTTAAGTATGATGTATGGGGAACATTGGGCAATCGCTGAATCTCGGCACTTGGCCATGTACGAGGGTGAGAAGTGATTATTCCGACTTTTACATTTTAATGTCTGGCTTTTTTGGTTGGGTCAGGTAATCCCCTGAGCCCCTGAGCCCAAAACTGATGTTTAGCCCTATGTGTGTAAGTTGTCTTAATGTCGCCAGCTCAAAACGATTAAGCTTAAGCACAGGCTCGAGTCTGTCATTATTACAGAGAACACACTTGCCTGTATTTCAACCTTAATGTTTATGAATCATACCTCATTTTAGACACTTTTTAAATTCAAATTGTGAAAGTCATGATGGGATTTCTCATGTTTAATTAAAGCCCACTGCCAGGGCTGGTTGTGTGGTAGCAGTAACGCTAGTGAAAGATCAACATTTGCTGAGAATTGAATTTTTGGGCTTTGCTTTAGTTATTAGGCAGGCACCTCATGTGAATTTTAAAGACAGTAAGATCTTAAAATTTATCCTGTTTTCTCTTAATTTAAAAACGTGTTTTTCCTCTGGATTTCCTTTTTTTTTTAAGTTAAGTACATCGGGTCCAAGTTTGCAGATGACAGCAAGCTGAGTGGTGGGTAGATTTAGATTAGACATTAGGAAGAAGTTCTTTACTATGAGGGTGGTTGATCACTGGAACAGGTTGCCTGGAGAGGTGGTGAAGGCCCCATCCCTGGAGATGTTCAAGGCCAGGCTTGGTGGGGCTCTGAGCAGCCTGATCTAGTTAGAGATGTCCTTGATGACTGCAGGGGGTTGGACTAGGTGACCTTGGAAGGTCCCTTCCAACCCAACCCATTCTGTGATCCTGTGTTGGGAAGGAGGAAAATATGCCAAGGTGATGCCTTCTAGTGGTCTTCTGCAGGGCTTTGGCTGTGTGGGACCAGTAGTGCTGTGATCCCCAGAGCAGCTAGGAACAGCGAGTGGGTGCCCAGGGCTTCCACCCAGTAAGGAATTAGTAGAAATTTGGCATGTTGCTTAATATTCCGTCCATCTGTCAGTCAGTCACTTGCCTGCTTCTCTTGATCAATAGAAAATAATGATAAAAAATGTACACTCTAATAGGGATCTATAATCCCTCTTGAGAATGCAGGGGGGTCATTAAACACAATCAATGCCAATGTTATTATTTGTTATTAAATCTGTAAAGGTTTAGAGTAATTCTTATGGAATTCTATTACAATGTTATCAAGACTTATATTGATTTTTATCTTATTAAGTTATAGAGCTCTTTTCCCAGAGGTCAGTTGGTTTGGCACATTGCGAAGGCACGCTCTCTCTTCCTGAGCCACGTATATATTGTAGATCTTATGACTGACTATCCCCTTTGAAATGCTCTTTCAATTAGGAGTAAAATGAGTACCCATAGATTTAGAGGAAAAAAGGTTTCACTCGTGTGTACCTAAAATGGAAGAGTGTTTTCTTCTGCTCATCCAGATGGAAGTTATCCTTAGGAAATTTCATCCCGGAATTGTTGAAGTTGTGCCGTCCCTTCTAGACACCGTGCACAGAAACTTTCCTAAGTCACTAATTAGTCATTTCTTAGGCAGAGCCGTTGTGGCAGGAGAGTTTTACTAAGATTTCCCTAAAATGTGGGAAACCCAGGTTAGGTCCTGCCTTGGGATAAATACAGCAGGAGGAGATCGGGGGTCTTGCCCAGCACAGGTCAGCTCTTTTCCTGCAGCTTCATGCAATTTTATTCTGCAAAGTTTTCATTCCAACCTGTGAAGGCCAGGCTGAGGCTGGACACGCCATACTGAGTCCATGGAGTTGGCTCAAATATGCAGTAGTACTTAAAGACACGAATGGGGTTTTCTCCCATGCTGTGCTGGTGGTTTGACTGCAGATTTCCAGGATTTGGTTGCAATCCTTCAGGTGCTGGCTGCCAACTAGGCAGCACAGCAGTAAGTTGGTGGCTTGTGGCTTGGGGTTGGTCATCAGTCACAAGCACCCTGATGTATCTGTTGCAGGAGCGGCCTCTTTTCTAGTGAGGCTCCAGGTAAATCTTAATTTTCTTTTAGCCTCTTTCCAGAAGACTCCAACAGTTGTTTTTCTGGTTTGGGCTGTGGAGATGATGTACGTTGTGTCTTAGGAGCAGTGGGCTTTGGATGCGAGTCATGAGCAGTAGACTGGGAATTAGGAAGATAGATGTTAGAGCTGGGTCAGTAGCACACAAAGCTAATACAGGGAGACAGATTGACCCTGCTCCTAATCGTCTTTCTTACTTGGAAACATCTGTTTCCATGCTGTCTATTTTTTTCGCACAGTGGACGGATCGCTCTGCTAATTTAACGCTGCCATATGTTTCTCCCCTGACTCCGTTTCCCAGGATGGAATTCCCGACTGAGTCCATTTTCCCACCTATGGCAGTGGGAGAAACTGTCGGCTCTGGCGCAAGGAACTTCTTTCTCCCTTTCAATGAATGTGTATTTACTATCATTCCTAACCACAAAATCAGGGATCCAGGTGATCATGTAATATAGAAGAATGGTTTCGTGTCTCTAAGAGCTTTCTGCTTCTGTGTTTCCACCCTCTGCTGCAGTGCCCGTACCGGCTGCAAAGCCAAGTAAAGGGCCAACATAGATACTCTGAGATTTGCATCTTCGACGGATTTGCATTTTTTTGGAGGGCAGATAATTTACCTTTGAGCTTCTCAGTGAGTAACCAGCAGCTTCAAGTCCTCGTTAACGTTGGTCTGCTTTATCCCAGCTTCAGATTTGAATAGTTTGAATACTTCGGCAACCTTCTTAGCGAAGGAAAAAACTCTTTTGTAAACTGAACTTGAACTGGGGTTGCAATTCTGGAAGGTTATGTTGAAAATACTAACTCTAAACCCTCTCTGTAATCAAAAGCTCTGATCTTGTTCATTGCAGGCTAAAGACGGGTAACGAGAAGGACTTGGGAAAATGACTCAGCGCTACTAATAGCGGTGAATATTCTGCTATTCACATGGATTTAGGACTGATACAGGTCTCTGACGAGAAAGGGCACAGCCCCCTTCCTTCAGAGGGGCTGTCAGATCTGGGGGAGCCTGTATCATCTGTAACCTGGCTAAAGGCCTGGAACGACAACTGCCTGCGGAGAGAAAGGGAGAGTGATTAAATAGAGCTAATGAGGCAGCACCCTCTGTGCTTGTGCACACGTGTCTGTGTAGATACATGTTTGTGGATGGACCTGATTGTGTATATGTATTTGTGTATATACAGTGTCACACATCTCTGAAAAAAGAAATAGATGAACCCAAAGCAAAGTATGTTTCTCTTCTGGCAAGCTGGTGCTACAGGGAGACAGAATACGGGTAAGAGCCACATGAAGAGGATGAACTAGTCACTGCTGCACAGCTATTCAAGTCGTCATGTGGTTTCTTTCAGTGAACAGAGGATTATGGATTTTAAAAAAACCCAAAAACTAAGGGGCTTCAGATTTTTCTTGCCCTTCAGCTCAGCTGTTAAAATTTTCAGGTTTTTCCCCATTATTTGAATGCTGCAGCTGTAGGTCGCGTTTGCTCTTGGGGTGCTGAGAGCTGTTTGTGGCTACGTGGCTTCAGTAACGAACTACATCTCACAGGTCTAAGGAAGAAAACCTTTTTTGGTTGTTTTTTTTGTTTTTCTTTTTTCCCCCCCACTTCAGGATGCTCTAATCCCAGTGTCGGCTAAGTCACAGCATTCCATGGTTACCTCTTGAAGTTCAGCTCTCTGGGTTTACCTGTACCTTTGTGAAAGGGAATTAAGGGGAACATACATGGCAGGAAACCGATGGGTGTGCTGGGAATGGCCGGGTTAGATGGAACTGTCTGCTCTGGAGCTCTGGGGAGGTTCATTCCAGAATTAGTTGTGTCGAGCTCAGTAGCTATCAGCCGCACCATACCATTTCTTTTCATTCCTCATTGGTGCACGTCTAATCCATGCTTCTTGCTTATATTGTAGGGGGGTTGGACTAGACGACCTTTGGAGGTTCTTTCCAACCCAATCCGTTACATGATTCTGTAACTGGTTTTCATATTAATCTCTATTTTACATATATTTAACTTTGTACCTTGCAGTTAGCAGCAGAGTAATTTACTGGCAAGGTTCATCTGACTAGATAAGATGCACAGCAGATTTTCTTTCTTTCCATGGTCTTGTGTGGACAGAGACATGGCCGTGTGCTGGATGTTGAAGGAGATATGAACAGAGTACTTGTTTTCCAGGCTGCAGTGCTCCCTGTGCAGTATGAACTAGACCTCAGCTTTCTGCCTGTCTTCTTCTCCAGGGTTCGATGCCTATTTTACCTCCCGCACCCTGGAGAACAACCGAAGGAACGTGTGGTTTGCAGAGTACTGGGAGGAGAACTTCAACTGCAAGTTAACCATCAGTGGGTCGAAGAAGGAAGACACGGACCGTAAATGCACAGGTAACTTCATTTGCGTCACCTTCTTTGTGCCGCTGGACGTGGCTGAAGCTTGGCTGGAGAGAGATTGAAAAAATAAATTGAATTTTTGTAGGTTGTCGAGAAGAAAATGTAACAGCGGCATCAGCCTTGCAGGACAAGAGAAGTAGATGGAAAGAGTCAAAAAATACATTCTTCTATTTCTTCCTTTTTTCTCACTGTCCATCCAGCAGGAAAATCAATATTTTCCATGTCACCCAGAAGTACTTGTGTTTGAGGGCAGGGTGGCTTGAGGTTTTTTTGTTACTTTGTTTCAGGTGGAGAATATTTCCACAGCTTGTGCCTTGTCACCCCTCTGCAAACCATCGATTGTGTCAAAACACGGTCTGCGCACGGTCATGTGCTAACCGTGTGCGTTTGAATTTAGCTTTTGGGGGAAAGGCAGCTGGGGGAAAGTATCAGTCCAGGGTAAAATGTTTTCTGTTTAGGTAGCGTGAAGTTGTTGATCAGATATTTTTTTTTCTCGCTAATGTCATTTAAGAAATTGGGGTTAAATAACCTTTTTGCAGCCTCAACTCAGTGACACAGAAAATGCTCTGGCTGCATTTGTGGCTCAGGTTCCTGACCTTCAGTGGTGTCTTGGTTGACCCTACCTGTGGTATTTCCTGGTGGCTGACACACTCACTTCTCTTTTCCTTTTATGAGGTACCTCCCACCACTTGAAATATTGTCTTTTCCAGGAATTTCTATTTCTGATCACGTGGGAATTCAAGGAATTAGTTTTAGCTACAGAGATGCCCAAGTAACAGTGGGGACATTTAATTTTTAACCGAGTTATGCACTTCTCAGCACAACCATCTTAATGACACGGGAGGATATAGTTCTTTGAACTTGAAGTGTTCATTTTGAATGGAAGCAATGGAAGAGATGCCTGTTCTCAGGGTTGTTGAGACCTGACTGAGTGCTACCAGGTGACCCATAGGCACAATAGGAACATTACCAGTTTAATGATCTTGTGCTGAATTAAGGTATTAGATTGAGGGTACTTGTCTAGAGAAGTATTTTAAAACTCAAAATAGGAGTCTGCCCTTCAACTGCCAGGTCCCTGCTGAGCCCGTGCTTGTGGCGTGAACCTCTGTGATGTGGGGTTGGGGCATTTGCTCAGAGTTAAAATGCAGCGGACAAGCTTTGGCCAGAACGTGTCTGCTGCGATGGTGAAGCTGGTAACACCATCTGACATCCCCTTGCCTTACCCTGGCTTCCCTTTGCTTTTCCTCCCCTCTCCTTTTCATTTTTCACAGCAGCAGTTTAAATGTGTTATGTTGAATAATTGCCTTGAATTTTGATCAAAGGAAATTAGTTCATAGGAGGATATGTTTTACTCTGATTGAAAATTGATGAAAACTTTTCCATATTTCATATCATCTGCTTTTGGTTTCAGTTCATGGAGTTGTGTGCCTAGAAACGGTGCAGTTACCGCTGGGGACACACCGCGGTTAAATTTGGCCTTGGGAATCTCCCCTGAAGGCTGGAATTTGACTAAAAAATAGCTAAAAGATCTTTAGGATAATTTCTAAAAGTATCTTATCACCTTTATTTTTTACATCATTATTTTATTACAGTTGCTCATGGCCTGCCCTTTCTGATGTGAACGTAAAATCAGCATCTGCCTTCCCTCGGCAGAGCTGCAGCAGAAACATTCGTTTTCGTTGGCTAACTTGCCCCGTCGAACCAAAATGCCACGTTATAGCTCGATATCCCACCAAATGACATGCCCTCACATCTTCCTTCCCTCTTCTACAAAGCGGGGTAAATTGGGTATCAGAAAAAGCATTAGCTCTGAGTTATACTGCTAGTCGGAGAGTCGTGGCATCCCGCCGATGTAATAATATTATGAGTGATCATCATCATTATGTCGAAGTTTGATTGGTAATTTGTAACGCAGCACGGTACGAGGCTGCAGGCCATCGATTTCTGACGGCAACGGTGCTCCCAGGCACGGCGTCAGGGCTGGGATGCTCCCGCTCCACGTCGAAGGGCCCACACGTAGCAGGAGCAGCTCTGTGCTCATGGCCACGAACTGCGGTGGAGAAGAAAAGCTGCTCCAAGGAGGCACCCTGTGGGCAGCTTACCTCTTTGGATCACAACTTTCAAAGTGATTATCAAAATGGAGTACACAGCGCTGGGTATTTAGTAGCGTTGCGCTGTACCACCGTGGTGTGGGCAGCTGTGCTGTGCTGGCTGGTTGCTGTAAGAGCAGCCATCAATGTGGTCATCCCGTGGGTGCTCCCGGTTCCAACAGTGACATCTCCACCTGCAGAAGGAGGGCAACGCCAAAGAGAAACGCGAGCACTTGGGATGCACGGGATCACAGAATAGTGGGGTTGGAAGGGACCTCTGGAGATCATCTTGTCCAACCCCCTGCTCCAGCAGGTCACCCAGAGCAGGTTACGCAGGAACGCATCCAGGTGGGTTTTGAAAGTCTCCAGAGAAGGAGACTGGAGGTCTCTCTGCTGAGAGCGGCTGCATTTCTAATGACGCTACCTGAGAAGGAAATTGCAACACTTGACTGTTTTCACTTATTAAACACAGCTTTTAATTCAGACAGCTTTGCGCTCAAGGAGACTTAATGAAGTGATAGAAGGGTGATGTCACCTTGGATGTCGTTTATCAGAATGTAGATTACTCGGAGAGCTTTTCTAATTATCTGCAAGTGTAATCAGTCTGAAGGTACAGCCCAGATGATGGCTCAGACAATGACTTGCTCTAAAGAAAATTCTGGGAGAAAGCTCCCTGCAAGATGAAGTGACAGAAACTTAGCGAAAGGGTTTGTAAAAGAAGGATTGTTGTGCTTAGAATTTAAATTAGAACAAGAGAAAATGCCTCAAAAGGACCCGAATTCACCTTCCCAGGTGGTGTTTAGGCTCAGGACTCTGAATCCTCCCAGTGCAGAGTGCACTGAGGAGCATCTCTTGCAGCTTTGCCATGTACCGTGCAAGGAGGGAACTTCTAAACCTGCCCTTCCTGGGGCATCTTTGAGCCTTAGGCTTTGTCCCTAGAAAAGGAAGGGTGGGAGAAGACAACCCAGGTAGTTTGGCAACCCACTTAATTATCTCTGATTTGATTTGAAATTATAGCAATGGCTGGGATTTATTTTGTTTGGTTGTTTTTTTGAGGATAAGGAAGCTAATAGCAATATCCTGTCTTTATTTCACCAGCAGTCAAGATGGGTGGTACCACGAAGCCATATGTTAGGGAAAGAAAAATAATGAGAAACGAAAGATGTAGCAAATAGCAGAGCCTGGGGATATCGGAATATTATTTATAATTTGACTACAAAAAGTGATCTAGTGCCTTAATAGATTAGCAAAGTGCAATTTACTATGGAAAGAAAAATAGTTTTCACAATGCTTTCAAATTTCCTCATCTCAGGATAAAATAAATAATCTGAGATGTTTCAAGCAACTTAATGGCAGATGGCCAATATCTAAAGCATTTTTTTTAAACAAATGCCAGGAGCCATGGTGTGCATGATGGTGTTCATTAGGATGCTTTATGGTGTTCATTAGGATGGATATCTATTGGACTTGAGGGAGTCAGAAGACCTTAACTGTTTATAGAGCCATATAAATCCTGTCAGGAAGAGGGGCTGAATTTAGGCTGGTTCCCACTGGTGGTGTTGAGGGCTGTGAATGCAGAAGATGTTCCAACTCCAGCACTGCTCAGTGTTTGGGATGGCGGGTTGTACAAATGATGCAAAGATGAAACTGGAGCTCCATCAGAGAGTTCCCCAGTGTTCTAGGCTGCACCACTGGCTGCTCCTGGCTTTTCTCAGCACCTTCTTCCTAGTCGTGATAAGACTTGTAGATATCCATGCATCTAGGTCCTACAGCAAATACTAACAATACCTCAGAATTTCAGAAAGAGCAGGTTTAAGAGGATCCAAACCATCCACAGTACATTTTCCTTTTGTCCAGGAATCTGCAGCTTGAAGAACCTTCCATCTCTAGTTGGAGGTGTGCTCAATGTGAGCGTACCTCCAAAGGCCTTGCCAAGGCTACACAGGGGCCGAGCAGTTCAGTCAGCTCCGATTAGTTAGCAGGCAATGTTCTGTGCATCCAGATTTTGTTTTTTTTTTCCCAGCAGCTATGCTTCATAAAGATGGAGGAACCTTATTATCTGTGCATGTAACTCAAAGACATATTGACTGGCTTTTTGGCTCCATGGTTGTGCAGCTAAGACTGGAGGTCCAGGCTTTGTTGCTATTTCTCTTCCTATTTTGTTTTACAAAACAAGTTTAAGAAAAAAAAAAAACAAACAACAAACTATTCAGGGTTTGGGTTTGTTTCAGTTTTTTTCTCCCAAATCTTGGCCAATGATATTAGATCTGTTTACCTGACCAAGCCCTGTTAATGCTCGCTGTCCTCATTGGTAAGAAGTCCTGCCTAAGCAGTAGCCCCCAACTTCAGTCCTACGCAGTGGTAAGTCAAGGTGCCCAGTTACAGAAATACAGAAAGTAAAGCTGGTTGTCATGAAGCCTCCACACAAACTGCAGAAGAATTTGCTTTAGGTCAATGCTCGGCTCAGATAGCCTCTCCCAGGAGCCACTGGACACAGCAGGATTCCCAGGCCTGTGCCTCAGGGTGAGTTTTTACCCGGAATTTTGTGGTGTGATATTGATGACATAGGCACGAGCAAAAAAATCTTTTGGTTCACTCTTGTTCCAGAAATCGCTCTGTGCATTTTCTCCTCCAGGCGCCGAGGTATGAAATGTGTGTCAGTGCATTTGTGTAATATTTTGGTGCAGAAAGGCTAAAGACTAAAAATTATCCTCTTTTGCTGGCCCTGCAAGCTACAAATCAGGTTAAAGGGCAGACCGGGATGAGAAGTTTCTCTTCTCAATTACATCCGTGCTTTGATGCAGGTACCTAAGTGGTTGAGGTGGTTGTTTTCCTGCTTTGCTAGTGTGACCTGCCTCGTCCTCGCTCCTTTCTCAGGACACCTACGTAGTGTTTCCTTGCCGGTGAGCGGCCGATCGAACGTGCTTCCATAAACGGCCTTTTAGCAAGCTCAGCTCATCTTTGGGTGAGTCCCCTGGGCCGATACAGCTGAGCCGTGGCTGGGACGTACGGGAGGATGCAGGGTAGCCAGTGCTTGCCTTCAAATTGAAACCCAGGATTTCAGTTCTGTGTCCTTTCACTTATTTTTTAAATACTCCAGCGATCTTCGGGCTGCCTATGCATACGTATGCTACTTCCCATCAGAAAGAACAGTAAATTTTTTTTTTTATTCTGTAGAATGTGCTGTGCACAAGTTGAGGAGCAAACAGACCGTGTTATGCACTAGCTGCAAGTTGACTGACTGGGTGCAATTGTTTCTCAACAAAATATTTCCCTTATCATATCAAATTGTCCAAGTATGCATTATAGCTTTATGACTCCTATGCTCTCATTTCAAAAAGTTAATCTCATTTAGTGTCTTAGTATTTCAAAATACACATACCTGAAACTCCTAAAAGAAACCCTGCAGTGCTTGGTTCAACCAACATTAAACCAACCTTGAAGATTTTATGCTGAAGTTAAGCCAGTTCTAGGGATTTCTAAATTTTATTATCTTTCAGAAATACATTTCTTAGAATCGCTTCTGTTTCTGGATTGCCAAGGTGATTTGCCAACAGAACTCTGTGATTCAGTGACTGTCATCTTGCTATTTACATATATATTCCTCTCTTTGCAAACTGCATTTTTACCCAAGCGCTCAAATATAAAGACAGATTCAGTTTAGGCCTTCTAACCTTTAAAAAGGGCTTCTTCTATACATTTCCTTGATCACTGGCTTCGTCAGCAATAATTGCTATAGGAAGCTTTCTTTATTTACGATATAAAGCTGTAAAGTGTCAGTGATTTCCATCAGTGTTGGCTACCCAGGTGCTGATTTTTTAATGACTTTAGCATTGGAATAGAAATGAGACCTTTTGCGTATCTTTCAGTAGGAATGTTGAATGCACAGCAAACATCTCAGGGAAGAAATTTAGGTCAGTTTTCTGATCTAAAATCTATTCTCTTAAATACCCGCACACACCTGAGAAGAGAAATGGTTGCTGTGGGTTGAATCAGTGTAATTGAGGGAAAAAATAAAATCATTGTCTGGTAGATGGAGGTGAACATAGCTTCACAAAACTCATTGCATTAAGGCTTTCTGTAACATCCTGAATTATTATTATTATCATTATTATTATCCTTTTTATGTAATATTTTTATCTCTGGCATTGGAATAACATATTTCCAGTAGGACTTTCTGCTCCTCTTAGCTCTTACTTTAATACTTATGAGTGAAGACCAGATACAGCAGAGGAATTTTTTTTTTTGTTCTCCTAGATGCAGAATATGTTGTAAGGCATTGAGAGGGCCTGGTTTCCACAGTCTAATTAGAGGTGGAGAGTTGATTGGGCAGAGTTAAAGCTGATTAGGCCCAGTTACAGCTGACTACAGCTGCTCTCTGTGGGGTTTTGGGGTGTTCCTGGAGTCACTGGGTGCAGCTGTATCTCTGTGGAGCTACCATTGCTGGTGTCTGACTGCAGGTCGAGTGGGTGTCAACATACACATAGGGCTTGTAGTGATAGGACAAGGGATAATGGCTTCAAACTGGAGTAGGGGAGATTTAGATTAAAAATGAGGAAGAAGTTCTTCACTCTGAGGGTGGTGAGACCCTGGCCCAGGTTGCCCAGGGAAGTTGTAGATGCCCCAGCACTGGAGGTGTTCAAGGCCAGGCTGGATGGGGCTTGGAGCAACCTGGTCTAGTGGGAGGTGTCCCTGCCATGGCAGGGGGTTGGAACTAGATGATCTTTAAGGTTGCTTTCGATCCAAACCGTTCTATGTTAAGAAAAAAAAGCCCTTCTCATTAAAAAAGGCTTCGCTCCTTGTTATTAGCAGAGACCAGTTGGTCTGAGTTCCAAATTTGTCATGCAATATGAAGTTCTCTCTCTCCAGCAGAGTGACAGGAGGCTGTAGAACCATGCTGGCACTGAAGGTTGCAGAGGAGATGAGGGAGAGGTTTCTTGAGCCATCAGAACGAAGGCAGAATGGGAGTGTACCAGCATTGAGGAGGTGGGTGCCCTGGCCTTCCTAGGCTGTGCTGCTGCTCTGACACTGCCAGCTCAACAAAGCCTGGAGGAGATGATGTTTAGGCTGAAACTTTATCCTAGCACAGAAGGATGTTCTTGTGTGGTTAGCCATAGAAACTTGAAAGTTCGTCTGCTTTCCTCAAGGAAATCCATGGGGATTGGATTGATGGTCTTGAGATAACAGCTTTTGTCTGTAATGAGATCTTCTGAGTTAGGCTGGGCTGGAGAGATAACTGGAACTGCATCACTCTATTATTGGATCTTGCATGTCATTGTAAAATGACAATACATGGATTATGTCACAAAGAAGCCTGATTGTCATACTCTGCTTGTTTAAATGACAATATTTACTCTAGCACATTGTTAGTTTTTCTCAAGCTCTAGTGCTCCGCTACTTTCAAATAAAGAGCTTATTTGGAGAAGCCTTCAGACTTTACACCTCCTGTGTGTGTAGTAGTGTCTATACCATGAGTGAGTATCTGAGGAGTAGTATTAGATCTCATTTTGGAGAGCCCTGGACATAGGTACTTGTCTATTAAAGATGGACCCATCTGGTTTGTGCTGTTGTGCATGTTTCTGGAGAGCTGTTGGAGCTCTCTGCACTATATGTAGCTGGAGGAAGCTTCAGTGTCGTTAGGAAATAGCATATACGGGCACTTACACAGTTATAGCCTAATAATTGTAGCTGTTGCATCATGGATGTCTCTTTGCTCACAGGCATCAGGTTCCTAATGATGCTAAATATGCTGGAGATGGATGAAGAGTATATATTTTTCTGTAAGCACTTAACCAGCTGCTGGATTGTAACTTCTACAAATAATAGCTGCTTGTTTGATACTGTGAGCATTCTGCAATCTTTAAATTAAATCTCTTGTTAATGATGACTATCGCCAGGTTCTCAGCAGTACTGTTATGTGAGTTCCTTTGAAAATGAGTTTAATCCTTCAGAAACTAAACCAATGTCTGAAGTCATCTAAAAGTAGGCACCAGTGAAGAGGGATTTTGATGTCTGTCTGCATGAATTATGTGCCATTAAAATTGTCCCTGCAACACTGTTTATACATCCCCTACGTTATGTGATGCTCAACGACGAGTCCAGAAAAATCAGCTGAAGGAGAGATGTTGAGAAAATATAATGTGATGTTGTCAGCTCCTTTTCCATACGAGGTGTTAAGCGTCGCCTTTATGGAGATGCAAAAAGCGTGACCAGGAGTTCTTAAACTTGCATTTCTATGTCATCTGAAGGAGACTGTGCAAGAGGAATTCTTTCTCTCTGTGTTCTCGCTACTCTGGGTTTGGGGCTTTTTCCTCTCTTTGTTGCCGTATTTTTATCTTGTGAAGATTTGCCTGAAGCAAGAGACCTAGCTGCTCCATCTCGTAGGAATCGTGATGATGAGCACTTGAGACTCTAGTAGGAAGTGAGGTTAAATTATTTGTCATCACCTTCAAATAGATCTTTTGGAAGCAAATAATGCTCATGTCAATAAATTGCTTTTGTGCTTCATCCTTCTTGTGACATCCCCGGGCACTCCATTTCAAATCCATGGAACAAAAGTGCATTCTCTTGAAATCGCTTTCTGTGCATGTGTGTTGGGTGACAGCTACTTCATTGCTGAAGAAAATAACGTTGTTCCACGGCTCCTGAAGATCACCAAGTTTGTAAAAGATGAGTAGCAACCTTTAAAGAACAGGGGCGCATAAAAACCAGAAGATTTGCACATTGCAGTGCAAATGGGGTTTACGTTTACCTTCTGTGAGTCTGGTGTCTTCTGACAGCATGGAGGGCTGCATGGTTTCTTGCTGCACTCAACATTTGAGTTCATGTGTTGGTTCTTTCTCTTGCATGAAGCTTTGCTCCGCTGAGAGAACCTGCCCTAGATGAACCTGCTTTGGCAAGTGGGTTGGACTAGATGGCCTCCAGAGGTCCCTTCCAACCCCTACTGTTCCGTGAGACCCCCACAATGTCCTAACGTGATGGGGCTGGGCGTTCAAGACTGGCCCTTTGCCAGGAGGTACAAGCAGAACAGGTATTGCTGCTCTTATCTGTAAGCAGCTAATGACTTCTATGGGCTTCAAGCTCTTCCAGGAATAATTAGTAATTGAACTTCTATACACCCATATATACAGGAGCTATTCCTGAAGCATCTGGTAAAACTTCCTGCTTGGCTTCTTCAGCTAAACCTAAGAGAGGGAAATACTTGCCACACTAATGTTGAAGTTGAAATGAAAATTGTGCCCATCGCTTAGGTCTATCCCTGTCTGAAAATGGACTGTGGACCTGATTTGCTGCTCACTGGGTTACTACCTTGGTAGTTTGATGTAAACTAGAGGGAATGCTCTGTTCAGCCAGGCCCATCACTTTGGATATTTTAATCTTTTATATATATATATATATAANACACAGATATATACACACACAGGCTACGTGTGTGCATATCTAGGTCTTTTTTATATATATATATATAAAATATATCAATATATATATATATATTTTAGCGTTGAAGTCTGAAGGTTATTTGCCATATATATAATACGGCAATTGCTCTGCAGGTTCTTTGCTAGTTGAAATTTCGGCTAAAATTCTAATTGCCATAAAGTCTCTTTAAAAGGTAACTCAGCCTATGTTTCCATGAAGGATAGCACACTCTTGTTCTAATTGTGTGAGTTCACGCATGTTTTCCAGGTGGACAGTTACATTTGACTCCGTATCTGGCTTTTATTGTGCACAAATTCCTTCTGCTTAATACTCAGCTAAATGGCTCTTTCCAGTACAGGAAAGCCTCCTTGTTACTGGAAATTCTTTTAAGTTTTTAAAATCTTGATTATTTTTGTACTTGGGCACTGTTAACGTTGATCTTGGGGTTTTTTTAAGTGGATTTTGCTCAGGTGCCTTTCACAAATATCTTCACTGCTAAAGGTTTTCTTTCTGCCATGCTTTTGGCCAACCGTGCTCCTAGAACTTAATATGGGTTGTTTGTGTGCAGCATTTCAATCCCAGCTCTGCTTCCCCTGGCACGCGGTTCTGTTGCATTGCTAATTCAGTTATGGAGCTGAGCTGAAACCACTTAAAAGCATTTTCCTTGTCAGGGCCTGGAAATGTAATAAGTTCTGTAATCAATGAGAGGGGAGCGAACTAATGAAAAGGACAGTAGGTGGATCTTCACAGTCTGGAAGCTCTTACCCTGATGAATTATCTGCAGGATTTCCATGTTTCCAGCGTAGCTGGGATTTCAAATTGAGAGGCTTTGGTGGAAAGTGGCTCACATGTAAGTGTAGCTTGAGTGCATCAGGCACCAGTGGTGCAGTTTGGTAATTATAGAGGGAGCCGGAGAAACTGGAAAATTGTAGATAATTAAATATATTCCTGTAGGGGATTATATCTTAGCTTATCTTCAAGCAAATCACTTTTGTGGACGTATTTAGACATCCTTTGTGCTTGTGGAGTTTCTCTAAAAGGGTGGTGATCTCCCTGTGCTTATTTGTAATTCTGCTCTGCCACCTCTCCAGTCAAAGGAGGAAAAAAAAGGCTTGTTTGGGCCTCTGCCTTTTTCTCATGAGCTGACAAAAAAATTGAAAACCTTTGCTCATAGGCTGGCTACAAAATGATTCAGCCTGATAGCTAAATGAAGAGAGCTCCCCACGGGGAGTCACGTTGGAGAAGACCTGGGCTGCTCCCTGGTGATGCCTTTCTGCAAACCCAGCCCTGCTGTGGAGGGAGGGGGCTGGGGCTAGTGCTGGACCACAGGGTCTGGTCCCCATAAAGCTGCTGCTCGTTTGGAGGGAGAGATGCAAACCTGTTAGCTGAGCATCCACAGGAAAATGGGCTTCTTGCCTCCGTTAAAATCATGAGTTCTCTCAGTCATTAACAACTCGATTTCCTTTTCTCATTGGTATCAACCAGATAATTTAAATTCACTCATCCCTATTTCTAATTAAGGATGTTAAAAAAGAGATTTTCCTCACTTGTATCCTCCAACCGAGCATTTCCTTTGATTGAATGTCTCTGAAATATTTGCGAGAAATGATTCTGAGGGCTGGTTTCCTGGAGTTCCTGGCAGTGCCCAAACCTGGAGGGGCTGCAGGAAAGCGGTCGAGACCAAGGTGGGGTTAGAAAGAAGTGTGATGCTGCAGGTGGAGCAAGTGGGATGTGGTGTTGCCACCCCTGGAAAATAATGGATTGCACTTCTGCTGCTTTCATCGATGCAGCTCAGAGCACTTCACAAGCAGTAATTACATTTCCCGAGACCCTGGTGAGATAGGTAAGTATAATCACACCTCTTGCAGTCGGACAGATTGAATCATGCAGGTGTTACTTGGACAAGGTGAAACAAGAAGTTAGTGGACAATTTCAGGGGAAAACAAAAAAGAATCAAAGATTCCTGATTCTCAACCTGTTGTGCCTTGCTTCAAGCTCTGAAAATACTGTTTGGTTTGCTGCTTAGTTACAGAGGCAGCTGGTTACCTGTTCATATAGCCATAAAAGCAAGAAGGCACCTTATTGCCTGGCTTGATGGTCATGTCACCAGCTTACATGTCCAGCTCAAGTCTGACAGGGAGAGAATGGTTAAGGCATGAGCCTACCACTTAAAATGTTTCGATTCAACATTTTTGTCACCACTTTGAGTTCTTTTGGCTCTTAGTGGTTTAATTTCTGTATTCCGTCTGCAAAATGCCTCCATTCTTTCGGACTTTTTTTTTAATGCCTTGGCCTGTTGGATGAGAAGATCTCCGAGGCAGAGGGTTGGTAGTTTCCAATATGCTGGGCACTGCGGCGATCAAGGAATGACTTTCACAGCTCTGCTTTCCTCCCACTGCAGTCGAGATGACTTTAAGCCTTTGGATTCCTTAAGTTCTGTCCTGCTAAAACATTTTAAAGGCAGTCGGTGGATTCTGAAGGACACTTCAGGCTCTGCAGGTTGAGGAGAAGGAGGGTGTGTAGTTAATGCAAGCACACTGAGCTTCCCGAGGTCGTGTTAATAGCGGGCAAGGTTGCTGGATTCTCTGGGGCACCCCTTTGGTTGCATCTCTGGAGTGATTCTTTCTTCCCTCAATCTGGCTCAGTCTTTCAATTAGAGATGGGGATTTGCAGCAGAACAAACCATTGGGCTTTAAAATACCAGCTGTGCTTTATTTTACATGTTTTCTTCTTTCAAGGATGTGCTTTGGGAGCACACGGGGCCTGGTGTTTTCTCTCTCTAAGGTGCTCCCTGTAAGTTAGAGTTCCAGGTTTGTGATTATGGGCGGATTTGTTTCTTTGGATTATGGCAGAATAACTTGCAAATTTGTTTCTATGAATTACGGTAGATTAACTTGCAAGAAACAGTGCTGATGATTCTGCAGCGAGAAAGAAGGTTTGGTTTGGTTTTTAATTAGTAAAACCGTAGCTCGGAATGTTTTATTGCATTGACTAGAACATACAGTTCTTTAAATGTGCTCCAAGAGGATTAATTTGTGTTTGATACCAGGAAAACACTGTTCCTTACTGTCCTTCTGTGCCTGTCTGTATATGTGTGCGTGTTTGGGTTTTTTTTTTACCGTGCAGGACAGGAGAGAATCGGCAAAGACTCGCACTATGAGCAGGAGGGGAAGGTCCAGTTCGTGATCGATGCTGTGTACGCCATGGCACACGCGCTGCACCACATGAACAAGGACCTCTGCGCCGACTACCCCGGGGTCTGCCCCGAGATGGAGCATGCGGGGGGCAAGAAGCTGCTCAAGTACATCCGCAGCGTCAACTTCAATGGTGAGCCCAGGCCGCTGCCTCGGGAGCCTGTTGACCCACCCCACTTCTTTCCATTTCATTCCACTTCATGGGTTTCTTCGTTCGAGGCTTTTTTATTGTTACGCTAGAGTTTGTGGCAGAAGAGCATGTTTCTTTAGTATCTGTTGGAAAACGTCGTGTTTTAGCCAGGGCAAATAGGCTGCTACTGCCCAAAGACAGAACTTGCTGCTGCTGTGTTAGGATCCCTTCCAAAATACTCATTTCCTATGGGGAAAGTGACTGGGTAAAAGCCTAAGCTTGCCTCTGACTATGCTGTTGAGGCCCTAGAAGTTTGTTAGCATCACACGTTATTTTTTTTCTCTTTATTTATGTTGCTTACTGTACTTGGAGAAATGGATGACATTCTGGTACCCTGAACCCAGCTTAGCTGCATGCTCAGGAGAAGGGAGAGGAGAGCTAAAGGGCCAGGTCCACTTGCAGAGCCGGAACTATGTCATTTAGACAGAGCAGTTACTCCAGCCTCCATTCCTTTAGTAAGATGTCAGAGGAGATGAAAGATCCTGGGGATGAGGACGCGTGCACCTCATCTCTTTGCTTATCACATATCCTTTAGCCTGCCCTTCCCAAGCATGGCAGCAGTGCTTTCAATACCAGCCCTCCGTTTCACACAGTACAACGGACTGTCATATGTTTTTCCTTCCCTTGCACTATAAAAATCAAGCCTACATATCAGCATAATTTCCTTACCTCTATATGTTTCACTGTAGTTTTATTAGTCTCACTAACAAACGTTCACCTGCAACCAGCCCAGGGGCACCAGAGCAGTAACACGGCAGCAACCTGATGTTATTTCTCCCTCATAAACCTTGCTAATGTACTTACCAGGAGGTCTTACGGCTTCTTGCCCCAGCTCTGCCAAGGACAGAGAGCTCAGATTTAACCAGGAGCCAAACAAACATCCATATTGGGAACAGATTTAGGGAAGTACTGAAAAAATACCCTTTTGCACAAGGCGGCCCAAGCTGTCACTGCCTGGGAAGAGGGGTTTGCAGAAGCTGCACACCCTTGTTGGGCAGCACGGCGAGACGTTCCCTGCTGCGAGCTGCTAACAAACATTTTTGTTAATAAACTTAGCAAAACTCACACATAGCCAACAGGGCCTGAGAGATTTAAGGGCAGGGACACAGATGGTATTTTGTGGTCAAGCTTGGTCGTTTTGTGCCAAGGGTATTTTTCCTTCCTGTATAAATCATCTTCTAAATAACAAGGTGAATATGAGGAGATTTAAATCTTATTCCTTGAAGTAAGTGGTGTTAACTACAGCCTGGAGTGAATTTTGAGATGAATGGTCTGAGGAGGTCTGGAGAGTTCTACTTGCCTCATTTTGGAAGGTTAATTATAAAGGACAAAGCTCCTGTAGAAGTAGTAGAGCATTCAAGTACAGTACTGCCGTTGAGCCATTTTAGTACTGAGAAGCAGCTCGTCCATGGTCATCTCAAGACAGGTCTTGCATATAAAGATGCTGAACGGTCATCTGATCATTTTAATAGAGCTGAGAAATAATTTATGAGAGGCTAATGTTGCCTGCTGTCCAGCTCCAAAAATCGGTTTGCACAAACTTTGATTTCCTTATTTATGTTTCTTGGTCAAGCTTTTAAAAGATGACTTTCCCTCTTCCATTGGTGGTTGATTTACGTGGCTATATGGTGATGTTCTTGGTATGGATGTAACTCGTGTCCAGCACAGGAACTGAAGTAGTGGTTTGCTTTTTAGCACGCGAAGGACAATGGTGGCAAAACTGAGATAGCTTCAAAACTTTTTAATTTCTCTTGGCCATCTGGGTGTAGGCGTTTTCCATGGCAAAAGAACCAGCTCCTGTTGAAGTTCATAATAATTTATGAGAGTTTAGCTTTTCCTTGTCATATTGATAGTGCGTGACGACACGTGTGTTTGTACACCCAGGCTCCATGTTCAGCTGCGACCCTCCTGGGACTCGTTCCTGGGGCTATGGAAGGATGTTCTGAATCCAGTTTCTTCTTAGTATTCTATAAAAGTAAATGCCCAGAATTGCTGTGGGTTAGTTCGGTCTTCACAGTGGCACAGGATAAGCAACGACCCTATAGCTCACCAAACAGACGAGGCCACCATGAAAAATGCAGAGGGATGAGGGAATGGAAGAAGCAGTGAGAGAAGCTTTGGCTGGTCTGGGTGGTGTATTCCTGTTGATAAAGCCTGGGGGCTCCTGGGGCATGGGTGCTGATGCCTACATGTTCCTTGGCCATCATGTCATGGCTGGGAGGGCAGGGACAGAAGAACGTGCTGTTGGGCTGGTGTCACGTCTTCGTTTTAGCTTTGATCTTAACCTACTCTTCCCTGAGCCACCGGTGCGGCCATGCAAGTCCACCCCATGAGGGCTAGGACTTGGAAAGCAATATTTATTCGATGCTTAAAATCCTGGTCTCCCTAAATTTGTAGCAAAACCAGAAAGTAGAGCAGTGGGGGTGCTTTGTCCAAACTGTGTGCCAGAGAGAAAAAACGCAACCCATTTTCAAGCATCCTGAGCCCAGGAGCTTGAGATCCTCTTTGCATGTAATAGATCTCCTTGTCACTGCGCAGTTGGAATCATCCTGTCTGTACCTGCTTTCGGAGTCTTTTCTTCCTTGCCAAGGTAATGACATTCATGCAGAAAGAGCTCAAGCAACGCTTTAATGAAGAGAGACTGGATTTGCACTAGGAGCTCAGTATGAATTTTGATCTCATCACACTACCTTGAGAACGAAAAGGAAATATGGGAAACTTAACATCTCAAGTGCTCATGCAGTGAGATTCTGAAAATCTCCAAGCGCAAAGTGGATGTATTTTTGCCAGTGAAAAAGCTAAAGATTCTGTTTGTATGAGCCCTTCACGTCCTCAAACTGCAGTAGACGTGAACTGAATAACGAAGGAACACCTTGGCTCCTTACACCTGTCTAGCACCTTGTTCTTCTATGAATTAATTTCTCATCTTGTGGTGATTAAGAGATTGAAATCCTACAAATTCAGACAGATCGTGTCTTTTTTTTTTTGAATGCCTCTTGCAGGTGAAAAGGTGTCATGTACTCCCGCTGTCTGTGCAGTGAGGAGGCAGCTTAGTTGTTGGGAACTGAAGGTGAATTAAATTGTCATAGCCCCTGAGAGCAAGAAGGTGGGGTCTAGAGGCTAATACTCAGCCTCTGAAGTGCTTGCTGGGGCTGAGCAAAATTCTTTTCTTTAGGAAAATAAATCCTAAATTATAGAAAACCCCCTAAACCATCTGTTTTAACAGTTAGAAGAACAGGAAGTCAGATAACAAATGGGATCATTATTTCTCCTCTGTAGTGAGGTTTTCATACATGGCTTTTTATTTTCGTAAGTGCCCAAAGGAACTTGAATTGCAAGTGGAGACTGAAATGCTGTAGCGTTCTAAAACAGGACTGACGGGTCCCTGCAGCCAGATGGTACAAAAGGAGCACCAAGGCATGGACCAGAGGCCACACAGGTCACAGAAGGCTTGCCCTTACTAAGCAGATCCTCGGCCCAGAGTCCGATTACTCCAACTTCAAAGTCAAGAGACAGGACACTTCTGCTTGACTTATGACCCGAGATTATCGGTTCTTTGCGTTTCTATAGATACTCATCTTCCCTACAGATCCCAGATTTTTTCCCAGCTTTTTTCTGTATGATTTTGGCACACAAATGGTGATGTACCTGAAAATAGCCGCAGGTATTTAAGTACTGACTATCACGTATCCGTATCCATGCATGTGGGCAATGTCCAATGGATGGTGCCTTTAGGGACCTCTGGAGATGACCCAGCAGACCACGCTGTATCGTGCAGTGCTGCTGTGGAGACTGCAGCCCTGTAGCATCCAAGTGCATTGGCCGATTTCAAGGATTATTTAAATGTCAGTGTTTAAAAGCTGTCTGCACGCAACTACGCAAAGCAACAATTAGCAGTAACCTACAAAAAGTTTTCTTGCTCCTGCAAAACAGAAAAGTGCTGTGTTTTGGAGTGACAGCTCCTGCTATGTCCTCACTTTAGGACCTTGTAGGTCCATATCACCACCTATCCTTCGTGTTGGCCTCCTGCTTATTGATGCTCTTGTCCAGTGCCTGCCCCTCGAGCAGGGATCGGAGGTCCTGCCAGCACCATCTGCAGGCAGGTGGGTAACCTGCTCTGGGTGCCCAACCAGGGAATGGAGACTCCATGGCCCTACCCCGTGCACTGTGGTGGGGTGGCCATGGCTTAGCCAGGAGGGTTCTGGATGACATTTCCAATGGCCCATGAAAGTGACCATAGACTTGCTCTTGGCTGCTTCACCTAAGCCTACAGAAGATTTTAGGGCAACAGGGTTTATGTTGGTGCTGTTGACCTTGGCATGGCCGTGCTGACGGCATCCACTGTCGGTCTGCCCCATGACATGCAGGCATCAACATCTTTTTGTGTCCATGCTGGAGTTTCGTCAGGATGCAGGGAATCCACAGATGTCTGCGTTGCATTTTGGGAGCCTCACTGGAGCTCCTGCCCTTTGAATTATACTTTTTTTGTCAGCTCTGACAAAACCAGGCTTAACTAATAATATACAGCCTTTTAAGAGTCCTGATTAACTAAATCCCATTTACCATTTGCGCTGACTTTCGAAGGAGCCTTGGAATTACAGCCATTTCTTCTTATTCACTCTAAGTGTTTTCACTGTAAATGTATTCTGGCTGCATTAATCTGTAATGACAATTAAATATCTGCCTAGTGCTCATAAGGAACCAGGGAGGGGAGATTTCAGTGGAAGATTTTCTGTACCAGCCTTTGAACTGAATCAGTATCTGATCTCAGAGGATTGGAGGATAGACAGGAAACAATTTACCAGAGCTAGAATGGAAACTATGCTAATTCACTCCTTCAAATCTTTTTTTCACTCACTGGAATTCAATGAAGAATGGGAATAATGAAAAAAAAAACCCCATAATCTTAAAGTTCAATGCTACAACAGGAGAGATTTTTCATTGCTTTAGGGAAAAAGAAGTTACACAGGAGGAGGAAGCTTTGAATATAGATATGCTGGAATATTGTCATAATCTTCAATCTTGACACAATATTACTCTGCTCTAGTGAAACCTATTTTAATATGTCTTGAAATAAATGTCACGCCTCAAGTTTTCACCTAAAGATCTGAGGAAATGCAGCACTGCTTTGAATTCTCATCTGAGAAAGGGTTCACATCTCCTGCCATGGCAATCAAAGTGCAGATGTTCTGGTGAGAACTTGCCTGTGGATCAGGAATCTCCTTTCCCATCACTCAGCTCTTGGCTTTGCTCAGCAACAGGAGCAAAGGAGGGGCTGGGGGGATCTCCTTGCCTTGTTGCTTGCCCTGCACTTCCTCACGTGTCTTAGTCACCTCAGTGTATGGCAAATAAAGTTAATTCAGGATCCTGATCCTGAGCTGTTCCTGACTCAGATACTTTTCAGCCTGTGTCAGTCTCATGGAGCGTAAATAGGGAGGTACACAAGGCAGAGGCTTCCTAGAGCTTAGTCTGTTCTTTTCCATCCCAACTGCATGCTGAGGATGGGAATAAGAACATATTGTGGAGGAGGAAGCTATTTCTGGATGCTAGTCAAGATTCACTAGACCTGGGCTGACTTCTGACAGCAGTATCTCTCAGAAGCAGATGGAACATTTTCTGGGCGAAAAAAAATCATTTAGAGGCTCCATTCACAGGAGTGATTTTCACTAAAGAACTCCCTGAGGAAAGAGAGATGGGAGGGAAGCTGGCGGGCAGCAAGAAAAGCCTCTGATATTTCGTGCTTTGTGCAAAGCTAGAGTGAAGTAGAGCTGATCTAGTTCTGCTTTGTTTTATTTTTAGTCAGTAGGTTTGGGCAGTGATAATTAATCTCTGGAAGAGGACTAGCATGATGCCACTGTGTCCTGAAGCATCCGATTTAGATGGCTGGGGTGATAGATGACCTTTGCCTGAAACACGTTGCCAGTCTGAAAGCTCTCAACCATGACAAAATAAAATGGATATTGTAAAGATCTGGCGTTGGGTTGGTTGGATGTTGTCTTGTTTTCTTCCCCCAGGCAGTGCTGGCACTCCAGTGATGTTCAACAAAAACGGTGATGCCCCAGGGCGCTACGACATCTTCCAGTACCACACCACCAACACCAGCACCCCGGGCTACCGCCTCATTGGCCAGTGGACAGATGACCTCCAGCTCAACGTGAGTCCATTTTATTCCTTGCTCTCTCATTTTTGCCAGGTATAGTCACTAAACACTTTTTTTTTCTTTCATCCTGCAAACATCGATAGGGATCTTTGCACTTTCTTTCCAGCGACATAATGTGGGTTTGGGCTTTTTTTGCTTGTTGTCTTTTTTTATTTTGTCCTGCAACCAAAGCTCCAAAGACTAATAGAGATAGTAGGTGATCATGCAAGTTTTACTACTTCTGTGTGTCTGAAGTCCCTAGCTGCCAACTTGGAAAATGAAGCAGTAATGTGTTGCGGTTTGAAACCGGTGGGATTTCATTTGCAGATGCTTTTCAGTTTTTCTAGTTTTAGGAAAGCTGAAACTAAATGTTTTTTTGAGTGACTCACTTTTCCGGTGTTACTTTTGAGCAAGGATATCCATATGAATGAGATGGCCTTTTTGTAGTGACGCCCAAAGAAAAACAAGCACGTAAGAGCCAGTCATCAAAAACCCTCAAGATACTTTGATGTTTCCCAGACAAAAAACCCACGACTGGTGGCTGAGAAAGCTGGAGACTCTTGTGTCAACTTCTTCCATACAAGGATGGTGTGTGGCAGGTCTCTGGAGGTGCTTCCTGCTTGACTTTGTGCAAGCTGCTTGAGCCTCAAATTCATGGAGATCTGGTGCCAGTTTAACCTAGTAGTTATTTAACTCCTTGTAGATTGTTATTAAAGCACAAAGACAGTGTTTTCAGTTCAGTTTGAGTGCTCTTCAGCAACAGAGCCTGGGTGAAGTCGAGGTATTCCTCAAGTGAAGTCCTCAGTTACTACAAAAGGGTTTTCCTCTCCCAAAGTTCCCACCTGAGGTTATACCAGCTCCCTCTCTTAACATTGCCCATCCTTGGTGTATTATGGCTCCTTCTGCAGGATTTCCTTTGAAAATAGGGTGCAGGTTGAAAGGGAAGGATGTGTGAGCATGGTCCAGTCCTGACACATCCTCAAGAGGTTGCCAGGACATACCTGGCAGGTGGTGTGAGGTCACAACAAGTCCACACTTGGGGACAAGGCTTGTGCCTTGGGTCTCTGTGTGTGGACCCAGCAAAGCTCTAGCTGAGCTTGAGGGATGAGGCCTGTTAATTATGGGGAGATTGGAGCTACCACCCCAGCCATGCTGCTCTTCAGCCGCGATGCAAGCCGTGGGCTACCTGGGTAGATCCAAACACCATCAACTGCAGTGTAACCAAATGCAGGATGCTTTATTTTTTGTTAATTTTTTCATGTCTTTTCTTAAATGAAGGACTTAACGTGGGTTACCAAGGGTCCAGTCTTTGAGTCTGACCACAATGTTTTGCTCTTCCCGAATTCTGACTCGTTTTGGGTTGCTCCAGTGTTTCTCAACTTTCGATGTTCTATTTAAGAAAAACCGTATTAACTTGCAATTTACAGTTCTTTTAGCAAAAAATATTAATATTTTATTAAGTAAATCCTTCTTTATGTAAACTACGCATTCTGATTCATTAAAATTTAAAGCTAAATTAATGGAGCTTGATTTGTATTCCTGTTGTCGTGTTAAATGTTTCCATAAAAAGCACACTTCCCTCACCCTCTAATCCTCCCGGCTGCAAGGTTATATCAGTAGTTGAGAATCTCTCATTAACTTCCCTTCTACTCACTTACGGGTCCTAGTTTCTCACGCAGGATTAGCACTGCTATGATAGTCCCTTTTTGTATTTTCTTACAATAATAAGGAAAATTGTGGCATTGAGAGAAGCCAAGGATTCCCTAAAATAACCAACCAAAATAGTAGCTATTATAAAGTGCATCCTGGGAAAAACTACCAAAGGCTACAATTTGTCTTCAGTAATTATTGTGGAGATAACACTTGGGGATATATTTTCCCAATTCTTATTTCTTTAATGCTAGCACAAGAGGGGAAACAAAAGCATGTTTGGTGAGGGTGCTAATTTTCATTTAGAGAACACTGAAGTGATGCTTTGTTTCCCAAGAGACTTGTCATCTTGGGCAGTCTCGGTTAGTTCTGTGTGTCTGGATTTCCTAAGTTACAAAAGAGAGAAGTTCTTCTGCCCTGTTGTGCAGACGTGAATGGTAAGGACACTCCAGGGCTCAAAGGAGGCAGGTAAACAAGTGCCGAAGATTATAATAGGTGAGTAAATATCTTTTTTCTTTATCGCTGTCCTCATTCAAAGAAGGAGCAAGAATATTTTCCCGTTTTATTTCCCTGGAAATAGTGCTACTGTTTAGTCTATCATCAGTCTAATCAACAACAATTCCCATTCCCAGTATTTCAGAGTGATAGGCAGAAGTACCGATGCCACAGGGCTGATTAATTGTGATAGTTGTATCAGCTTTTCCCATGTAATATTACAGATTTACCTCTTTTTGCCTTTCTCCTTCTACTGCATAAGATGGGCTGAAGAGATCTTCAGTGCCACATTTCCAAGTCTTAAAATACGCTATACCAGTTTGGTTCCTTTTGATGCCGTGGATATATAGGCCTGGTTTCAGGAACGTCTGAGGCTGGCTGTGTGTTTCTCCCAATCACCGTTGCCTCTGCACGTCCTTGTATCACCTCTGCGTGTTCCCTGCCTGGCAGAGACGTTGAGCGGCGGCAGCTCCCTGCCCGTGCCCGGCTCCGCTCTCCCCGTGGCCCGTTTGGATGTGAAGTGTCACCTCTGAGTGCACCCTGGATTTATATTTCTGTGTCTGAGGTCAGAATTTGGCCGGTCACCAGGGAAATACTCGATGTCTTTTTGCTGCAGCAACATGAAGTAGACTCTGTGTAGGGACAGTATAATCACCACATTTTCTTTGGCTTGCTGGATGTCGAGCAACCTGGCACAGCTTTGCCTAGTTCCCAGCGCATGATTTAGTAACATTTTTGGCTGTATTTCACAGATATCCATGCAAGGATGGAATGAGCAGATGTCTAATTTTAAACGGTTTGGCCAGTAGTCCATGAAAAACTGTTGCAGTGCTTTGTTCTCCCCGCAGTGAAGCTGTGATTGCGAGATGCCCACGCACCCCCGTAAGAGGCCACGGAGGAGCTCCTCCTGCCTCGCTCTCTTTTATCAAGGTTCTGTCAAGCTCTGTCAGCCCCTTCTTGGCCCTCGGCAATATTTATAGTTTGTGGCCTCCTGCAATTTGTAATGCTTTGCCCTGAATTTTAGGATCAGGAATCTGGCCAGCTGCATCCCTCCAGAGCTGGTGAATAGCAGAGATACAGCTACTTAATTAGACAATGAAACTGTTGACCACAGTGATAATCGCGTCTGAAACCAGGGTTGTGTTTTACTGCGCGGGTGTTGAGGGTGTGCTCCTGTACTACAAGGCAGTTGCATCATTGTGAGAACTCTTTTGAATGTATTTAGCTTTGATGTGTTCCAAAAAGCAAAAGCTGGTGGTGAAAAGGGGGAAATCTACCATGGGGAACAGGAGGGTTGTCAGGTACCAGCTGGTTTTGAGTTCTTTTGCTTTTCAGATGGGTAATTTTTTTCTTTTACTTTAGCAATAACTGGATCTCTAGTGTTTGTGCTGTTCAAGCAATAGGAAACAGTGAGGATGACTCCATGGCTTAAGCGTGAAGGCAGAGTGGCCAGGAGACACACATTCCGCTCTCACGCCTTGTGTTTGAATTTTAGAAAGGAGATTAACTCTCCGCACTCGTTTTGTCTCGTGCACACCACAGACCCCATAACAATAGATGTCTTCTTGACACGTGTGCCTTTATTTGTTAGTCTCTGCAAAGCACTTTGAGGTTGCTCAATAGAAGGCATTATAGAAACGCCAGGACCTGGCTGACCAGACGTGGCTGGCTTCTGTGAATGCAACTTCTAATGCTTTCAGGTGCCTGACAAAAGCAGAGACGCATCTCTCCTGGAGGAACTGATGTGCCTGGAGGAGAAAGAAATGGATCACTCCTGGAGGAACTGCAGGTTCTCATGGGAAATTTGGTGATATTGCTTCTCTTTCTTTGTATAGAGTTAACTCAGCAGGTCCCAGGTTTATTATGTTTTCACATTCAAACCTCTGCAAGCATCCCTGACCTGTCAAAATCAAAAAATAAAGAAAAGAACCCCTGTAAAATTGTAAATCTTGTTTTTTCCAAGGATTTGTCTTGAGCATACGCTATCACAGCAGCGCTCTCCATCATGTTCCTGTGACTCCTTCCCATAGTTGTCTCCACAGTTCTACTGCAGTGCCTGAACTCCCTCTCATAGCCCCATATCAGTTGCTGTGCCAGTGACAAGCTGTATCGTGACTGTCCTGGAATTCCACCATGTGCCAGCTGGTTGGTTGGCTGGACGAACCAAAAGGGTGAGAGAGATGCCCAGCGTTGGGTGGATCTTCCTTCTAACAACCCACTGAGCTTTACTAATCCTGCAGGCACGTCCTTCAGAAATCTACGCTTGGAGCAAATGTGCTTCAAACTGGCCGGGAAGTTCAGCAGTTATTAGAAGGGAGCTGGTGCAGACAGATGGTGGGGCAGAGGGAGCACACACGTGCTCCACTTCCTTCAGATTTTCCTCTCAAATGATAGCACAATTTAGAAATTCCCAACAGTTACGCAGAACTAAAAGTAAGTGAAGCTAGTCTTGCTGTTAATAATTTTTGTTAAAAATGTGATTTGTGCAAAAGTGTTGCCCAATAAGTAGGTGGCTCTTGGGTCTGGACAAGCTGGCAGATGGGTTCAATCTCTGGTATCGCTGAGGTGAGGAGCAGGCTTGCATTTGACCAAAAAGCCAGAGTTTCAGCCTTTTCTTCCATTTCTACCCTGTTTTCCTATTTCATACTGACTTGGGGGTCATAAAAGGCTGAGCTTGTTTAAAATTTTCAATTTGAGTGGCTTAGCCATGGTTTGGATGTGTCGGCACTGCCGAGGCTGAGCCATGAGCAGGCTGGAGAGACCTGCCTGAGCCCCTGAGTATGGACACAAGCTGCTTTCTGTGATCCGAGGTGAGTTGTTGGGGTACTGAGATCCTGTGTGATGGACTAGAGGCCTTGACTGACCAGCAAGGGGGAAGCTCTCCATGGGGAACGTGCTCTCACCTCTCTTGTGTGGTGGAGCACCCAGCTGAGACGTGGTGGTCAGCTCATACTGTCTCTCCACAACTTGCAGCACGGTGGCAGATGTGATGCCCTGTTTCACCTTCACCCTCGCCTTGGTGAGTAGTGAAATGGTTACAGGAGACCTGTCTATTTGCCATTAGAGAGAGATATCTTCCTAGAGCGAGTTAGTGCGGGTTTTTTTCAGTTTTATTGTCTAATTACTGCTGTACTTCTCGCCTATTAGTGTCCGCATAGGGTGCATCATGTTGTTTTAATTGCACTGGCATCTCCAGCTTGTCAAGTGCGCTCTTCCAGCTCGGTGTCACGGCTCATAAAGGTGCTGCTGGGCTCTCGGGCTCTGATCAGATGCTGCAGCACATTTTCAGGATGGCAGAAGAAGGTGCATCCTCAACTGTGGATGGAAAACATGATGTCCGCTCTACTAGGATGCTGTAGAGCTTTCAAGTAGCTTTTCCTTGCAACGCATTTCACTTCCAGAGCATCAGGCAGGGTTAAGGGTAAGCTCCAGATAAAATTAAAGCATTTCTCCTAATTAATTTGTTTGCCAACAGAAATAAATACATATTAAACATACTGCACAGGGGGATAAACAAAAAGATCTGTGTCGTTTTATGGATGTGCCCTTGAATTGTAAATGGTTGAGCGCGTGGAGCAGTGTACAGCTTGAAACATGACTGCAGTTAAATGGGACCTTTCGCAGGCGGCAAATGTAGCAATTCCTCACCCTTTTATTAATTTCCTCCAGCAATAAGTGATGTATTGCTGCAGTCTTTCTAAACAAGCGCTTAGAAGATTAATAGTATTGATAATTATCAATATGTTTCCATAAACACGTACATTACATAGCTCTAACTCCCCATATAATTCCTGGTCCGTGTTACACGGTGTGATGGAAATCGCTGCGTGCTTGTTAATAATTCCCTCCTCCTTGGGGAAATAGCTGCGTTATGTTTTCTTCGCTGTAGGTTCAGGTCAGTATTTTAGAGAAGCAGGAAAAATGGGGAAAAATGTCTTGCTTTAGGGAAAGTAACATTCCTGGACCTCAGATCTTGGAGCAGATGGGAAGCACGTGTAGAGGGAGGGAGGTAGAGCTCCGGAGGATGGGGAGCCGTGGCAGGGATGGGTCCAATGAGAGTCATTGACAAAGAGAATGATGCAACTTAATGCTGCAATTCTTTTTTTCCCCACAAATAGAAAGATTTTAAGTAACTTCATCATTATCTGCAATTTATGCAGATCCTGCACACTTCAACACCTTCTAAATCCGGGCTCAGACTAATGTAGTTACATGCCAGAAACGTCTCTGTTATAGAATTTGGGAATAAATGTTATGAACAGCAAGCTAATGAAAAGAGTCATTAAATATCTAACTTTCTGCCAAGAGACCTGTATGTACTTGTCTTTTTTTGGTAAAATGTTCCAAATGCCCCTTAGATCCAAGCAACTACTCAGCGAAGTTTGATGCTCAGGAATATTCTGCCAACAGATGGTATTTTTCTAAAATCAGTGTGTTCAAATTTACTCCATTGTTTTTCTGTTTCTGTTGTTGGGTTTTGGTTTGTTGTTCTGTTGGGTTTTTTTCCCTTTGGAGTAGAGCATGTTCAGAGCAGGTGGATTTTTTTCAGGATATTTTGCAACAGAAGGTAAATCTTTCCAGAGCATGTGCAAATTTCAGTATTGAAAGCCTGGGATTTCCCCAGGTCCTGCTGGGAGGGGAACAAAAGGGCATGTATCTGGTCAGTTAGAAGTTTGTGCTTCAAATAGCAAGGGGTGAGAGAATTTCACCACAATGACCACAGGGTTCTTTGGGGGATAGTTAGATGTTTTTAAAAGTATGTATTTTGAAGTATTTATCTGAAATTTAAAACCAGAAATTTGGCGTCTCCCATTCTAGAAAATTGCAACTTCATTTCACACTCAGTGTAACTGAAAGCACTGGTGACATTATCAGTTCTAGCTCCGACACTTGTGTAATGTATAATCCTATTTACAAATAATATATATGAAAAACGTGTGTTTACGTTCCTTTAGATGCGTATGGATGGATGGATGGATGGATATACATGCACAGACCTTGGCAATACATAACCCTTGGCATTTCTGTTGGGTTGAAACGTCTGAGTAAGCTCAAAATCATGGTTCAAAGGCTACGTCAAGACAGATAAAAATTGGTATCCGTTTCCTTTCTCATTTCAGTTATTGTCACATAAATTGGCCCTTGTAGTGTCACACAGGCTGTAATGAGTAGCTGGTTCGGGGAGAATCCATCTCTATTACAACCTGGAGCCTGAAACCTTGTGCGCTGACGGCTTGACAGGAGGGATGCGTCGTTCTGCTGTTAACACGTGCTCGTTAAACAAATTCAGCCAGTGAGGTCAGGGTGGTATTGAAAATGAAGATTTTAAGTGTGATTAGTATGTTTTGTTGTCATATGTCAGTGCAGAACCTTGAGCTTTCAGCTGATGCAGCCACTTGTTGAAAATTGCCACTGTTTACGTTTTTAATGAAATTGGCTAAACCCTTAGACTTAATTAGCTGTACGTTACAGCCTGCTGGCATACGGGGAGATGCAGTTACGTCCAGAACTAACTGGGTTTCTGACAGTTGAAGAAATATGAATTATTTTAGCTGCTATTGTCTCGTTGACTTTTTTTTTTTTTTTGAAAGTAACTTCACCCAGGCTGTTTTTTTCTGATGGCAGCGACACTCAGCCTGTGCTGCTCCTGGTCAACTGGAACTCTGGTCCTCAACTGGGCTATGTCCAATAGCAGTGACATTCCAGATCTTGTCATACAATCATAGAGTGGTTTGGGTTGGAAGGGACCTTTCAAGGTCATCTAGTCCAACCCCCCTGCAGGGAGCAGGGACATCTGCAACTAGAGCAGGTTGCTCAGAGCCCTGTCTGATCTGACCTGGAGTATTTCCAGGGATGGGGCATCGACCACCTCTCCGGGCAGCCTGGGCCAATGTTTTGCCACCCTCCTTGTAAAAATCTTCTTAAGGCACTCTTTGGAAAACTTATTCTGCTCCAAAAAAATGTTATGGTGCATAAAAAAGCTGTGGGCTGCTTTTCAGGCATTTAGACTCCACTGAGATGAATTAAACCTGCCTGAAGCCCCTCTACCCTGAGGCACTTCTACTGACACTCCTGCCTTCTGCTCCCCTGACCCTGGTCCTGTCCCTCCCACCCGCTTTTCAGTCACCAGGTGACACGTGGTGACAGCAAGGCCATGGGTGCCTGGCTTTGTGGGCATGATTTCACAGCATAAATGCTGCTAAATGCAAAGTCCTTCCAGAAAGGTCTACAGCCTGCTTGCCAAGCTCTTGGCCGTAGCTGGGCGTTTCTGAGCTCAGTCTCCATCATGCCGTCAGCCAAATTGTAAGCAGTCCAGTTTGAAATTTAAAGGTGAATAATTACATCAGTGTGTTACTAAAACACATCCCAATTACGCATTTTTGGCTAGCGGGTTGCCATGCCCAACCTGTCGACAGCTCGGATGTGTACTGTGGTAGTAGACGCTGTTAATTTTGTTCTGTCATTAGCTTCTGTAATCTTTCATTGCTCGTGTCGACCATGAGCAGCACGAACACCTTTAATTATCTTAACTCGCAGAATTAACTTCCAGCCAACTGGAACGGAATTTTTCAAACCACTGGCCCGCTGAATGACCATATGCTAATTCCTTAGGCCTCCATCGGGTCTCCAAAACGTGTGTTAACAGGCAGCGGGACTGGAAGCACGTAGGTCCCACTCGCAAGCTGTGATTGCAGCCTGCCTTGGTAAGTGCTCTTGGAATAAAAACCGAGGTGGTTTGCAGTACCCCAGATGGTTTTGACACATTAGGTTTAGAAACAGCTTCTGTAAATAATTTTTATTCAGATAAGGGCGCAACCTCAAAATACTTGATAGTAACCGTGCGAATCAAGCAGCACTTCTTCTGTAGCGCAGAAGAGAGCTAAACAACTCGTTGCAAATCATCCATAAATGCAGGTAATTCCGTTTGTACCTGTGCTTTCTTTGAAGAAAGTCTTAGGTCATGCCATGATGTAATCCAGAGAATCTCAGAGTGTGTCTCCAAGTGTCCTTCAATACACTCGTGGCAGACATTCACAGAATGGCGGGGGTTGGAAGGAATCTCTGGAGATCATCTAGTCCAACCCCTTTGCCAAAGCAGGGGCACCTAGACCAGGTTACTGGAATTCAGCGTGTAATGCCAGATTAAACCAGAAAATCTTGTGAGCAGCATGATGTTGACTGCGACATCAATTCAAGCGTTAGGAGGCTTGGGTGTGAAGAGCGTAGCAGAACCATCCAGGAGAACGAGCACCTTGGTCACCATTGTCTGCAGAACTAGAAAATAACCCATAAAGAGAAGAGCCAGACCAGTGCAGGACTCCTTCCGGTCTGTTATTTACCACGCTTGAAAATCATGAAAACTGTGGTTTTGTTTTTTTTTTTAAAAAAAGAAAGGTTACTCATGGGGTTGAGCTTTCTCTATAGATTTTTTGCTATATAAAAATAGGAAGGCAATAGTTAAATCATACACCTCACTCTGAAGGCTAGCTCAGACTTGGAATTAGAGACGTGAAATGTCATTTCCTCTCTGTTATTGACCCATTTTGCCGAGGCGGTGATGTACACCGCGTGAGCCGTGTTACCTTAGGCGAGGCAAAGTGAATTAAGCTATATCAGCTCTTGGCAACTCTGAGCGTCGGTATAATTTTCCTCTAGGTCTGAGAATGTCACCAGGTAAAACATTGGTAGGGATATAAATGCTAAGAGAAACCAGGCTGAGGGAATATCAAAGGTGTATTACAGGTCTTTCCAAAGTTAGGGAAAACCCCCAGAAATGTAAGGAGCTCATAAAAAGCTATAATGGAGAAAATGGCATAGCAGAAGACTTGGTGACTTCAGAATTTACTTCATCTTGTGTTGGTCTCTTAAATGTCCATGAGCCTGTAGGCAAGGAGACTTAAGCTCTGAGAATGAGTAACATAAGAAAAAAAAAAGGTCAAAAAATAAGTCGCTGTGTTTTTAGAATAGGTGATGGTTTTGCTTCTACGCATGGCTTCTTAAATCCTTTTTTTGCAAAGCTAATGCATTTTTGTCAGCAAATATATTCAAGAGCAAATACTTTGCTGGGATATTTTATAGATAATTAAGGGTTTTGTTGGCAGGAGTAATAGTGCCAGTCTGGGTGGTGTTGGGAGCGTAATATTCTTAATACCTGGAAACAGAAAGATGCTTTTTGGTGACAGATGTGCTTTGTTGTGTTTGGAGAAGTTCACACACCTGTGTAGAGGAAAACACTAGAGATGTGTAACAAAGCTGTTGTGCTCACCAAGCAACTACTCCTCCACCACTCCGAGAGGAGAAAGCAGGATACAACAATGCGTCCAACTGCACGTCAACACTCGGCATTTTGCAAACACAGGAATTCCAGTAGAAAATTCACATTCCTAGCTGTGATTTTCCCAAACTTTTCCATCCCTCTGTCCTCTTGTTTCAGTCCAGCAGGACCTCCCCTAACTCCTGCTGTAAAGCTGCAGCATGGGTTGGCTCTGACCGTGCCTTGCAGCTGCTTGTGTCAACATGTCCCAGGTGAAGAAGGGCTGCTTTCTGCCCTGGGTCATCTCCAGTGCTGTAGAGAGGCTCTACCGGCCTTTATCTTTGCATCTTATCCTTGCCCTGGCAAAGGAAGCTTGATGGGAAATGTTGTCTCTGTTTAAGCCCATGAGTTTCAGGCTGAAGGTATCTGGAGACACGTGATCAGCACGACAGACAACGGCAAGCCAAGGCTGTACATGGAAAAGAGAGAGAATCCAAGAAGTGTCAGCAAAATAGTGCTTTTAGATCAAACACTTCTAGGTTTTGTCTTTTCCTTTGCAAAACAAGTGTAATCTTCTGTCCTGGGTGTCATAGATGGCAGTGTGGAGGTTCATGTCTAGCGAGCACAGCGGGGCAGCCACCGACATGCTTGTCGTGGTTTTCTTTGATGTCTTCTTTCTTATGCACTTTGTATTTCCTCTTGTGGTTTATCTGGTGTGGTAGAAAGTGTTTGTTTAATATCCTTGTCCCCAGTTACCTCAAAGGAGGTTGGAGAGAGGTGGGGTCAGGCTCTTCTCCCAAGTACAAGTGATAGGACAAGAGGAAACAGCCTCAAGTTGTGCCAGAGGAGGTTTAAGTTGGATATTAGGAAAAATCTCTTCCCTGCAAGGGCTGTGAAGGGCTGTGCCAGGCTGCCCAGGGCAGTGGTGGAGTCCCCATCCCTGGAGGGGTTTCAAAGCTGTGGAGATGTATGGTTTCGTGGTGCCCTGGCAGTGCTGGGGAAATGGTTGGACTGGATGATCTTAAAGATCTTTTGCATCCTAAACAATCCTATGATTCCGTAATCCTCTGAGGGTCAGGAGTGTCTGGCATTCCCCACCCAGAGGTCAGGATTTAGTTGGGGGTTGATGGGAACCTGTGGGGATGGCCCACAAGCAGAGCACAGGCTTTGCACCCACAGGGCATGTGGGGGGCTGGTGGTTAAGCTCTTCCAGCAAAGTCTTCCAGGGAGATGCGAATCAACAGTGCAGCCTGACTCAGAGAGCAAGCAACGTTTCAGTATTGTGCTTGTTGCTTTTACTACTGTGCAGAGGACGTATGGTACACACAGTGGTTTCTGTTGAGATATTCATGTTTCGAGACGTGAGGTGTGCTTTCCTCATGCACAACCTGGAGGTCAGGGTCACGAGCAGGGTGACAGGCTTTTGGACTGGCAGAGATTTTAGTTCGGCAGGTCCTCAGCAGGTGTGGGCCCGCAACCTCCAGTCACACCAGTAGTCCTGTGCCGAGTAGCAGTGGCCCAAGACTTGCTCATTTTTTCATTTCTCGAATTTGCATGCAAGAATTTTTTAAGACGTTGTATTAACAGCTATGGGAACTATTGGCTTAAAGCTATTTTTGTAGGTCTGAAACATAATCCAGCTGGGTTTTGTAAAATGGAATTTTGCCGCCATACAGCTGCAAGTGCTGGGGATGGTAGAAGAGGAAAATATGATGATTGCATAATATTGCTCCTGTTTGCTTTAGAGGGGAGAAAGAAATCCCACGAAGGGTATTTAAAAAGCTCTGCACACATCAGGGCCACGTGAACAGTCCTTAGAGTTTCCAACATTTAAGCAAAGCATAGAGGTTCCTGACAGAGTGCATGTATTGAGCGGGTCAAAAATAATCAGCTTTTAAATGTCCCTGAATACTGATTTCTGTAGAAAATTGACATGGTTTGCAGCAAGACTATAATGTTGGATATATAGTGTGAATTTTAATGCGTCTCAAGCTAATCGTTCACATGATAGGCAATAATGGCCTCAAATAAACAGCTGCAAAGGGTCTTTAGCCCGCTCTTCAAACTTAAGGGGAAGCCTTTATTAGCTTTGTTTTCCTTTTTCATTTGTTTCTTCTTCCACTGATCTGAAAATGTACATTTCATACGAAAATGCTTCCTTCAACGATTCCCATGAAACAACCTTGTTTACTTGTTAATTGTGCTTGTTAATGGCGTAGAGGATGTGTGTCTGACCATTAAAAGTAGCATCCGAGCATCTGGCTCCCAATGGCAGCTCTAATGAGAGATTTTATTCCGTTCTTGCAATGCCTGTTCTTTCGGCTGGCTGGTGAAGGGTAGCACAGAATTAAGCCTCCCCTTGCCAAAGCAGATCCTGGGGCCCTTTTCCTCTCAAAAATACCACTGGAAGGGGTGGTACAGGCTTTTCTCCTCCATCACCATTACCTGAGGTTTGGGTTCATTCAGGACGTGGGAGCTTTAGACATGGTCCTCCTCCCTGGGGAGCAAGTCCCACCGCCCGTTCCTTACAAGAGGGGAGGAGCGCTCCGGGATGCTCTCCACGATTTCATTGAATGCATGACCCTGTTCTCGGGGAGGAAAATTCACCATGTTGGAAGGAAGGTGCACAACTTACAGCTGCCTTACAGCTGAATGTTCAGGCTGCTCAGCTGGAGGGAGTAAGATTCCAATTTCAGTCCTTTCATTTTTCAAAGAGATGGAAAGGGACAGGGGGAGAGGCAAAGTGTTGTGTTATTATTACTTTAGTAATGCAAAAATGTGATGAGGCACAAAACTCCTTAGCATTGGAAGGTTAATTTTAGAAAGAAAAGCTCTGACTTTAGGGGTATGGTTTAGCAGTGGACTTGGTAGAGTAGGGTTATGGTTGAACTGATCTTAAAGGTCTTTTCCAACCTAAATGATTCTATGATAATTTTTTTGCAGAATTCTAGTGGTATTTCAACTAGACCATTATTGGTTTAGGCAGGATGTAATCAGGGTTGGACCAGCTGACCTTTAGATGTCCCTTCCAACCCAAAACATCCTATGATTCCATGATTGGAGGGCCAGGATTAATTTAGATATTAAATCTGTGGAGTGGTCTTCAATTTCAACCTGTGCTGCTGGGTTGTCCCATTTTGTTTGCTACCTGCCCCCCAGTTCTGTGCAGACCCAAGTGGTGTCCCACACAGGTTTTGGAGCAGAAACAGGTGCCAGCATCAGCCCTTGGACACCTTCCCCTGCAGCAACGGCCCATCCCAACCCCATCCCTTTCCTCGTCCTCTCCCTGCTCGGTTGCAGTGAGACGTGACTGCGGCATTGATGGAAGATGCCCAAAGTGCGGTATAATTAAAGTCCCATCAGCCAACCCTAATTTTCTGTGGACCATCTACAGTTCTTTTAGGGACTGACTGACTGAGTATCACCTGAGGAAGATAATTTAGTAGTATTGATAACGCTGCAGTAGTCCAATTAGGGCCTAAATGAGTTAGGTACTGAGTTTCACGCAGAATTTTGCATTTCTTTCATCTTGCTTCCCTGGCCTGTGTGTCATTATGCCACGCACGCTAGACATGATGAGAAAATTACTGTACCATTGATGCTGATTCTTTAAAAAGGGAAAACTGAGACCAAATAATTTGACTAGCAAATACTGGTCTTTGAATCAGCTTGGGAATTAGTAGGGTAAATAAACTAAAGCATTTTGAGTTGGCAGGCACTTCAAGATAAATGCTATCCAAATTACACACATGCCATTTGGTACATCTCTAGTTATTACCCTTTCCGTTTTGAAAGTAGTATATGAGATTTGGCAGGAGTATTCCTTTTTCACAATCATAAATAACAGCCAAAAAAAAAAAGTTATTAGCTAATAAGCAGAGATAAAAAAACATAAAGGGCTAATCCTTTTCTCAAAACTTGGGTAAGGTCAACTCATGGCCATACCATGAAAAATAACTCAGAAAAGGAGTTTTCAGGAGAAAAATCAGAATATCTGTAGTTGCTTCTAGATGTGCCATTGTCATCCAGGCTTCTTAGTGAGGACTTGAACTTGCCGATTGTTGAGCATTATGGACGTGTTAGAAACAAGCATTGCACATTTGATTTCAACTGCTGAAATGGTAAGAGATTGCTGTGCCCTAATGTTGAGCTGTATTTTGTGTGCTTTGGTACTTTGGATTGCGGGTTGCTTCTCGTCCTTCAGCCTCGATGCTGTAGGATGGGCACTGGGCAAGCACAGAACTGCAGATGTGTGAGAAGTTCTGGTGATGTCAGTGGGCACATGCTATAGACTGTGCTGATGCCTCTGGTCTCTCCTCTCCCTCTGCCATGTCTTTATGGTTGTACCTGATTGTGCCCCTCATCCTATTTGTTGTGTACTGCTGCTTTTGGTACCGCTCTGAGGTCTTTGGGTGGAAACCAGCGTGGGAGTCGGCTAGACCTGTTAGGAGTCATGCAGCAGGTAGCCTTACCTAATTATTTACTGCATACCTCATGACGTTGAAGGGATTTTTATTAAAATGCTAGCTGCAACGTGAGTATATTTGAAATAAGATTTCATGCAAACATATCCAGCAACCTAAAAAGCAGAAGAAAGTAAAGACCTGAAATACCTTTGGTTGAAGGGAACTTTGTTAACACTCTTTCCACCAGAATGGTAAATATTGAACAGTTTTTCTTATGTAAGTATGTAACTGGGCCACCTCACGTTGAAATGGATTCTTTCATCCTTTCCCTTTTTGTTTGGCATCGCAGTGGATGTGATCCCTGTCGTGATCAGACCAGTCCTGTTGAGATCCTGGGGTTGGTTGGTTGAGGACACAACGTGGTCTGGTGCCTTGTCTCTCTCATGACAGATGCTGGGTGCTGGGCAGACCCAGAGGCAGGTTAAGTGGCAGTGCCATGGTCGTTTGGGCACGGTGGTGTGAAGGACCGTGTTCCGCACTGTGGACAGCTCTTGTTCATCAGAGCTGCCAGGCTTCATTTTCAGCTGTGTTTCACTGAAGATCGTGACGCTGAAGGACAAGCTAGCTTACACCAAAAAGCATTAAATACTTAAAAGAGGGGTGTCCAGACTACTGTTTCCATAGGAAATTCTCCCACTTAGCAGCCAGACAAGCTGTAAATCGCTCCTTTAATTAAGCAAAGTTTTACCTCTTTATATGTGACAAGAGGAATATCAGGAGCTGGCAAAAGTTCATGAGCAGTGAGATGAGTGGATGTTTTTTCAGGCTGAAATTGTGGCTTCTGAGTCCTGCCAGTGACACCTCCTCTGAGCTTCGCCAAGTGGCACAACCATCCTGCTCCTGGCCCCGTCTGCTAAAACCATACAGCCATACAGTGTCGAGGCTTCACTGTTTTTGACTCACATCCTACAATTTAGTTTTTCTAAGAAATCTGTAGCTGGCAGATCAAGAAGTAAAACGGCCTCTGGCCATTAGCGTGCAGTGGGGGTTGTTCACGTCTCCATCGTTGCGTGAAGGCCGTATGACATGAGCTCCCTAACGAGGCCAACGCGTGGGACGATCGCTGCAGCTCTGTAACGAGGCTAATGGTAACGAAGCCCAAACCAGTCTGGTGAATTCCTGAGCTCGGCTCAGCCACGGGGACTGGGTCTGTAGCCAGAGGTGTGACAACCCCTGAGCTTCCCTTTGCAGAAGTTTGGGTGGGTCTCAGCGTTTTGTGGCGTTTGGCTCTTTCCTAGCACAAGGGGTGGAGGTTTCTCGGAGTGTGTCTTGCACGAGGACAGTGTGATGGGGCGGACTGGGAGATGTGCCCCTGTGGCACACTTCTCCTGCCGTCTTTTCTGAAGGTGCAGACGCTGAAGGTTGGAGTGGCACTGCATCTAGCATTGGGCAAGGGGCATTCTTTGGATGAAGTGTCCCTAAGAGACAGAGTGGCAGTTTTCTCAGCCTTGAGATGGCAGGGGTTTGGGGTCCTCCTGAGTAAAGCACAGGATGAAAAATTGTCTTAGATTACCTCTGCTTTCAGAAGATAGATTTGCTCTAACCCGCCGATTTAAATAGATAAGAATTGTGTATTTTAAAGGCACGTTTGGAAGTCCATGCTCTTTTTTTAATTAAAAAAAATTATGCAGAGGACACAGGATGAATACTGAAGACACGTGGCCCATCCCCTTCCATTAGTGAGAAGATGACACGAAGCTGTAGTCAGACATAAAAGCATTAAAATAATTAATTCTCAGTTTTATTGTGTGTCAACAGAAATGTATGATTATAAGCATTTTTGCAAAAATTGTAGATTAAGCGTTTTTCTCTCCATCAGTGTTGTGCTAAAAATGTCCTTGGTTTAGCGGAGAACAAATAGACTTTGGATCTCATTAAAGATGTTATTACAAGTGCTCGGAGTAACTTCTGGTGTCCTTAAAGCAGGTAAAAGTGGTAGAAAGTGATGACAAATAATAAAGAAAAAGTGAGATTGGGAAAGGAAAGAGAAAAATAAGTGAGGTTCATATGCAGTTTAAGAACTGCTTATTATGAGATCACCAAAAAGTAGTTAGCGTGGGAATAAAAGGGGTGGTTTTAGTCAAAGTTTAAATCATAATTAATTTGATATGTTAAATAAGAAGTAGATGTGGATGCAATGTAGATTTTTATAGCTGTACCCAAATACTTTACTTTACTTTACCAACTTTACGCTGTGTGGCAAGAACCAGTGCCAGAGGAATTTTTATCCATGATAGGAAACATTCAGTGCGAGAAGAGCGGAGCAGGAGGAAGCCTCTCCCAGTGCACCTGTGGGTATGAAAGCTGTTAAAATGAAATCAGAGTTCTCTTACTGGAGAAAAATACAGATGTCTTCCAGTGTAGCCTCCACCAGTTTCCCGATGGAGTTTCCATGCCAGCCCAGAAGGCAGCAGGGATGCCAACCCGGGGCGGGTCCGCTGCATCCCCACATCTCCCATCGCCACGCAGGGTGTCCACGTGGAAGTCAGGGTGGGACCCAGTCCTATGTCTCCCAAAAGCTTTAAGGAACGTTATTTTCCACACAGCACTTGACACAGGAGGTCCTGCCCATGCCGGGGCTTCCCCGGAGCTCTCACAGCGTTAATGAGAGGAAGAAACTGGAGCTGTGTGGTTCCTGGGTGAGACTGATCCTGGGAGCATTTTGCTTTATTAAGAGGAATCTGGATCAGCAAGAAGAGAGTCTGGCATTATGTTGTCACCATTTCTTGACAGCGTTCCTGGTTTGGGCTGACAATGAACAATTGTGAGTTTTTTGGCTGGGAGACTTTGAGAAGTGACGAGTTTCCATCATCTGTGATCGGAAAGCTGAGATTTGCTTGTCCTGTGTGTTGGTGGACTGGGCTCTGTCTGTCCTGACAGCAGTCGCTGTTAAACTGGGCAAGCCCAAAAAGGGGCAGCAGTAGGAGAAACCAGAGCAAAAAACAAATTTAACTTCTGTTTATAAAGAAGATAGATTGGAGAGATTTAAGGACAATTAACACAGTGGAGCAGGAAAACTGAGGAGGTTTTGCTCTTCCTCTAAAGCAGCCTTCTTTTGAAGTGTCCCAAGACACCTTAAAACACTCACTAGCAGAAACCGTGCCGTCCTGGTCTCGCTGATGAAGTGTTCCTGTGGAGAGGCACTGGAAGTAGGAGGAGAAATAGATGTCATGAGGCAGGGGTGAGCTGCGGAGCTCAGGACCAGATTTTGGATGCTCCATGGGGGACGGGGGTGCCCAGCCCAGCAGAAGATACTCTTACAGCAGCTAGGGATGAGGTTTAGACACTCTTCTGTCTGGGTTTGGGGGTCTGCTGGTTAAGGTGTCCTACTTCTTCCCGGCACAGATTTGAAAAGCTGCTTTGAAGTAGCTGGATTTTGACTTTAAGATGAGAAAGGGGGAAGAAAATGAAGAGGCAGGACCAGAGCTCAGTCTTGACCACATTTCAGGGTGCCGGGGTGTAACTGGGCTCCAACTGGTGCTGGGAATACCCAGTTTAAGAGAATGAACCCCGAGCTGGGGATGCAAGGGTCAATGGAGCTGGGTGCTGTGGCAGGGCTGGAGTGGGACCTCAGCTTTGGTCCCTGTGGGGAGCAGAAGAGATGTGGTGGGTTCCCAGAGCTAGCACACTGCTGCTGCTGTCAAAACAGTCATTCTGTTGAAAGAGAGGCCTTGTAGCTTCTGGGGGTGTTTTGCGCTATCCCGGAAATACATTATCCCGCACTGCTCGGAACGCAGGGATCTGTTGGTCGCAAGCAGAACCGATCTGAGTTTTTTCCCTCCTGCAGGCTTCACGCTCATCCTAAGGCTTTTCTGCCAATCCCCTGCAGGCAGTGAAATTAAAATAAGTTACAACAGGAGGTGAAACACCGTATTTGCAGTGTCTGGGCAAGTCTTTGGAGTAGCTTTGCATCATTCTCTGGTAGTTTGGCTTATCGTTGCCGCTATCTCTTGAAGGGATTTCAGCTGATATTTTGCAGAAGGCTCTGTTGACTATGTGTTATTGACATATTCTTAGCTTAAAACCATTATCACTTTAAAACCTTGGATTTAGAAACTAATTACAAGACATTAATAGCTAAGCCCTGAGAGCTAAGTCATGCAAATATTGCTATCTGTAAAGTTGAATATACAAAAACTGTTTGAACTGCTGACTTAGTAACTGGAGTCTAGAAGCAATCTGTAAGGTGGCAATAAATCTGAGCACAATCCTCCGCAATTGTTTTCAAATGCATCCACGAAATTAATGGTGCCATTGTTATGAAAGTCCTATCAGGGAACGTGGCTATTTTTTTTTCCCTGAGTAGGTTAATTATCACTAACGTAATTATTTTCATACTGATTTTTATTTTAATCAAACATTGCATGAAACAATTTAGTTCAGAACAAATAGCTTATTACAGAAGTGTTTGTGGTGGAGAGAAAAAAAAGCAGCAATGTTTAAATTCTACACATCTATTGAGTTACTTTATTCATTAAAATGAACAATTATGTTAGGCCTTATGAGACAGACTAAGCATTTCTTGTTAATGTTTGTTCTGTAGTGAACGTAATGAGAATTTATATTGGAAATGGATCCCATCCCTCTAGCTCGAGGCATTCGTGAGCTGGGTGATACGTAGGAGTTGGGAGAGCTCAGGGAAGAAAAGGAGTTAGAGTTAACTCCTAACCCAGATGGATGCTGCGTTGGCCTGTGGCTGTAGGGAAGGTTCTGGACCTGGGAGGGAGATTTTTCTTTTCTTTTGGATTTTTGTTTGTTTCTTTGTTCATTTTATTTGTTTGGTTGGTTTTTTTTCCTCTATAATGTGGTAGGGCAAAACACAGTGTCCCACCATAACATGGTGGCTCTACTGGATCCAAGTAGCATGGAGCAGGGCCAGCTTTGAAGTTCTTTTTTCATCTGTTGCTTGGAATGTCCTGCAATGAACCAGTTGAGGTTTGGGTTTTTGTTCTTTTTTTTTTTCCCCACATCGTATTTATTTATTTATTTTTATCAGATCAATTCATCAGTGCATAAACCATAACAGCATCAGTCTGCACATTATACTGTTGAAGATGTGCCACTTACCATGGGGATACGTGGATGATGGGTCAATACATGATTTTTTAGGGCATGAGACACGTGTCTACAGGATCTGGTACAGGCCACATTTTGCATCCTTCCCCAGTCTGGCAGAATTGTAGTGAAGGGTTTCATCGTGTCCCTCGGTGCTGACTTGGTCAAGTGCTAAGTTCAAGCTGTGAAATTGTTGGATAGCTGGGAGTTCAGCGTGTCTGGCTGCAAGTGGTGTTGGTCTGGGAAAAATAAATTCCCTAATCCTCTGTGTGCTATCTCTAGATGTGACTGAAATGGAAGGTCCTGTGTAAAAAAGGAACTTCTGTTCTCCTCATTTATGAATTTTTTTACTTACTGCTTTCTAGAGTGTGATTAGCATGTTCAGATAATATCTTTTTTTATTATGGGATAAGAGTTTATTATATTTGCTTATAGAAATGTAGGATTTGTAGGTGTATAGTACTCTTCCTCCATGGATCTCAAGGTTTAGTAGATCTTTGTTATAATTGATGGTACCTCCAGCTCATAGATGGGGAAATGGAAGAAAAATATGTGAAGGGCCTTGACCATGTTGATCAAACTGGCCTGAGGGCAGGGTCAGCAAAAGAGGACAAACCTCCCGAGTCCTGCATTTGCCGTTTCTCCAGTTAATCTTGTCATCTGTGGTTTTAATAATGAGGTTTAGTTTTGGATCTTGGTGGGCAAGGTTTGTTGCACATTGAAACAACAATCTTGGAAGTCATCATCCTCAAAAGCGCTTCTACTTCTGTCACAGCTCTGCTTTAAAAACAGGAGGTAATGTGCCGGAGTTTGACACGTCATGGCAGCCAGTGGCTTTGTTCTCTGGGGTTTCTATCTCCAAACACTGCTCGGCCGTTCCCATTGCTGATCTCCCATCAGCGAGGGCTGGACATGGCAATGGGCTGCACGGTGGCCATGCCCCACCAACCAAACCAGCGCTGTGGTTCCTGCCCCTGGCTGAAATGCTCTGTGATTTTGGCTTTGTTGAAGGTTCTCCTGCAGTAGCTGTGGACAAAAGTTTCCCTTACTGTTTTATCAGGAGTTTATGACCCTGATCCTGAAACTCTGAACTCCAAATCTTTAACAAGCAGTTTCCAGTTCATACTGACTAGAAAAGTCATTGAATATAAGCAGGTAAGTAAATGGAAGAAATGGCTGAATATAACAATTACTTGCCACAATAGAAGCCTTTTTTAGATTCAGGTTTTCAAAAGCTAAGTTATTTCAAGAAGACTGCAGTAAAAGCTGGAAGGAAAAGGGAGGGAGGGGAAAAGGGAGACAGAAAAAAAAGGTACACCAGGCACTGTTATTAGCTCCTAAAGCAGCCAAATGCACAGAGGAACATTGTATTGCTTTTGTTTTCTTTTCGAAAAGGAGTTATGAAACAATTTATTTCAAAGAAAAAAAAATACTTCAAAAATATTCTTTTCTGAGTGGGAAAAGTGTCTGTAGTTTGACTGAGATTCCCATCGCCCAGTGCCCGGCTCTGGTGCCACATGCATTATCTGACAGGCAGTTCCCATCATTAATTTTTGTGCCAGAAGCAGCAGAACGCTGCAAATCTGAGGCCGGTGATACTGAGTTATCGTGGGGTCCTCCCAGGAGGCCAGAAAAAAGGACTTTCCATAATTTTGCCTGATCTTCTATTTATCTCTTCACACAGAGTATCTGCGCAGAATAAAGTACCTTTAGGCTGTCCCGACTACCCAGCAATGCCATGGAATGTGTCTGAGAATATGGAAATTCATCCTTTTCTAGTCATAAGGGGGGGTGGGGATATGATAACACATGAATAATTCCGTGGCTCTGTGAGATATTAACATGCAGAAGATTGGTGAAAATCCTTTCATCACTGCAGACTGGGTCACAATCCCTGCAGTTGGAATGCCTGTCTCATTTCACACCAGCACATGCTGTGAACAGGGCATCGAGTAACTTCTGTGTTTAGCGGTTACGACAGAAAATGGAGGCTCCAGCTTGGGCCGACGGGTCTCACTTTCTAGCTGTACAAACCCAGGTAAGTTGTAGTCACCCTTTCTCAATCTGCCTTTTAAAAGGGCAAGATACAAACCAGCAAATAAGAACAGTAAAAGAAGAGGCAAATTTTCAGTCGGTTGATTTCTAAAGGAATCGTCGTGACATTTTCACTCCTGTTTGATGGGTCAGGAGTCTTGGCCCTGGCTCCCTTTACGTCTTTCCAGCACAGATCTTTTGTCGTGCCTCTGCAGTGAGTAAGTTACACGGACACGTGCCGGGTTACTCCAGCTCTTGCAAGGCACGCGTGCAACCCTGCTCCAGGTTTGTAAAGGGCTTGCTCACGTTTAGCTGGAACAGTGCTGGAGTCCAGCACAGCAATGGATTTCCTGGCTCCTCGTGCACGCTCTGCCAGCAAGACCAAACTACCATTGACCGGCGCAATTAAACCAGCCTTTGTGCTCTCCCTGATCATCACTAGTCCTTCAGCTCCTGTAAGCTACATACCTTCAGCTCAGCGCGGTGTGGAAGAAGAGTTCATGGATCTTTCAGGCTGTTTTTTTTCAGAATAAGTTGTGAGTATTGAAGGTTAATGAAGTTTTTCAAGCAGTGGCAGGCCTCTAGAATATCTGTTATTGAGGGATTAGTTTTATAACATTCACAGCAGAGACTCTTGGTGGTATGGTATTTGAGCGGTGTGTGACTTCAGGGGTTTTTTTTTCAGATATACGAAATGAAGATGATACAGGATCTGTTTTGAATTCAATTAGGAAAGTGCAGCTTAATCCTTCAATTTAAGACTAGCAAATCTCAGCTTCCAGAGCACATTAATAATCGAGGCAGCTGATTCAAGAAACTCAGCTTCAGATTTGTTCCTTGTAGGGAAAATAATGGAGACTGTAAACATTTAAGAAACCTAAAAAAAAAAAAGGCTGAAATTTTGGTTTTAATAATACTTACACCTATCCCAGGAGGTCAGGTTTTATATTTGGAAAACTACATACACATAGAGAGCAGCTACTGGAGCCACTGGAATTCTGCTGGGCAGCTGAGCTGGTAACTGGTGCAATGAACTGGTGCTGGGAAGGTTAGGACCTCCCCAGTGGTTCCAGTCTGGGTTACTTCAGGAGGCTGCAAAGCTAAACCTCCCGTGTTATTGGCTTTAGTCTGGAATATTTTGAGACGATTTGTGAGTGTAATTTTCTGCTGTACTTGGGAGCCTTTGTGCACATCCTCTGGAGTTCGGGATTCTTGAGACTGCAGAGCAAGTGACACCATTTATTTAATATAATAATTTATAATTGACATTCTCGGAAGCACGCATGGTATTTCAAAAGCAGAATGTGACTTTAAAATGAAATACTATCTAATTACTGCATTTTTGATTGATGACTAGTTTCTTTGTCCTTCCTAATTCTTACCTGGCTCATATTGCAGATCTTGCCCACATGCTCCCTGATTCCATGGTATAAGACACATTTCCACCTCATTTCAAATATGAACCTGGTCAGCAGGTTCCCTCTAAGAAGGGAGATCTCTTGTTCTGCTCTCGGTAAGAAACCCCAAGCTCTAGATGCATGAAAAGCAGCTTTGTGAATGTAATTGCTGCCTTCCCTCAAGCCGTTGCAGTGGTCTGACTAATCTTCATGGAACAAGGAAGAGTTTTACACTCTGCTGTTTTATGTGATGTTGTGTGTCATTCCACCAGCATCAACTACTAATAAAAATGGAAAAAGGCAATAAATACAGTCATGCCTTAGAGTCCCATGTGTGTGTGGTTCCTGGTGCTTTTCCAGGAGTCTACCACAGATAAAGTGAATCCACTTGTTTTTTCTCTCCTGTAGGTTCCTCCGTGGTCCTTCTCCCTTCCACTCCCACCCTGGTTGTCACGACAGTAACATCTAAATAACCAGCCTCTTTCTCTTTCACGTGTCTCGTAGATTGATGAAATGCAGTGGGGCAAAGGAGTGCGGGAAGTCCCGTCCTCAGTCTGCAGCCTGCCTTGCAAGCCAGGAGAGAGGAAGAAGATGGTGAAGGGGATGCCGTGCTGCTGGCACTGTGAGCTCTGCGACGGCTACCAGTACCAGGCCGACGAGGTGACTTGTCTGCTCTGCTCGTACAACGAGCGGCCCAACGAGAACCGAACGGGATGCCGTTCCATACCCATCGTCAAGCTGGAGTGGCACTCGCCCTGGGCTGTGATACCCGTCTTCTTGGCCATGCTGGGAATTATTGCCACCATTTTTGTCATGGCAACGTTCATCAGATATAACGACACTCCCATCGTCCGGGCGTCTGGGAGGGAACTCAGCTACGTCCTGTTAACAGGGATATTTCTGTGCTACATAATCACGTTTCTGATGATCGCCAAACCAAACGTCGCGGTGTGCTCCTTCCGGCGTATCTTCTTGGGCTTGGGGATGTGCATCAGCTATGCAGCCCTGTTAACCAAAACAAACCGCATCTACCGCATATTTGAACAGGGCAAAAAGTCAGTGACTGCGCCCAGGCTTATAAGCCCCACGTCGCAGCTGGCGATCACCTCGAGTTTGATATCTGTTCAGCTCCTGGGTGTCTTTATTTGGTTTGCAGTTGACCCACCCAACATCATCATAGACTATGATGAGCAGAAAACTATGAACCCTGATCAAGCCAGAGGAGTTCTCAAATGTGACATTACGGATCTACAAATCATTTGTTCCTTGGGTTATAGCATTCTTCTAATGGTTACGTGTACTGTGTATGCCATCAAGACTCGGGGTGTCCCAGAGAATTTTAATGAAGCTAAACCCATTGGATTCACTATGTACACTACCTGTATAGTATGGCTTGCCTTCATTCCAATATTTTTTGGCACTGCCCAGTCAGCCGAAAAGGTAGGTGAAAATGAACAGACGTGCGCCTGACGTATCAGGACTCGTTGTGGTTATAAATTACCGATGTTCAGCTTTACAGGGATTTTAAAATGAGCTCTCCAGTTAGCTCGTTACCAAGGCACGTGCAGTATATAGCACTATTTTCCTTCTCATTTAGCTGGTGGGCTATTCATTTGATAAACTGGCAAATGATCAATAGCAATCATATTAGCCATTAGTTTTATTGTTGCATGCATTTCAAGTGTATCTTTTCGGGGGGATAAGTGGGGAATTAGCTGTCATTTTGTCCAGAAAGAGGCATCTCTTAGCTAAATCATTTTGAATACAGGATGTAAGCAAAAAACTGGCAAAAATCAGTCAAGCAGACTCCTGTGCTTCTGGGGGTCAGCAGGGAGGGTGGTGGGTAGGCTGATGAGTGCTCTGCTTCACAAAGGGCAGCCTCGGGGCACATTTACACTGCAGGGTAAATAGTCTGTCCTGATCTAGCAGCTGAGACTAGACTGGCCCTGCATTCTGCACAGGTTGTTTTTAAACTAGCCCAGCCAGGCTGAGCCTATAGAGCATGGCAAGGGTCTAGCCAGAGTCCTGGAGTCAGTGCCAGGTTGACTCTCTTCATAAGGGAGGTCCACAGAGTTCACTCACCAAAAGTCAATCCAGAATGTTACACTTAGGAAAAAGCATCGGAACATTAGGATCTAATCCGTTAGCTGGGTTCTTACAAAAGCGAATTATTGCAAAGCGCCGTCAGACTCAGTCTCACCTCAAATGCTCTCCCACAGATCTCGTGTGGATTTAGTAGCATGCAGTCGGTTATCCCCACTTATGGACCCCAAGCTTCCCTCTGCAGGAAAGAGTTTTGGCTTCTTCCTCCTGTTTTTTTTTTTTCCCAACCTCTATCTTCATTTAACAATCCTCCTTTAACACAAGACTTGGGCAGCCTCGCTGCTGTGGGTGAAATTAGCGCATCGTTTAAATAGGTGAGCAGATTTCAGCTCCCAGCTAGCACATCTCCTTCTGTGCCAGGGACATCATTTCTGAATTTGTGGTTGTTAAACTCCTGGGTTATTGAGTTAAAATTGCAGGAAGACAGCCGTGTCGCTCAGGCCGGTCCGTGGTTTGGCTGCAAGCCTCTTTCATAGGAAGGTGACTGCACCGGAACGTTGTTCTTTGCAATTCAGGAGGTTGGTTTTACAGAGATCTGCAATTGTTTTGGCCTCGGTTTGCTGATGGCAGAGGGGATTGCCCAGGAGGAAGCAGAGGTTGTAGAGATTTTCACGTATCATCTCACCTCTGCAACGGGCGTTACAGGCAGCCATTGCACCCCTAGAAGTAATTAATTTCAACGGGAAAGGAGGGCTGCCAAGCCTTACGAGCGCTTCAAACACCTCTGCTCTCCCTGTCGCGGGAGAGATAAGCAGCGGCATAAGCGGCTTTAAGCACAGTCAGAGCTGTTTGGGACTCTGGTCTGCTGCAGGGAGTGCAGCTTCTCTGCTCCCTGCCTGGCAGAGCTCTGGGCAGCAGGTGGCTGACATGAAGGGCTTTCATTTTTTGTCTGCAAAGATTTAACCGGGTGATAGAGTGACCCAAAGAATTTCAAAGGCTGCTGCCAGCATTTGAAATCATTTAAGAGCAAAAAGCTTTAGGTTTCCATGTAGTCAATAGAGCTGAAAATACCCCGTCCCTCTTTGAAAGCATAAGGTGCTTGTACAAATTCTTGTAGGACAGCAAAAGGGGACGGTGATTAACTCCGTTTCCCACAGAGCACGGAAGAGGGCACTGGGCAAAGACAACAGCCCTTTGCTTTGCTGTGCTCCAGCCAGGAGAAGGTCCTGTGCTGCTGTGCAGAGCTGGTGGCACCGGCGGCTGCTGCCTCTGCAGCCCCTGGGCAGCCACGGCAGGGTGGACACTGGGGACGAGGGAATTCAGTCCCCCAGACAGGGACCAGTGTGCGGTGGGCGTGCATGCATCATGGACTCACAGACTGGTTTGGGTTGGAAGGGACCTTTAAAGCTCTTCTAGTCCAACTCCCGTGTACTGAGCAGAGACATCTGCAACTTTACTCAGAGCCCTGACCAACTTCACCTGCAGTGGTTCCAGGGATGGGGCATTGACCACCTCTCTGGGCAACCTGCGCCAGGCTCTCACCACCCTCAGCAACAAAAATTCCTTCCTTCTCTCTAATCTAAATCTCCCTCTTTTAGTTCAAAACTATCACCCTTTGTCCTGTCACAACAGGCCATGTTAAAAAGACTGTCCTCATCTTTCTGACAAGCCCCTTTAAGTCCTGAAAGGCCACCAGAATGTCTCCCTGGAACCTTCTCCAGGCTGAACAAGCCCAACTCTCCCAGCCTGGCCTCCCATCATTGCTGGGGCCTCCTCTGGCCCCGCTCCACCAGGTCCATGTCTCTGCTGTGCTGAGGACTCCAGAGCTGCCCCAGCACTGCAGGGGGGTCTCCCAGAGCGCAGCAGAGGGGCAGGATCCCCTCCCTGCCCTGCTGCCCACGCTGCTGGGGATGCCCATAGGTACCATCCCATGGATGGTCTGTCCAGCTCCCCCAGCTGATGGTGTTGGCAGACGCTGGCTGTTTGACCAGGACCCTGTGCCAAATCCACGTGCTGTACCTCTGACTTCGCTGTTGGGGCTTTTCCCCTTCTGCTCTGCACAGAGATGGAGCTGCAAAGCTTTGCTGCTTTGCTTTCTTTTCCGTCTCTCTCTTTTTGAGGAGGGGTGAGGGGATTGTACTTTTTGGTGATTGCTAGTGATTTCCTGTCAGGTATTTTCTCTGGAAAATATTGTGCTTAAGCTTAGCCACGCAGGTCTTTGCTGAAATGGAAATTGCACCTGCTGAAAATCTCATGCAGCACAATCTTCTGAACTGAGAAATGGTGTTATATATAATGTCGTGGTTTTCACTGTATGGATTTATTTTATTTTATCAATAAATACAAGCATAATGTTGTTTGGTAGAAGGCACATTGTGAATACCTGCCTTGTTCACGGTGGAAAATAACAACAAGAACAACAACAAGAAACTACAAGTATGCTGCAAGTAATTCATAAAAGGCAAATAATTGAGGCAGTAGCACTTGCAGCAGACTGGAGGGAGGCAGCATGGTTAGAAGAAGGCCAGATATCAGAGTTTGTGCTACAGGGTGGGGATAAAACATCGGGTGTGTGGGAGGTGGTGCATGGGAAAAGTGGATTCCTCACTCTTTTACAGCTTGCGTTTCTTTGTCCGCTACCTAAAAATTCAGCAAGCACATAGTCACTTAGAATTCATAGGCTTAGTTTCCGAGTGGGTGTTGGAATAGGGTTGTCCTCACCAGGTTTCACCATCCTCTGAGTTTCTTTGGCTCCGATGCGATGGTCACAGAGCTGTTGCTCCACACGGGGGTATCACCGCTGTTGCCTAGGCTTTGGGGGTTGTGTTTTCCTATAACTATTGGTACTTATGTTCTAAAATACTGATGTAACATTTGGGGACCAGGTCACCATACTGGGGACTGGCATTTCACCATGTCTTTGCTCTGAAAGATCCTTCGTTTAGTATGTATTTAGTAGAAAGCCACTAAATATAGAGGAGTCCCTACAGAGAAGAGTGGGTCACTAACTATTCAACTCTGAGTAGCTCCTAGCAATCAAAACCATCATCTTTTCCAACCTAAATCATAGAAACATTAAGGTTGGAAAAGACCTCTAAGATCATCAAGGCCAACCGTCAACCCAACACTACCATGGCCACTAGACCATGTCCTGAAGTGCCACGTCTACAGATTTTTTGAACACCTGCATAGATGGTGACTCCACCACTGCCCTGGGCAGCCTGTTCCAAAGCTTAATCGCTCTTTCAGTAAAGAAATTTTCCTAATAGCCAATCTAAACCTCCCCAGCATAATTTGAGGCCGTTTCCTCTTGTCCTATCACGAGTTACTTGGAAAAAGAGACCAACACCCACCTCTCTACAACCTCCTTTCAGGTAGTTGTAGGGAGCAATAAGGTCTCACCTCAAATTATTCTATGATCATCAGTTGAAGGGTCAGTGGAGTTTTGGGGTTGAGGACAGGGGACAGTGTCCATCCCCTCCTGCTGCGCAGCTCCAGCTACCCAGCTCCTGTTGTAACTGTTTTTGACAACAAAACTATTTTAAATTCTCTGCAGACATGCGGGTATCTTATCAGAAACAAAGTGGCCTCAAAGAGCTGTTAAATCAATTACAGGAGTCGTAGCTCCACAGCAGAGTCAATACAAAGTGGCACTTGAAAAGAGCACAGATTGCTCTGTAAGGTCAGGCGGAGCACGGCTAAATCAATAAGCCAAATTGAGTCAAAATTTGAGAGTACGAAAGGGAAAGGATGGGAAGGGATGTGGGTGGCGAGGGAATGCTGAGCCTCGCACCTGGCCAGCACAGCCCTGCTCCGGAGGTGAACTGGTCCCTGCAGCCCCTGGGCGGGTGGTTCGTCCCCTTTCACGCTGATTATCTGATTTAACTCCTTCCCAGAGGCAGGGCACGGCAGCGTGGGATTGCTGATGGGGGCCGGTGGCTTGGGGACCAGGGCACAGGGAGACCCCAGGCTGGTGCTGCTGGAGATGCTGCAGCTCGCGGCTGCGGGGATGCCGCGTCTGCTCCTTCCATGGAAAATCTGTTCCCTGGCAGCCTGCTCCTGCTTAGGCAATATTTCAGGAGATGCCTTTGAGATAACCTGGTTTCATGAAGTCACATCTTTTCATTTCTTGTTGTTTTTTTCCCCTTATTTTTATTGTTTTCCTTTTACAGATACTGTAAAGAGGAGCAGGGTGGTGGAGCGTGTGATACGCTCTGGCACATCTTGGGGACGTCGCTTCATAGGTGGCAATAATAGTTTGCTTGTTTACTATTAGTCTCTCTCGTAATGAAAATATTTTTTAAAGTTATGGATTTCCAGAGGCAATACTTTATGGTCAAAGCAAAGTGAAGGGGGAAAAAAGCATCTGTATTTAACTCACATAGAGTCCTTAAAATACAGTTTTGCTTTTTCTGTACATAGAAGTCAATTTTTTGTTAGGAAAAACAATACTTTTTCAACACTTATTACCATTTTTTTAACGTTTAGTGTGAAATGTAGTTGTATTTATGATTAAGTGACTATTAAAAGACCAGCAGATAGCAGCACACCTCCCAGACCCATGCGTGGCATCCTCAGCCAGCACCTTCCACAGCAATAGACAGAAGCTCACCTTCACCATCCTCTGATGGAGCCAGCATGCAGCAGCTCTGTCCGTGCGGCTGTCTGTCCAGCAGCACGTCCCCAGCTCCGAGTCCCTGCTCACTGGCACTTGGTGGCAAGTGACCTCTTCCCAGTCTGGTGACAAAGCCTCAAGAAGCAGGAGTCTCCCCAGAGGTGCTTCATCCCTCTCCTCCTCCCCTGTTTGCAGGAGAGTCTCCTAGGGAGGCAGCTGAGATAGGAAAGCACATCCCAAATTTAAAGTAAGCCTTTGGTAATAATCTCTTCTTTTAAAAAAAATTGCACATCAAAGATGTGATGGGAGACTATGGAAATGTGGAATTTGGGTGTGTTGGTGGGTGGTGCACGGAGATTAATGGGGTGGGGGGAATTGCCTCTGGGTTTGTGTTAGATAGCCTTGGTTAGGGTCAGGGTTTCAGGGTTTTTCTTGCTGCTTTGTTCTACTTTTTATCTAACAGTGTTTAGCTCTAATTATGGAGCGCTATGAGATCACAAGCTATTTACTTCTCCAGTGGTTGCAGTGGTACCATACATATATACATACTGCTGCTTAAATTGAATTTCCTGAATGCCTAGAAGGTAACGCTGAAATGGCCAACCCAAACACCACTCGGCTTTCTGCTGCAGACGTGCCAGTAGCCACATGGGTCCTTCACTGGTCCAAAGCCTGATGCTTGCTTTGCATCAGTGTAGAACCATTCTCGGTGGTGTGCTCAGGCTGATGGCATCGCTGATTAGTCCGTAGGGATGTACGGCTTCCTGGGAGCTTCTGGCTTGGGAGGAGGAGTGCAGTCTGGAAACGTGCCAGAGCTAGAACCCTTAGATAAAAAGACATCATTGTCTCTGCAGGTTTGAAGTCCGGATCTGTACTCTTTAACTACGTGCAGATGTAGTTGTGTATGTTGAGTATTCCCCAAAGATCTTGTTTTCTCAAATTATGTCACTGAACTGATATAGTGGGATATGCCATCCTTTTACTTCCTGTGTTTCGCAGAGATTTCATTGCCTGGTAGCTGTGATCGCTTTTATTTAGTAATTGCTAAGATTAAAATAATGCATTTCTGGATATGTCTACAAGCTTGTAATAACTGTCAACATGCTCCTGAATATATTCGCCAAGTGGGATTTCTTTTCTTGAATTATTTTCAGGACTTTTTTTCAAGTTAAAAAGAGTTGTAATCACGACTCTGAGTGAGTGATGATGGTTTCTCAGCCAGTGTGGTCTCCCTGCTTGGGAGCCATATTCATCCTGAAATGAAGAGAAAGGAGGAAAAGTTCACCACAGAGTCGTCATCTTCCATCAGCTTCTTTAAAATATCAGATCACATAAACCTATAAACCTTTGCTTGTAGGGTTTTTTTTTTCTTGTCATACAACCACTATGAAATTTGAAGTCCTTAATCCCATCTACTCCTTCATCTTCCTTCTTCTTTCTCTATTTTTTAAGGCCCGTTTTATTCAAATCAATAAGCAGGGTAAGTCAGCTGTGTTTGGCAGCAACGTTTTTACTTATTGTGTTGAATGTTTCATAAATGCTATAATTTGAAGGCATATGAAAGTGGATTCTTATTCAGATTAAATAATGTTACATTAACACGGTAGCACTTCAGTATGCGTTCTATTTTTTGGTGAAACTAAGTTACCCTTCAATTCTCTGTAACACAAATACCGATTAACCAGGTAGGACACACATTTATTTTCTCCCCTGGGAAGGCTTGAGATGACAGTTGCTATAGCAACTCTACATATGTGGATTTTGGAGTTATGAGTTGTTAATGCAACATTTGTTGGAGTTTTATGCTGTTGGGTGGTGGAAAAAAATCAGGCTTTGAGGCTCACAGGGATGTGACTTTAAATCTACCATCATTTGAGGCTCATACAAGGACAGTAATGAATTGTAGCTTTCATTTAAAGCAGGATTCTAGCAATAGTACCTGCATAAAACTCATTAGCCATGAATACTAATTTCTCTCATTGATTTGCTTTCAGTTCATCCATCATTCTTCATTATTTTAGGGATCTGCATGTTCAGATGCTGAAGTCCTTAATTTTATCCAGCCTCAAGATTGTATCCCTGAGAAAACCATGGAATATAAGGATCTGGCATTACAGTTATCCCAAGCTGCTTCACTTAATTTCAGTTAAAACCCTCCAGGCTGGAGCTGTAGGGGCTGGAGGTCCTCCAAGAACTATTTGATAAAGTTCACTTTTGTGAAGTGTTGGGCTATTCACAGTGAGTACAGAGCATTTCATTTTATCAAGGGGAAAATTAAGTGTTCTTTGAAATCTAAAAATGAAATAATCAGTGGAATTTTTCTGGCGGTAACCTTTGTTACAAAAATGATCCTTGCGGCCTGTATTTTTATCAGGATATATGAGAGCACTACTGTAAAAATATATTTAAAACCCGTGTGAATACATTTAACTGGCTATAGAGTTTCAAAGTTCTGTAGAACGAATCAAAAACCTTAAACATATAACTTCTTGGTAAAGTTCTCAGTAAGGTTTATTTTATTATCTTCTGCATTCTGGTTTGGCTGGGTTAGAGTTAGTTTTCTTCATAGTGGTATGGGGTTATGTTTTAGATTTGTGCTGGAAACACAGGATAATTAATTTTTTCCAAGTGGAAAGGGATGGGGTTACTAGTCAAAAAATAACAGGAGAGGCTTGTAACAAGTCACTGCTACTAATGATTTAACCCTAAGAGTTAGTATTCACATACGTATCATTGAAGCAGTAAGTGCCACAGGAATTTTGAGTTCTGGAGTGGTGGATCTTTTGCCACCTGCTTGTTTCTCTCTGCTTGGTGCTTTAGTGGGAGGTTTCTTCCCCAAACAAACAGACACTTATGGGCCCATCACTTACTGAATAGAGCTGGCTTATGGCCTTTAGCAGCTGCTTTTAAGAACTCCTACGGGAGAGGTCAGCTCAGGAAAAATACTGGATTGCTCCACAATGGTCGCCTCAGGGAGCAGACAGCCTCATCAGGAATACCTGCCCCATCTCCCTCTGCTAGGAGGATGCTGTGAAAAAAAATAAATAATAAAAAGACAGAAGTGAAGCAAAATTATAGTGGCCTAAACTTGAGCACGAGGGATTTCTGGATAAACCATACCCTAACACTTCGTGTAGCGGAGAGGAGTGTGGTTGGTTGTCACTTCTATTTGGCGTGATGGGAGGTAGCTTCACAGCCTTTTGGGGGAAGAAATTTTTCCTAATGTCCAGGCTAAACCTTCCCTGGTGCAACCTGAGGCCACCTCATCTTGTCCTATCGCTTGTTCCTTGGGAGAACAGACACTGCTGGAGCTGCAGTTCTCTACCCCAGGTGGGACACACAGTATTTCAAAAGCATTTTGAGTCACTTTTGTAAAGCATGAAATGTTTCCTGAAGTTTTGCTGCTCTCTGAAGTTGAAAGTATTTCACGTAATTGCATTTCTACACTGGGTAGACTGCAATCTGTGGTGGGAAAATATCCCTGTATTATTTAAAGGTGTTTTAAAAGCTTTGATTTTCACTTATTCCTGGAACTATATAATGATTCTGGATATTTTTTTTATCCACCACTAATTTATATAATGTTTAGCCAGGCAAAGATTGGAGTGTTTCAGAAATGAATACAATAATAATAGTAATAAGTTCCTTGCATGCAGAAGAAACCTGAAGCTTTTTGCAGATGGATTTAAAAACTTCACGTTAGAAGCATTGTGTTGGCCCGCGTGTAGCGATTTTGGCAGAGCCCACAAGTGCGGTTTAAGGCGGGCAGGCGTGTTTGGTTCTGTGCGTGTTCTCAGGCTGCATTCATCACTGAATGCCCTCCAGGACTGCAGCAACCACCTTAATCATGGCATCGTCAGGTGGGGAAGACTGGGAAATTCCAACGGGGCAGGAGATAATCACCCAGGATTTAGCCAGGATGTAGGAGCTGACACCCATGCTCTTCAAAGAGGCATCTTGAATGGCTGGAAGAATGAAGAGATTTTGGCGATAAATATGTTGCCCACAATGCTGCATTGTATTCCCAAGTCAGGATTCTTCTGGAAGAAGGATTTCTGAGGCACTTGATCCTATCTGGGAGATCTCCCATCAGAGCATCTGACTGTTCTTTACTATGAGGGTGGTGGATCACTGGAACAGGTTGCCCAGAGAGGTGGTGGAGGCCCCACCCATGGAGACATAGAAGGCCAGGCTTGATGGGGCTCTGAGCAACCTGATCTAGTTGGAGATGTCCCTGCTGACTGCAGGGGGGTTGGACTAGATGACCTTGGAAGGTCCCTTCCAACCCAGTGCATTCTGTGATTCTGTGACTGTGCTCAGAACCTCCTGACTTCAGGCAAGCCAGTAAAAGGCCGTAGGACTGCTAAAACTGCAGGTCTGTGTTGTCTGTATTGTCAAGGCAGGTGTTTCAAGCAAGATAACAGCAAAAAGTGCGTACTCTGGGTGAAAAAAAGAGATGATTAGAGTAATTAGATCTTCCTCAGAAGACCATAAATTAATGGTGATTATGATTCTCAAAACAACAGAAGCAGAAGGTACATCTAGCATTGATCTGGTTTATCACATTTGCTGCATTGTAATGCTCCTTTAATGTTAATATGCGCTTTTGTAGTAAAATCAAATTGAAAACACTGAGCAGGCAGAGCCCAAGGCCACAATCATGTTCCCCATAATTACCTAAGGAGGAGGGTGTGTGTTCCCAATGGAGGGATGCCACCGACCGTCAGTCAGGTAGAAGCGGTGCCGTCATCGTGTTCCTGCTTGTGCCCTAACAGCCTTGCAGGAACGTATAGGTGAAAGCTAAGAGATAATTAACAATCCGTTCATTTCGTGAAATTTTCAATTATTGAAGCGGGTATCTTCATAATGGAGTAATAATACTACACTTAAATTTATACGTGGCAGGCTCGTAACAGAGATGTATTCGTTGCAGCAGGAATTACTTTAAGTCAGCAGCCCCGCGGTGGTTCTGCAGCCACGGGGGACTCTTTGAAGCCTGTGAGCAAGGCGCTTTGATGTCTGGTGTGGAAAGTGAGGCATCTCTTTGCTGCTGAGGAGAGAGAGGAATAATCTGAAGATGGAAAAAGAAATGGAACCCAGAAACACATGTGCATTGTAGAGGGGAAAATACCCCCATCCAAGTGCAGAGAGGGTCACCCCCCCCCTTCTGCCTCAGTGTCCAGGGCACAGTGGAGCAGGGCTGCCAGGTCCCCGCTGTGTCCTGCAGGCTCCCTTTCTGGACCACTTAAGGAGACCAAAAATGTGTAACAGAAAATACCCTCCCCTAGAAGAGAAATTGCGGGTGTCTGAGAACGTGTCATGGCAGGGCGAGCTGCTGCGGCGACCATCTTGGGGGGACGAAGGGGATGGTCTGTGGCAAAGCCATAACCACTCATTTTTCATTGGCATTTGAGGAGAACCGTTTTTCCACACCAGTGGTGCAGCTCGGAGTGGCCAAACTGCTGCACCAAGTCCTCAAAGCGGGGAGTCAAAACCAGCTCCTCCTTCTCAGCCTTCTGCAGTTTGATTCATAGAATCATTTAAGTTGGAAAAGACCTCTAGGGTCATCAAGTCCAACCTTCATCCCAACATCTTCGTGGCCCCTAGACCACATCTCAAAGCACCACATCTACTCGTTTTTTGAACCCCTCCAGGGATGGTGACTCCACCACTGCCCTGGGCAGCCTGTTCAGTGCCCAACCACTCTTTCAGTAAAGAATTCCTTCCTAATATCCAATCTGACCAGTTAACCAAGAGCCCCAAGGTGTGAACAGTCCCAAAGCTCCTGGGACAGCAGACGTAGGAATATTTTCCGTACCTTTTCCCACTGCCTGTTTGGAGCCCCAGCAGCAGCAGTGCCCGTTAACTCCTTGGTTACACCACTTCTGCTCCACTCTTTGGTGCACGACTGTCACCATGCCGTCAAGACACAGGAGAACTGAACTTATTTCAAACAGACGCCGAGGGAAGCTGTGGAAGAAGGGGATCTTTTCCCTCTATGATTTCTAGCACATACTTCACTGCCTCTGGCTAAAAAGCAACATAATTTTTAAAGGGAATATCGTGTGGGTGTTTAATGCATAGTGTTGACATGTACTTTTTTTGGTTCCTTAATTTTTTTTTTTCAGAAAATGTAGAGCTGCCAGGAGAGTTTTACATCTGAAAAGCAGTCTCTGCATAGGCCCCCATCAGTGTTACCGAACAGTTTTTATCCGCAGCATAAACTGACAACACCTCACCGTGAAATAATTGCGGTTCCATTGAGTCCAGAAGCGTAATTACTTTGTTGATGAAACTTTTCTCTTTGCTTGCGTTCGGGTATCTCTGCGATGTCAAACTCACTTGAGCTGACAACATAATTTCCCCAGCACAGCTGTTGCATCGACCATGCAACTGCTGCTGGGCGGTAGTGGGGGATTTTTCCAAGCTTGCTCTATTTCTGTGGTAGCAACAGTAAAAGAGTAAGTCTGGCAAAAGCCCGTTTTGTGAACATCACTTCTGAATCGTGCAGATAAGTCACACGTACCTCAGGGCAGCTCCGTACGTCAGCACGGGGTACCTGCATCGTTCCAAAATAGCACTTCCAAGTTAGTTTAGAAGGAAGCAATCAAAACGTGATCTCATTAGCTCCGAACAGGGGAGGGCAAGTTTATTTGAACGTCTTTGCAGGTAGTTTCCATTTGTGGTAATGCATTTTAATGGCTATTTTTAATTTCCTGTGTATGTGAGGCTTGAGATAAGTAGGCTACAAAGATGGTGTGGTTTTCCAGAGGCATTGATGTATTCCTGCAACCCTGATCTGCATTTTTCAGGGGAGTCCCGTTTCGGGGATTCAGGTGGGATGATTTGGGGCTGTCCTCAAGGGTCGTTTCATGTGCTAAGCTCCATAGGATTTTTCCACAAGAGGTGCCCAGAGAATGGTGTGCTCTGCTAGGTCTGTGCGATGTACAGAGCAGTTTGATTCTTGCAGCAGAAAACCTCAGTTCCCGTTAATGCTGCCTTCTTGGACAAGAGTTAACTGTCTTCTCAGAAAATCCCGCGGATCCTGGCTAACGTTGTAAGCCAAACGCTGGGAACTGAAGTAGCATTTTGTGAGACCTGATCACAACCAGATTCTGAACCCCACGTGTATTGTAGAAATATAATAATGTTATTTTGAGTAAGAAATAATGGCTGCTGATTCTAAGCTCATCCAGGAACAAAAAGAAAGCCATGAAGGGCTTATTCAAAACAATGTAAGTTAGGCAGATGGTTCTTTATTTTCATACTGAACTCGTATGCCCGAGTCAGAGTTTTGTTTGATCAAACCATTTCAGCAGGAAGAATGGGTCCTTCAGCACTTTTGTCATTGTGTATGAATGGCTTCTGAAAGCAGCCTGCGGAAGGGTGCAGAATCAAGCACCCTTGTCAGCCCTGCACGGAAGGAGCATCTTTTATGGCCCATACTTGGGTCATGCACTCAGAGCTACGTTCTTCTGCTGTTTGTCTTAGAATAGACAGAAACAAAATGGAAAGAGAACACAGACCTGCTAGGAGAGAGTCAGACGAGTGAAGTGTTGCCATTGATTTGGTCAGAGTGAGCTTGCGGGATGGGTGGCACAGGGCAGTGACTTCCTATGTGTAGTACAGTTGTGTGATGCTGAGGGGCCTGGAGCATCTCTGTGCCCAGGAAAGGCTGAGAGCCCTGGGGCTGCTGGGCTGGAGAAGAGAAGCCTCAGAGGGGATCTGATCAACGCTGAGCAAGAGCTCAAGGGCGGGGACAAGAGGATGGGGCCAGACTCTTGTCAGTGGTGCCCAGTGACAGGACTTGGCAACGGGCACCAACAGGAACCCAGGAGGTTCCATCTGAACAGGAGGAGAAACTTGTTTGGTGTGAGGGTGTGGGAGCCTGGCCCAGGCTGCCCAGAGAGGTTGTGGAGTCTCCTTCTCTGGAGAGGTTCCAAATGTGCCTGGATGTGATCCTGGGCGCCCTGCTCTGGGTGACCTGCTGGAGCAGGGGGCTGGACAAGATGATCTCCAGAGGTCCCTTCCAACCCCACCACACTGGGATTCTCTGTTACCCTACACCAAACCAGTGTGGAGGGAAGAGAGAATGCACAGCTTTGGAGCTTGCAATTCAGCTGATCATGAGAGTAAGGCCAAAATGACTTCCCTACAAAGTCAGTAGAAAACCCAGACCTGCAGGAACTGGTGAGGAGATCTCCCCCATCACAAAACAAAACCTCTGCTGATCATAAAGGAAAAATGTCAGGCCCTCTGTGCATACCAGTGAGCTGCACATAGCTGGGTTTGCAGAGGAAGAAAAAAAGCTCATCTTGAAAGTGCATTTTGAGTCCAGCAAGGCCAATTTAATGCAAAGCAAATAATAAGGTTTCACTGTACATAAGAGAGGAACACAAAAATATTGACCTGAAGGATTTATTTGTTGTTTTAAATGGTTTAAGCAGGCATGTAATAATAATGAAAGTAGGAACCATTGTACTCGGTCAAAGAAACTGCCTTGTGTTCTGTCTTTGAGACGTAAGCTTTGCAGAAGGTAAAAAGAAACAATGAATTCTCATAGACCGAAGCAAAAAATTTTGTGTCCCAAGTGTAACCCATCAGAAGCGATTTGGGGCATGTTTATACTTCTGCATTTTGAAAGAACAACTCTTTTAAAATTGTGTGCTTGTATTCATCACAAATAATTCCGCAAAAGAAGCTGGTGAGGACCCCTCCTTACCCCGCAGCAGAGCTGGGTAAGAGCTGCAGCTCCGGCTGTGCTGAGCCAGTGCAGAATGTCTGCCATGGGAAGATGCTGGCTGCTGGGGAAGGACCACAGCCACCAGCAGGTCACAGCAACCAGCAGAACATGTCCCATGGGCCCTGGCCAGCTCACTCCACAGTGGCTGAGCTATCCTGACACCATTTAACCTGTTTGCAGAAGGACTGAGGACTCCCTGTTCAACAGCAAGCACAAACCAACCCCTCTCCGGTGCCTGGGACAGGTGCCACCGGTTTCTGCTCTGCCCAACTCTTCCCAGTCTGCTTTAGAAATCCATAATGTTGTTTATACGGCAGAAAGCAGCTGAGAACTATTGTCAGAAGAATCAATACCTTATGACAAATGAAAAGCCTCTCAAAGAGGAGGTGTTTAGTCTGCGACTGCCGAAACAAAGGTCTACAAGCATATCCAAGAGGAGCTGCTCCGATGCAGGGATGAGGAGACAAATTGGAAGAGAAAACGGGACCTAGGGGAAGACGTGATCGGAGAGAGATTATTTTCTTCCTGCTTTTCCTTCTTGTTAAAGAAGGGGTCTCTCTGGGGAAGTGCTCTGCTCGAGATGTCTGGGGTGGGAGGCCAGAGACAAAGCAGAGCTGGAGCTGTCTCGAACCCACATCCATAACGCGACGGTGGAGGGTTTGTGGGTGCAGGAGTCAGGTCTTGCCCGTGGCCATAGCTGTGGCACAGCCACCCCTACAGGTTGTCACCAGGTGAGTCTGATGCCCCATCCGGGAAAGACCTTTCCCTTCTGCAGTTTGGTGGTTTGACACTGGTTCCACATTAATCTTTTCGTTTGCTGTTGCCAACGTGGCCGTCTCTGTATTCTCTGAGCAGCAGCAACTGAAAATCCACATGTTTGCTTCCCCAGACTGAGTAGTGGAGGTGGGAAATGGGGTAGGCAGCAACTGGGAATGTACCCACCAAGTGCTAGTGGTACTAATGAGGGTCTTACAAGACTAGTTCACCTCTCTGGCAGCAGTTTCCATCCAGATCTCTGTGGATGGGGTCAGCTGCAGTGGGCAGGAGAGCCTTGTTGACTTCTAATTGCCAAGACTTTATGAAGGATTTTTCAGGTTTAGCACTTTTCAGCTAATGATGTCAGGTGCTTCACCAAGAGATTACTCCATCTCTGTTGGCATTTGGCCTTTAAATGGTTGAAGTATCCGTGCTGACAAAATCCAGGGTGAGGGAATGAGGTGAAATTGGTATTTACAAAGAACAGGTTACGGGCTCAGCAAGGACTGCTTCTCTTAAGCTGCTAATTGCCCATTAAACACCATCCATTCAGCCATTAACTACCTCTGCCAGAGTAGGGAAACCTGAGGTTTCACCCTGCCCATGCCCCTGAGTCATATGGTTTCACTGATTACATAACGTTCATGTTGTATTTAGAACAACGGGGAATATAATGTATGCACTGTAAATTGACTGTCTTGAGCGTTCACAAGATCCTCATTGGCCTTACCCGTTAGAGACATTTATTTAAAAGAATGCAGAGGGAGTAGGAGGACAAAATATGTGATGAACAATATGCTCTCATCTTCCTCTTGTTCCCTGTGATTTACATTTTCAACATCAGAGCAGCCTGTAATGTTTAATGGAGATAATTAAATATAATTTGAAGACAAGATAGCTCTTTTTAGTAGGGGAACAGATCCTGCTAACAAACTTAACTAGCAGCGATAATTCACCAGCAAGTTGAAGAGTAAAATGCGTTTAAAAGCTCAGCTCTGGGTTGTGTTAGGTGATGCTAGCAGAAAGGAATGAAAGTCAGTTAATTTAGCCAAAGGTGCTTAAAACGTGATTACAGCTGGAGAAAAAGTTGTGTGTTGTACTGATATTAGGTAGTCGCGAAGATTTATTCGGGTATTTAATTGGGCAACCAAGGAAGTTCGAGCAGAAAGATCAAGTGATTTGATTCTCCAGAACTTCAAAATCCATGCAGTTTTAGCGGATTTTATCGACTGGAAGATGATATCTGTTAATGAATGAAGATAAGAAAGGAAGGTCGCGGCCTCTGAATATCCCTGTTGGTAATTGCTCGGTGAGCATCAGGCAGAGCCCGGGCACCGGGTTTAGTCCAACTTGGACCTGAGCAAGGACTTGCTTGGGAAAAAATAACCACATCTTCTGGATGAGCGCCCGGGCAGCATCTGTGGAGCATGAGGGTGGCCCAGTGCCCAGTGACACGGGAAGGGAATGCGTAAAACAGCCGTTATGAACGTAAACTTCCCAGTGGGAGCTGGCCTGGCTTGACTGGACTGCAGTCATACACACAGAAAAATTCCTCCTTTGGCTGCTTTTTCTCCCCTGAGGCCCAGGGCTTGCATTCGCTGACAGAAGGTATGTTTTTTCACAAATTCAGCCTTGTATTTACAAGCTTCCTTGTGGCTTCCCCATGCAGAGATAAGGGAACTGCTAGGCACTCAACATTTATTTCCTGATACATAATAAGGGGTAGCAGACAGTAAATAAGTCTCAGTTGTGAAGTCTAAAAGCAGGTATGCTGTGCAGCTTTGAAGACAGTAATAAACAGTGTTTGGGTTTTTTTATCCTGTCAGTAATATATTTAATAAAGCATAGAATCATAGAACCATTTAGGTTGGAAAAGACCTTTAAGATAGAGTCCAACCATAGATCGTCAAGTCCAATCACCTGTAGGGATGCAGAATAGGGTCTGTGGACCGTTAACTTTTGTCAGGTCATGGACTAGTTAAACCTGTGAGCTGATTCGTCCTAAAACTCAGTTTTTCCCTCATCCTGATTGCTTTCCATATAAGTACCCCAAATGAAACTGCTGATAAGGAGGCTCTAAGTAATTCATAGTGATTTATAATGTTATCTCTGAGGTATGACATGTAGGAGTTAATTTCAGAGTTAACTTGTGAGCTGTCATACAGTGATACAAGACCTCGCTAGACCCTATTGGGAAATGTTCTGGATACTGCTGCAAATTGTCATTGAAACAGAGATTCAGTTCATTCTTACAATAAAATAAAGGCAATTTTTCATAATTAAGAGAGGAAGCTCTTTCCTGATGCTCTGGATTAGCGCTGATCTGCATGGATACCTCCTGACAGTACAGGGTATCGTGGTATGACTGGAATTTGGCAGGTCCTGGAATGATAGACTTTTTGTAATTAAATCTCATTTAAATGAGCACCTAAATCATCTTGTATTTTGGGATTACCCATTCCCAATTTAGCATAACAATAAACGCCCATCTGCGTGTCACAGAAACCCAAGGATTGCATAAACCACGGAGCAAGCTCACTCCAGCTTATGAATTATGATAGATGGAGCAGTTGCCATGGCAACAGTTTGTTCTAATTGTGATACATTAGTAGCAACAGGAATTGGATGGCTCAAGTCATTTAGTTAATTAAATGCAAATTTGGATGGCTCTGAGTGAACAATAGAGAAAATTAACACCTACTGGTGCACACCTATAAAACGTGAACAGTTTGTCCAAAAAACCATCACAAAGAGTTTCTTTATTGATGAGTCTTTCCTGGCCTTGTGTGTTTACCTGCAGGATGTGGTACGAGTTGTCTGAAGGGCTTGCCAAGACACAACCCCCTCCTCCAGCAGGTCACCCAGAGCAGGGGGCCCAGGATCACATCCAGGCAGGTTTGGAATCTCTCCAGAGAAGGAGACTCCACAACCTCTCTGGGCAGCCTGGGCCAGGCTCCCACACCCTCGCACCAAACAAATTTCTCCTCCTGCTCCCATGGAACCTCCTGGGCTCCAGCTGGTGCCCGTTGCCCCTTGTCCTGTCACTGGGCACCACTGACAAGAGTCTGGCCCCATCCTCTTGCCCCCCATGGGCCCTTGAGCTCTTGATCAGCATTGATCAGATCCCCTCTGAGGCTTCTCTTGTGCAGCTCAGCAGCCCCAGGGCTCTCAGCCTTTCCTGGGCACAGAGGTGGTCCAGGCCCCTCAGCATCTTCAGAGCCTCCGCTGGACTCTCTCCAGTAGCTCCTTGTCTCTCCTGACCTGGGAATCCCAGAACTGGACCCAATACTCTAGATGTGGCCTTACTATGGCAGAGCAGAGGGGGAGGATTCTGTTAGTAATGGAATGGGCTGGCTCGAATCTGTCTGTATTTGCACGAACATGTTTAGGCATCAGAGAAAGCCCAGTCTCATTTTCAGAAAGGAAGGTGTTGCTGTTTGCCAGCAGAATTTAAGGATTGTAGCTGGGGGTGAACTGTCTGGGTTTGTCATTTTTACAGGCTCGGGTAGCTTGAGCTGTTGAAGCAACCATGCAGGGATGAAACCTGCATGGGACTTGGTCTGCTGCCCACAGCCCATGTCTGAAATCCTTCTTTTGAGTTGTTTTGAGTGTTGTGGTTTTTTGGGGGGGTTGGGGGGGGGCGGATGGTTAGTGTTTTGGTTTTGGGGTTGGTTTTTTTGAGGATGGAAAGGTTTCAGTACGCTGCTGCCACTGTTAAATCCATGGCTTTGAAGTTTGACCGTTCTGCAGTTAGGGAGGAATATGGTCTTTTGAGAACCATTATACTGAAACAGGATGAAGGTGAAAACATTTCGATCTCCCTGTGCAATTTCTTGAGTAGCTCTGGCAGGGTTACACAGCAGGTCGGGGACTTGTGCCCTTGGGAACAGCAGAAACATTTCTTCTTGTGGGCAGTGGAAGTGGAGATGGCATGAAGATGCCCATTAGTTTTGGCTGCTTCATGAGTCCTGCGAAGACAACAGCCCAGGCAGAGCTTTTCAGGCTGCTTTCTGGAGCTGTCTCAGCCTGCAGTGTTTTTCTTTGCCTGTAGATGCTTTTGAGAAACCAGGCTCCATCGAAAGTGTGGTGTGTCCTCAGGAAACTCACGGAAAAGGAAAATTTTTAGCATTCTTCTTTAATATAAGGAATCATTTTTCTTTGTTTTGCCAGGGTTTAAATTCCTAGTGATGGCTGGTCAAGAATGAAGGTTTTTGCTGCCTTATCCTTGCACAGAACCATAGAAAGGTTTGGGTTGGAAGGGTCCTCAAAGATCATCTACTTCCAACCCCCCTGCCATGGGGGGACATCATGAACCCAACCATTCTATTAAGCATCTCTAACACACTCTCTGCTCAGTTTTGCACTTTAGAAAATAAATTTTCATGCTAATAAATAAATCAAAACCTCATTGAAGTAACTGATTGGCTGGAATTGCAGCCTGAGCTTTGCACAACCTTTAGATCCCAAGCCACGCTCAAACATCCTGCTCACGTGCCGTGTGACATAGAAAGGACGCTTCCAGCCACAGCAAGTTTGTTTCTAAGTAATAAAAGCAATATGTAAATGCTCTATTTTAAATAATAATTACATTATAATTTAAAAAGTGAGTGAAAAGCTGGTTTGCTTCATAGATAGAGATATATATATATATATTTCAGTGGTTTTTAATAACTAGTGTTCTACTCTAAAGGTCTTTAAAGAGAAGTAATATGTGTAGGATTAGCCTTTTTCTTCCTCGCTCCTCTGCTGACACCAGCTTGCACTTTGAATTCCTCTGAAGGTCTCCAAGCAGAATTAGATCTTACTTTGTATGCAAATATATGGAATATATTCTCAATATAGGCCTGGGTCAAACTTCACTGACATTGAAAGATTCCCATTGACTTTTCTGGGGTTTATAGCAGTGGGGGCTACAGTGATGAAGGAACGAGCTGACCGTAATTAGTAGAGCTGCTGCCATAGTTTGCTTCTTAGATGTGTTAGATGGGCAAGATATTTTTTATGTGCTTTATTTGGGGTTTTGCATACTGGAGGAATACTTGGTTGCTTCAACAACCAGCATGAAAGGGTTGGATGGAGACCTCCTTCCCTGTCAGCAAGGTGGAGTCTGCTCTGAGGTAAAAGGTAAAGTAGGGACAGAAGGAGTATGTACATGAAGTAGTTGCTCTCAGAAATGAATACCATGGGGTTGGTAGAAGTATGAGGAAATAAAATGAATTCTCCAGAAAATGATCCCAGACCTGCTGCTGCAGGTGAAATAACTCTCCAGTGACCGTGTACCACAGCAGCGTCTTACTTCAGTCTTGTTGGGGTGCAACCTCATAGAGATCTCTTTGATAAATGAAAAGAGCATCTCCAAGGTGTATGTTCAGAATGATGTAATTATTAAAGATGTGACAGCCAGCTGTGAGGAGGATGAGTCTTCTGCAAGGGCTAGAGGATGTTTGGAGGTGAGGTGTTTTTTGTAAACCTGGTGTGTCAGTAGATCAAGGAGGTTTGGTTGCTGAAAAGAGTGGATGTGAAAGATTCTATTAACTGGACTGTCTCAGAAAAAGAGCAGTTTTATTTCAGAGTGACTTCCAACTGGGTGAAAGTGACTGGACATAAATAAAACATTCATGTGGCTGTGTTGGGGGAGACAAAACTGAAAGTGAAAGGACAGGAAAAAAATTTAGCAGCTCACTCTGTATAATGAATGTTCTGCATGTAGCTCTGCTTTTCATCAGGAGCACAGCATGCGCTGAATGCCGCCTTTTTTTTTTTTTCCAAATGGACAGTGTGGGAGAACTTAGCCTCCACTGAGCAGGACCAGCATGGGCATCACGCGTGCGCGTGGTCCTGTCCAGCTCCATCTGGACCCCCATCAAACCTGGAGACCGACCCTTGAGGAGAGCTGCTCTGCAGCGCTGGCAGAGGTCAGCCCCTTTGAAGGGTGGTTTGGCGCCTGACTTCTTTCTTTCGCTTTTTTTTGTTCCCCCAGTATTAGCTTGCAAAGCTACTGTGTGTGATCACAGAGCTGGAGGAGTGCTTATATTTGTTTGGTATTATACATTTAATTTTGCAAGACCTGAGTCCATTAAATGACGGGGCTGTTTACTGTCGTAATGTAAGGCTGACTGATTTACTGCGCAATAAAAATAAAGAAAATGGCAAACCCCAAGATGGTTAACAGCATCTAGTGGGGAGAAAACCATCAGGGCATTTGCACCTCTCTTACTTCCAGGCTATGAATAATTTTGCCGATATTCTTCAGCACTGTCAAGGCAAAGCAGCAGTCCCGATCAGCTGCGCTCACAGACGTTTCATTGCCATGACAACCTTGTGCAGATCCACGAGCTGCTGGCGATTGTCAAACCCGTCACCAGTGGTGACCTGCAGCTTGACAAAGGAGCCTACCTGCATAATATGGACCATGTTATCTTGCTTGCCCACACTGATAAAAGTATGCTAAGTGTAAAGAGCCAACCTGGGAGCTAAAGGGAGTTTCAGAAGCTCCTGCTGCCTCTGGGTTTCCATCTCGCTTTTCCTTAGAGCACGATTCTTCATGTTTTGAGATGCTTCATACTTTTGCCTTTCTCATGCAGCTTCCAAAGAGCTCCAGGTAGCTCCATGCAAAGGGTGGAAGAGAAACCTTTGGTCCTTCTGGGACGCGCATCCTGATGTGATTGCGAGGAGGTCAGGACACGTTTACTTTGGCAGGTCTATTTTTCATCCTAAGCACTCCAGATCCACGGGAAGATGCACACGGTGGTGTGCCTGGAGCTTTTTAGTCCTCCTGTGCTTCTGAGTGCCCAACATGCAGCACCTCTGAAGGGCTGCGACTTTCGGAAAGCCCGAAGGTTGTGTCTGGAAGTCAGGTGGCCTGTGGGGAGGGTGAAGCTGCGTGCCCCAAAATGCACGATCACAGATCGCTTCTCTGCTGCTGCACGTTGTGGATTTGAATTGGCTGAAGAGAAGGTCACTAGAAGCTTTGCTGAATAAATGCATACTTCAGTGCTGATCAGAAGCTTCCACCCAGCTGAGAAGGTCTGCTTCTAGAGAAATAGAAAGGCCAAATTCAGTTACTTTTCCACATTTATTTGTGCTTTCTGCATGGAGAAAGGAACAGTGCAAGAAGGTCTTTTATGGAGGCAAATCACGTCAGCCAGCTCGGCTGCTACTGGGGAGAAACAGCGTGTTGATGCTCTGACTGGAGGTAGGACAGACCTGCAGCAGCTATTCCCACCACACAGCCCACACTTGTGTGTTGCTCCTAAGGCCCATACAACTCCAGCAATGCTAAAGTAGGCATATTCTACTTATATATTTTTTTTATATATGGCATCAGTGTAACCTTAGCCCAAGCCAGTGTCGTAAGGACATAAACATTTTTGCTTCACCAGAGAAAAGTACCATTTCAGCAGAAATTAAAATCAATCAGATTTACTTGCTAGTTATTATTCTGCAGCTTAATTTTTAGATTTTGAGAAATTGACACGTGTTATTGGCATGCTTCAGTGGTTGTTTCAGGTAATTTTTCGTTTCAGTCATTTGGTCTTCCCCTGTGAATCCAGCCATACAGGAAAGCTGTAGCTTCTGGGCCATGCCGTCATTCTGAGATGATGCTCCAGGCTTCAGACCTCAGTGTGGTGCACACCTTCAGCAGGACATCGCAGAGCCTCAGGCAGCTGATGTTTGCACGGCTGAATTTCTGTTTGCCCGAAGTCTTAGCACACCGCGTGGCACACGGCACCAGTTTGTGGTACAACCTTCTTAAGGTGGTTTTCTTCTGCAGGTTTGATGTCCTAGCTTCATGTTGGGCAGATCTTCACTAACAGCATAGGACGGCCTCCACCATGGCCATGCTTAGATGCGTTCTCTTCTTTTTCTCCAAACTTTGGGGTTTTTACTCCAGGGAAAGGCATCTCCAGTGTGAAGGCAGGTAAACCTAAACAGGACTTCAGGTTTCCCTGTCATGAGTAATGAGTGCCAGCGGCTCTTTTGGTCTGAACACGGTTTCTTAGACTGGTGATCAGAGGGGTTTGCCTGAAAACACTGTCAGCATGGGATCAGGTATTGAAAGTTGTTTCTAAAAAAAAAACACCACATTTTTTTCTTCTTCTTGAACTATTTATTAGTGCCACGTACTATGAATGACTGCAAAGTAAATTCTAGAAATCTAGGCGGCTTTTCTGAGTGAAAGCTTCATTAAAATGGGTTTATTATGCATGACTCTTTATGAGGGCCATCATATTTTTTTATTTCTCCATCTATATGTTTACTTATACACACATTAGCTTGCAGTTCGTTTGTCTTTTTAGAATCAATACCTTTCACCGAGTAGTCACTCTTGCTTACTCCTCTGTCGAACATAAATGGAATTGTGTTGAAATTGTTCGGCCTGGGTTTATTTTCTGTTCTAGAATAGGTTAAGAATTTAAGAAAAATTAGAGGTAGCTTTGCCTCGTGTTTGGTCGGCAAGTATCAAAGCGAGGACCCCATGGCTGCCATGGCTGTGTCCCCAGCTTGATTTTGCTCCAAGACAGAGTACTGCAGGGCTGGGAATGATTTCTCCCTTTTGCATTGAATTATTCAGCACCTGAAGTGAGTAAAATTAAAGATTTCTAGACTAGTGACGTTTGGAATATAAGAAGGATAGCAAAATCTATTTCATTTGAACTCTAATCTCTGGTCATGTATAAAATGAATAAAATGCAATAAGTGTGGAGAAATATGATTTATAACAGCAGCTGAAGTCTGGCACTGAATACCCTAAAATGCCAAGATTGTATGTCAGTCAATTTAGCAGTGCAGCGGTGGAGGGGAAGAATGAAATGAAGGCTTTCTCCAATGATGTAATCTTTGGGAAAAGTGACAGATGAAGAATTATTTCTAGCTCAAAAAAGCTAAGTGCTCAGCCAGTGAGAGAGCGAAAAGCCATTATTTTAATAATAGAAGTTGGGGATGTACATTACTTCTGTTGCACTTTGTGTTTGTCTCTTTTAGTGATGTGTAACTTATTTTATAGCTATTATAACAAACATGAATGTCACGCAAGAGATATTAGGCAGTTCTGAGGATTGATAATGGGATTTCTTGAGCTATTCGCTTCTGTCTGTGCTTGAAATACAGCCAAACTCAGCTGCGACTGAAATTCCTCTCCACCTGAAGACCCTTTAGTGACCCAAGCCAAATGATTTGGTGGGCATCAGGACACTCCTGCCACGGACAGACACATGGACTGGATAGCAGCTTCGGGACGTGGTCTAGCAGTCAGGGGAGGTGTTGGGATGAAGGTTGGACTTGATGATCCTAGAGGTCTTTTCCACCCTAAATGATCCTATGGTTCTGTGATTCTATGATTGAGATCCCTGTGGGAAAACTTCATCCATCTTGAATTCTTATGTCCATCAGCTCACAAATCTGTAATTAGCACAGAAGAAAAATGCAAGGTGAGGGATGTGCAGCTGTTTCCTTGCTCTCCATCACCATTACCTGTGTTAACAGGTACAGGACCAGGAGTGCTCATCCTCAACGTGGCTCACAGCCTTGCCACCGTCTCTGGCTGCCCACCCACCACCCTCAAGTCTGTGGTAGGATGCATGTGACTCGTCACCATGGCAGGGACGGCAGCATTGCAGAGCAGTGCTCCGTGTCCAGAAACAAAGAAAAGGAGCAGCTGAAATCCCAAAGGAGACAGAACTTCGTCCTGTTACAGTGGTGGAGAGGCATGGACCTTGCTTCAGACATTGCTGTCCTTGCAAGAAGGTTGCTTTGCTGGCACATCCTTCTATGCCAAGTGACCTCAAAGAAAATGCAAAATTCAGAAATCCTCGTAAAGTCAGCTCCAGGGAGTCACCAATTTGAAACAACTTTAATCCTTTGTTGACTTAAGGCAGGGCCAGCACAGTTCATGTCTTGGCTGAGCAGCTCCTGAATGACTCTAGGTAGTTCACGGGCGTCTTTGTTGTCCCTGTAACCGATACAGAAAGGAAAGACAGCTCTTTTTTCCAGCGGATGTGGAATCTCTGCTGAATACAGGCTGTATAAACTATTTGACTTGTGGGATTGTCTTTGATACTGCTTCAATTTCTCTTTTAGCCATTTGATGCCCTTTGAAAGCAGCAACATGCTCTGGCATCGCTGCTCTGTCCAATTATCTGAATAATTTAATTTCCTTCTAGATAAGCTGGTAGGGTTTCTCTCGCAGGCTGGAGAGACAAAATTCCTTCTGCATCAGCATCATAACCCTCAGAGCAAGTGCTTTAGCATATTTTTTTTTTGAATTATCATACAAGTTATGGATATAATCCATAAATATTTATTTTTTTCTGGTGTATGCAAATTTCTTGCATAAGGAAGTTCCTACTGCAAGGGAACAAGCAGTGTGAAATATGTAGCTCCAATAGCTAAAACATATTTAAAATACATTTACTTCATCTTTACTTTGCATGTCTGCCTGTGAAATGCAAGCTGAAAAAGTAGATGTGTCGGGTCCTCCTAGGACATGGAAATTCAGGTTGGCTTTGGCCGTGTGTCACTGGAAGGGGTGGTTTTACAGTGCAGAGGGAATTGGGAGTGAGTCCTTTTAGCCCCGTTCGCTGCTGCACTGTCTGCCTTTGCAGGTGGTAATCTCTCAGAATATGACCCCAATTTTCCCTTTGGTCTGCAAAGCCTCCTGCTGCTAGAAACTCATTGGAACAGAATTCATCACGCCCTTACCTGCATAGCTCTGGTGGGTAACGTTGTCATGGCCAAGCTGGTTCCTACCAGGAGCAGCAAACGTGCCAGCGTTTGTGAGCATGTCTGAGGGTTTATCGACATTACCACGCGCTGGCTCTTCCTCCCAGCGTGAGACCTGAGCATCAGTGTCTGTCATGTTTCACCGTATCGCGAGGAGGGAACGAGATCCCATCTGTCATGTTTGTGACAAGGGGAATTTTACGGCTCTGGGCATGTTCCTCTCCCAGACCTCCGTTCTTCAGGATGTGACTTTGAGCAATTTTTCAGAACATCACAGGCTGCCGTCAGGTGGCCAGCAATATCAGATCTGACATCAAAGCTTGCTTTTACATCCTCGGTTCCTTTGGGCAAGGGAAAGCTCCTGTTTCTAAAGCAGCCGTGCTTGCTCTGCAGGTCGCCTTTGCTGGTCGTAACGTGTGTGGCATCCTGTGAGTGATGGTGTGCTTCTTGTGTGCACCTGAGAAGTGACCATCCTCATGGTGGTGAGCGGGGGCAAGAGCCATCCCTCCTGCCCAGCAACACGTGCTGGAGATCACACGGAGGTGGAGATGGGCTGAGGGAGCCAATGAGGTACACGGGGCCAAGGGCATGCAGGGTGCTGGCTGTGAACAAGGGTGTTTCACAAATGGATAGTTAAGGTAACCACCAGAGGTTTACGCTTCTGTTTAGAAATGCCGTTCATAGGAGCTTGGTATGGTCCTGAGGCAGGGTGGGCTTGGAGCTACAGTGGTAACATCTCCAGGAGCATCCAGCTCCTTGATTTGATTTTGATTTTGCCCTCAGCAAGTCGATGCTATCTGAGGCATTCTCATTTTGTTGGTATAAATACTGACGATGCAACTTCAACCGATTGCTGTCATGCAGCATCATGGCTATGCGGATGCTTGAGGGAAGCACCTGTGAAGGTCCCCACTGGGCTGCTGAAGTAATGTGTCATGCAGTGACTGCTGCTTTCTGGGGGGTCCTGCTCCATTGTGGTAGTTTCTAAGGGCTCTCTGGGTAAAGTAGAAATATCTTTGCCTCTCTGCAGGGTTTTTTTTGACAGAGAGAAGACCATATCAGTAAAGCAGGTTGCATTTCATCGTGGAGGTTGATGGAGGTGCATGCTGAGGGTGTCTGAGGCTGTATGTTGTCCAGAGCACAAGCAGGGAGGGCGTGAGCATGATCCCACTCGTGTCAGCCAGCATAGCCCCGGGGAGAGCTGGCCAGAGATGTCTTCAACCTGCTACCATGGCCCAGCCCAAGCCCCACACCATGGGCTGCATTTTCTGCTCCTGGGGCAGTGGATGAGCATTGAATTTTACTCCCTTCCAGAACTAGGGCAGAACTGGGCAACAGCGAATGGTTATTTATAGTCCTCAAAGCCAACGTTTACAGAAGTCATCCTCAGACTGAGTCCTGGGTGTTTGCTTGTCCAGGACAATGGGATGTTGTCGTTAAATGTAATACTTGAAATTGTGGAAGCTGAGCTGGTGAGTTGATGTTGTGGTGGATAGAACATGCAAGGCTTGGCTGGTGTCCTCAAGAGGTTAATGCTGGTTTGTTTTCGGCTTCAATGGTGATGGTTCTTCATATACAAACCTTTACTCAGCTCCCCCATTGTTCTCTTGGTAGGAATAATATTTACCTCTGGTTAAACGCATGAAAGAAGCTCACCCAGGCACATGATGTTTCTGTGACGATGTTAGTTGTTACTTCTGTAGTTTATTAGGAACTCTAAATTTCTGTTTTGTAAGGGTAAACGCAGAGATCACATCTAAAAAAAAGCACAGAACATGCTGTGATATTTAGTCATTTTATTATTGGCAAAGAAAAAAAAAAAAAGCCTTCAAAGGCACATGAACCTGTTGGAAGAAAGAGTTGTTTTAAACTGCCCTGACAAAAGAACTAATTTAAAGGCAAAATGGTTTTTTGCTCCTGTGGCTGGATTTCAGGGCTGTGCTGATATGAGCTCTTGCTTAGTGAGGACCAGCAAATAACTGATGGCCTCTTGAAAGAGCGAGACGTGATTGTTATTGCTGGGTGTAAAAGAAAAGTAATCTGGGGAGCTGCTTCCCAAACTTTCATCTTCTTTACTTTCATATCTCTGAGGGAACCGTGGTGTTACTCTGTGGGTACTTGCTGTTCCTCTGGAACTATTTTTGTTTTTCCATTACACTGAAATATACCCACAAAGTTAACCTGCATTTTCTTCTGATCTACCAGATGTAATAGCGTGAGGATTTCTGAAGGACACTAACTCAACAGACCACCTGTTTTCACTGATGAAAGCCATCCAACCTCAGGTCTGCCACAACCGGCCAGTGAAATTTTCTCTGTACAGAGCTCCTCGCTGAGCTGCAGAGCAAACATGGGGTTCAGCTCGAAAATCAGCTTGGAAGAAAACCCAAGAAATGGCCCAAAGCCTGCGTGTCCCACCTGCCATGTGTGCCCCGTGTGCCCGGCACCGGGAGCAGCTCGGAGAGGGCTGTTCATGAGCAGGACGGCTTTGATGAGCTGCTCGAGTGCTGTCAGCCTGCAAAACAACCAACCATTACGGGGAAATTTTCTGAAACTAAAATCCCATCATTTCCTTCAGTGTCACCTTTCGTATAATTGCTAAGCGGCGAATTTATAATTAAATGGTATGAGTGATTCTGTGACATTCCCATAGACATTTCACAAAGGCTATTTGCGTGCCTTGCTATTTCGTACAGTAATAACTGCAATCAGCATAACTACTATGATTTGTTTATCAGGCGTCCCTTGGGTAGCGCACGTTGTCATTTGGACAACTTCGCGAGCATCACGATGTACATGCCGCTGCCTGTCTCACGTTGCTGCTGGGTTGCGTCTCTGGAGCACCTCTGATGCCCAGCTCTGCAGAGGAGCGGGGTTGTCCTCCACACGCGGTGAAAAGTCCCCGCTGAGCAGCTGACAGCAGATTGGCAAAAGTCTGTGAAAATCTTGCAAAGGAAGCAGGCGTTACATCTTCACAACAGGGATCAAAGGGCAAACCTATTGAGCGATGGAATTAACAGGTTGAAAAGCGAGGAGGAAAGAGCCTGTAACATAATCTATGAATGAAGAGAGTCCTGAGGAACAAGGATGTGTGATCACGTTGTTGATGGTTGTATCGTAGCGCCTGTGTACCAGGAGACCAACTTAAAGTAGCACAAGGAACCCTGGGTTGACATTAGAGCTCTTGACTGCTTGACATTGCAACCTTCAGTGTTTGTCATAAGCGTAGAGTGTGCGTGTGTTGGCATGTATTTTTTGCCTATAAAATATTCAAATGCTATAAAAGTATCATGAACTACTGATCTAGTGTGGATTATATTAATACCGTCAGGAGCAGGAGGTTAGAACAGCAGATAAGTGGTGTTCTCACTGTCTCTCATCTGTGAAGTGACCTCCTGCAACAGGAAATCTTTGTCTTTTGGATCGTTGGCCAGGTGCCTGCCCCTTTTGTCCACAATGCTGGAGCCTCAGGGTGGGTTTTCTGTGATGTTTGTTTTTTTTCACCAAAATCACGTTAGCTTAAAAGAAAGGGAAATCGCTTTCCCTAAGCGCTGCTAAAACCTTCTAATCTAGGCAAAGAGTTTTGGGTTGTTTCAAACTGCTCCATTCTCCAAAGGGCACCGCTAAATGACATCTTGAGCAGATTATGATGCTTAGAAGGATGGGGATGGAGGCAGGGGTCCTGGAAGTCGTCAGGAGATAAGCTGCAGGGCCGTGTGGTATTATCTGCAGTTGAGCTGGTACCATCCGAGCGAAGAAAGCACGTCCATGTCTGCGTCCGCAGGAGCCGGCGGCGGGAACCTGTGATGTGCACAGGCTGCTGGAAAGCCTCCGTGGGGCATGAAAAGAGGATTACTGAGCCAGGTCGGTAAAGTGAGCTGACAGGACTGCTTCACACGTAGTATTTTATATTCCTCAGACAACAGAAGGATGCAATCCTTGCGGAAAGCCATGGTTGCCTGGGTAGAGTTGCTGTTGCCTGAAACTTCCATAAATCAAGCTGTCTAAGGAAATGAGAGCTGCGTTTGCTTTTACAGCTGGTTGGGTTTTTATCAGTTGAGGGTGCGGTGCTGCCAAAAGGAAGGGGTCACGCTGGAGGACCTTCCTCTGCGCTGCAGACCATGCAGGGCTGTGGCCGCAGCCTGTCCTCCCTGCCATGCAGAGCCGCTGTTGGAAGGGCAGAAAGGGTCCCAAAGAGGATGCAAGCAGCTGCTGGCTCCTCAGTTTGCGTAGTTTAGGGGTGCTTTGTGACTGGGGATTTTTGTACAGTGACATCATCCTGGGGTCCTGGCCGTAGGGCATCATAACAGCGGCTGGTGTTGCTCTGTGAGAAATGCAATGTAGCCCTTTGCAACAGTTTGGGAAACAACCCAAACCTTTGTTGAGGGTAGAAGGCAGTGGTCCTTCCTCAGCAAAGCCAATTTAAAGTCAAAGTACAGGCAGCACTAGTTTCACTGGAAAATGGTTATTTTCCCTTTTTTACTTGCCTGAATGATGTGGTAGCTTCGGTGGGTAGAGGCGTTAGGCACTAGCAGGTCTGAGAACACATTTATATTCAAGTCTTTTTACTTTCTGTATTTTTGCAAACATATAATGCAGTGGAAGCTAATTTTAATTTTTATTAAAAACCACTTCTCATTCTTATATTTGCACAACATAATGTAGAGAATGAGATGGAATCGTCAGATGACCTGGAAGAGTCTTCTGGGAGACTTATAAACTGTCTACTTCATGTGTAAGAACATTTGTTTTAATTCCCATATAAAAGTGAGATAAATTGGTTTGTGATAACGCAAGTCCCAAAATATCTCGAGTTACTACTTTATTTCCATATTACAAAATAACACAATTCGCTGCATAATTAGAAAGCTGAATTAGATAAAAGGAGCCGTTGCTCGTGATTAGACTGTGAACGCAAAGCATTAGCCTGCGAAAAGTATTTCTGGCTCTGAAAGGGCTCCGCAGCTCTAGGTTCAGTTATTATGGCCCAGCAGTTGGAAATCTATCGCTGGGTTAGCAAGGACCGAAAGGCCTGACCCTGCAGCGCTTCACTTCTGAGAGTAATCCCAGCTCATCCATTGATATAATTTGTTCTATAAAAATCGCTGGGTGTCAGATATGTGTATTCGAGACCAGTCTAATTTTCTCTCAAGGCTTTGAGGGTGATTTTCATCGTTTGCACGAATAAAGCAAGAATCTGGGAAGCATAGACACCTAAAATTCAAATGGCAATCGCTCATGTAAAATAAATGATAAAATCCAGGTGCCTCTCCCCATGAGGACACTCCACTCCTTAGGGCTGAGTGCTCTCCAGTGTGCTGCCTCAAAGCCTGCTGCATTTGTAATGGCAGTGTGGTAACTTTAAGTTAAAATCTGGCAAAATTCAGAGTCTGTTTGAAAGAGAGAAGGAGATGTGAGCGAGGAAGACCCTCCAGGCTGACTTTGTCCTTGTGTCGTAGCAAAGGTGGCTCCAAACCCTCCATGGGGCTGGGCTTGCAGAGAGCAACACAGTGTTGGCTTTAGAAGGCTTTGATTTCCACTCGCAGTGCTTAGCTCAGTCCCAGTTCTCATTCATGTCAAGTTCGAGCATCTCTCACTAAATCTGCATCTTAATTTCTTAATTTGATCTCAGGTTTGGAAACTACCAGGTTTCCCAGCCAGCTGTAAAAGGCGTGCATGAATTATTAGACTCCCATTGTCGGTTAAATCTTATCCTTTGTATTTTAAGTCACCCATTTGCATTCATCTAAAATGCTCCCAGAGAGTTTATCAGAAGAAGGGAAATAAGAAATGAAATAGTTTCGCGTAAACTGCATTTTTATGTTTGACTGGTAAAACCACAAAGCAGAGATAAAATACATAAAACCAAGGCTCTGCATAATAAGCATATCTATTAGTTTCCCTTATCTTTATAAAGCTCCCATTTGTCATGAGAAGCATTGTGTGTCACTCATCTCGCCTTGTTCTACAAAAGCTCTTTTCTCCCTTGCTTTTTATCTCCTGTTGGCATTTCAAGGTAGGAAACTTCACAGGTGTGGTGCTGCGAAAGACCCCGATGACTAAATAACCGTTTAACCTTCAACCCCTTAGTAGCAGAAGGAAATAAAAACTAACACCTGTGTGCACCTAGATAAGAATGTTACTGACACTCTGCTGGTTGCAGCCTTTGCAATCACGGCAGCCCAGGATTAAGGGGAAAATGTTGGGTCAAACCGTCCCCATGGTAAGTCACCGCCAAGTAAGGCCAGATCCCCACGGGTGTAGCCCATGGAAAACCATGTTGGGAAGCTGCTGGCATGTGGCTGTGGATGTTCTTGAGCACTGGTGCAGAAATCTGCCCTTTGCTCTTGGGAGCAATCTCCCATAATGAATTGGGAAACCTGTGCCAACCTGCCCGAAACACCTGAGCAGTGGCTCAGAGGACAGTGAAGGACTCCAGTGACAGACCTTTGCCAGTAGCTGATCATACCTGCAAAACCAGAAGCACATCAAACATAGTTCCAGATAGGGCTACAGAGATGCTGAGGGGCCTGGAGCATCTCTATGACAAGGAAAGGCTGGGAGCCCTGGGGCTGCTGCGCTGGAGAAGAGAAGCCTCAGAGGGGATCTGATCAATGCTGTTCTTGTCTTCTCTTCCTGAAGTCTTGTATATTCAACTCGTCAGCTGCTCCACAAGTCAGAAAACGCCACGCGTAGGTAACAAATACTTCTACTGAGGACCCGTCTGAAAACTCCTTGCTGCATAATGCTTTTAAGAGTAGCTCTTACTCAAAATGCATCTTTGCTTCTGCTTTTCTCGAATTTTTAGTTGCTGTCACCCACAGTGTGTCTGTGACATATGTGTCTATGAGTGTGGTGATATAAAGTTATTTGGCTTTACTGACAAATTCATCAAAATTCCTATGGGGAGCTGTTGTTTTCCATGCTGAACAAGAAGTGAGATTTGGGTGGAGAAAATCTGTAATCAAACATAAATATTCTATTTCTGTCTGTGGAACATAAACAACCAATTCTGTGTCTCATGCTGGCAGTGCTGTGCCATTGGCTTTTTTGGTTTTTTTCCTTTTTTTTATTTTTTCTTTTCCCTATGGTCCGAATTCCTGCTTTCTATGTAAAGGTTTCTATATTCTCTGGGAAAGTGAGTCAGGAGTTAGTTGCAAAGCATTACTGGGCATTTTCCCCCTATATGGCTACTCGAGCTGTGGGCTCAAGTCATTTGAGATCCCTGCTGAGAGAAACACTGCTTGGAAGTACCCAGACATCTTCCGTGTTTGACAGAGCTCTTCCCTGACACATCTTTTCTAACCTTGTAGAAATGTAGATCTCGTTCAGTAGCACTGCTTAGGAGGTGTTCAGTGCCTGTCAGGTTTAGTTACATACCTTGTATATAGAAAGAGAGGTTGGGGGTTGGACTAGATGATCTTCAGAGGTCCCTTCCAACCCCTCCCACTCTGTGATTCTTATTAAACGCGTGTTACGGAGCCGCATCCTTTCCAGCCTGAGCCGTGAGGGCTGCAGACATTATTTAAGCAAGTTTTCCTCCTGAGCGTTAGCAGAGAGGTGTGTGGTCTGAATGCAGAGCTGGGAACCGGACAGAGGTGTGATGCAATTTGTCACGTGTGAAATCCGCAGCATCTTCCCGGCCTTTAGATCTGTTGGTACCTCCCGCTCCTACAACAATTGCAGCAGCTTTTTAGAAAATAGAAATAATTATTGCCTACCTCAGCGAGGAGAAGAGCTGGTAGTAAGTTACAAGTGTTTTGAAGCTAAGGAGGGTATCTCTGTATTTATCTACTGCCCTTAAATGTTATATTTTATATATTTCACTTCCAGCTGTTAGATTTACTTGATAAATATTTAAGTCTGTTTTTATATCAGTGCAAAGCGCTTGACCCCTATTGAATTGCAGCTGATTTATGTGAACAGAACTGGGAGGAGGATCAGCTCCAAGGAAGCAAAAGCCGTGCAAACTGTCTTCTCTTTTAAGTGTTCTTGTGAGATACAGAGACACAGTGCTTACGTACCTGGAAATAAAGGTATAGAGTATATATCTGTAGCATAACAACATTCAGCTGCCAGATAGCAGGTGAGGAACAACCAGCCAGGTAGCAACCCTGCAGCGAAGAGCAGCAGGCAACAACACTGCCTGGCTGCAGAAGATAAGTATCGTGATTCCCAGCAGTGCTGTAAGATAAATTCAGAAGATAATTCTCCAGCGAGGAGGTAGAGCCCTACACTCCGTGTGGAGCATCACATCTCGGTGAGGCAGCAGGTCCAGAGCAGCGTCCAGGTTCAGGAGAGACAGAAGAGCTTGAGGACCTACACTGGCTGAAGTTGGGAGAAATTACTCCATTATCTGTCAAAGATGGAGCAGCAACATGGTACCGTGCTGGTCTTTAAAAGGTCTCCAAAAGACAATGACTATTTCAATATATAAAAGAAAGTAACAGAGGGCATGGTGGCCACCCGCTCTCTGTGCCACCAGAAGAGGACAATTAGCAGCTTCGTTCAGGTACAGACCGAACATTTAGAAGACCTGGGGGCTCTGCAAGAGTTTGTTTAGGAGGCTGTGAAACCTCCATGCGAGGGTTCGTTTAGGATGTGGTAGAAAGGGTGATGGGTCAGATGGGTCTTTGGCAGGGGTTTAGGCAAGGTGACCCCCTGGGCTCCCTCCCAGCCAAAACGGTGTGACTTGGCCCAGCGTACCTTCTCACAAGATGAGATGGGCTATGTCCCAGTGTCCTGACTTCTGGCTAAATTTCTGACAGTATCAGTCTCATTTCCCTCTGGTAATGAGGAAATAGAGACTGAGAAAGCGCTTTAGTTTCTGCTCATCTGCATCTGTTTGGAGACACGTCCATGCACGGCGCATTTTTTATGTTTTCTGTAAGGTATTTTATCTCTTCCCATGGTGACCTTAATCACTGTAATGGCAACTGTTATGTAGATATAACGAGCAAGGCTGGAGACATTCATATTTTTCTAAATACAGAACTTTGGAAACACCTGGGCAGAGTCAGCGTTTTACTCTGTCATTAGATTTATCAATGGAGTTTTTCTATCAGAAATTCAGACTGATTAGAACTGAATAGGAGGAGAAGGGGAAATAGCGTTCTGAAGAAATCACCCTCAGTGTGTAATGATTTTCCCATCTATATGGATTTACTGTATGTTTAATTTTTGAAGAGGATCTGCAGAGACTTTGCTCCCTCTTCAGCTCCCTCACACCTGTGATGTGCTGTCTCTTTGCCTTTTCACTTAACTCACGAGAATTGTTCTAGTTTATCTATTGTGTCCTCTGAAAAGATAATTCTTTTTAAAATAGCTTTTCTACCCCTGTGTATTTGCGGAGTATGTTTTTAACTCCTTGTGGTTTCTTTCAGTACTCATCTCCTGGCAGTGCCTGTTGTCTGACTTGCATATATACTATTTTTTCATCATAAGCTGAGCTGAATGTCACGAGCACACAAATCATTGTGTACTCTCTGCAGAGTTCTTTCAACGGGTTGTAGAAAATTATAGTAAAAACAAAATATTCCCACCTTTCTCAAATTTAAAAATAATATATTTTTTACTGACCTCTGTTATTACAGTTCCTCCTCTTTAACTTACTGTAGACCTAAATTTAAGTTTTTGTCAGCAGTATTTCAATCCAAAGCTGATCTACACTCTTTAAATAAACAAAAGGAAGCTATACCATGAGCATACAGCAGAAAATGTACTAAGGACACTGAAAGTTTCTAACATTGAGCCTCCAGAGGCTGTGGATGCATCAGGCAGCTGATGTCTGTTGGACCTCACGGTGGTTTGCAGGGCAGAGGTCTCAGCTCACTCATCCTTGGTTGCAAACTCATTAAAAATTGCTTTTAAATGGTTGCTTCATGTTTGAAATACTACAGCCGGCTTCCCAGTCATCTTATTTGTAATAGTGTCTCATGTGTTGTGTCTCCTAGCTCTACATACAAACTACCACACTTACAATATCCATGAACTTAAGTGCTTCAGTGGCCCTGGGGATGCTTTACATGCCGAAGGTGTACATCATCATCTTCCACCCTGAGCTAAACGTCCAGAAACGGAAACGCAGCTTCAAGGCTGTGGTCACAGCAGCGACCATGTCGTCACGGCTCTCGCACAAGCCCAGCGACAGGCCCAACGGCGAAGCCAAGACCGAGCTGTGTGAGAACGTAGACCCAAACAGTGAGTACCGCTGATCTTCTGCTCCTTGGTGGGCTGGGGGTTTTAGAGGCATTGACCAATGTCTGAGGTGTAGGGTCTTCGTGTTATTTGGTCTTCTCGGATTTTTGTTCTCTCGCATATACATCTATTTTAAAATTCTTTATTTTCTCCTCACTTTTTTGAGTTGTGCCAGTTGGCAGTGACTCCTTGCAAAACGTTTGGTAGCTGTGAGTAACTCCTCCTCCTTTCCCTCCTCTGTGAGCAAGAGATCAGCAGCATCCTTGAGTACCAGACCCTTCAGCCCATACCAAGCCTTCCTAACCCTGGCAGGCTCAGTTTCCAGGACGGATGGAGGAACAAGGACCAAACTCATTGATAACTCTGCTAAACCTGAGTTATCATTTTGTTTCTTACAAAGTTTCTTTGCAAAAATCTCACAGTCCTCGGAGATGCCCATTTAAGGGTTTTATCCGGTCCTCATGCAAATCTCGCCACTGATTTAAAAGGAAAACAGATCGAAAAGATGATGCTCCCAGTTCCCTCAACGTGCACGGCATGGTATATTGTAGCACAAAATTACATACTGAGGCCATCAAATTTGATTTGCATTTGAATCTGGAAGGAGTTGAGGAAGGAGACAGCTGCACAACTTTGCAGCGTATTGGGAAGGTTTAGGCATGTCTGCAGTTTTTGTGAAAAACGGATCTGAATGTGGAGAAATGCCCTTTCCTTGCCCATGATCCGTTCATCCATTTGCTGCTGAAATCCCTGCCACTTCTTGTCTATTAACTGCCGTCGGAATATCTGCCTCAAAGCAGAAACTCTGCTGTCAAAGCAAAGTGGAAACAGCCAGCAAATTATTGACACAGCACTTTTCCTCCCTTTATTCACCCCTTGAGTATTTTTCTCTGATGTCTTATCATGCAGGTATACAAAATACGTTCTGACTGCCAAAACAAAATTTGTCTTTGGGAAGTGAACCATCTGAGCTGTGGTTCTGACATAAGACAGGAAGGAAATGCTTCCCAAAATTAAGCCTCCTTCAGCCGTGCTGAACAGAACCCTCACTGCAAGAGGAAATAAATATATGACCTATATTTATATGACAATAAGTAAATATATGTTGGGGCACTACCCAGCACAAGGGGGACTCACAGAGTCCTGCACCAAGTTGAATTCCTGGGAGGCAATGCAGGCCAGGGTGAAGGAACCTCTTCCATCATCTCTGGTCTCTAAATCCACCCCTCACCAGGCTGCTGCTGAGGTCCAACCCTCCTGTGTGCAGGCTCTGACCACCGCCTGAGGTGCTCGAGCAGGGGCTTTGAGGACGGAGGGAGAGAAAGGAGGAGGAGGAAGGAAGGGGAGGAGGGAAGGGGATTTTGAAAAGCAGCTGGGAAGAGTCAGGTGAGTGTGTGCTGCTGAGCTGCGTGTCACTAATTGCTCTTCTGCTCAAACGAGTTGGAATTGGTTTCTCCTCCAGAAAAATCAGAATCTAAAACTTCCCGCTTGAAAAACAAACAAACAAACAAAAGTTCTGATGATGAAATGTTCAGTGTAGAAACAGAGGTAGAGCCCTGGGGAACTACAGCTTAGGGGGTTTCCTACTGTGGGTTCCTCTCCTGGTCTCACGCTCCTGTCCTGCATCTTATTGCCATTTCCAGACTTCTGAGAATATTTCCCTCCCCACCAAAGAACAGTCCGATTTTTCCCTGGGAAGGAGATATGTTTATTTAGAATAAATAATGCTCACTTAAACCCCCCTATTTCTAATGAAACAACATTTTTTCATCCAGACTATACACTAGAATATGTTTTTAAGAGGCAGGAGAAGTAGTAAGGGACAGAATCCTTCTGCTTGGTGAGATCTGCCCGTTTCTGCCCTAAACATCCCGTCTTCAGCCCCCGATTTGCTAAAACCGATTTAAAACCAGGATAAAGTCCATAGGGAGTGAAACCCTCACAGCCTCAAAATTCACGTGTGTGGGAGGAGGATGCTTTCTGTGACCTCATTTGCTTACGTGCAGGACTGTAAAGCATATAAATGTGTTCATTCGACCCAGCCCGTCAGGAAATGTGCAGTAGTGTCAATGTCTATGTCTTTCTCCAAGTACTGGACTTCTAAAGCTTTTTTTATGGTTTGGCAAATAATTTTTCTTTTAAATCTTTTGATTACTTACAGATACAGATAGGACCACCTGTTCCTATTCTCAGCTGCACCTACTGCTGCTATTTCATTCCTTGGATATGTGTGTTAAGAAAAATTATTAGAAAATCAAATTAAATAAACTGCTGCTGTACTTAAAGTGTTTGGGTGCGTTTAGTCCCATTGTAGGCTACTGCTGCAGGAAAGGGGAGCTGTCCTACAGCATTCAGTAGGTTGTCGATCAGCCCCCTGATAGGCAACGTTCAGCACGTACGTCTGTCCGAGTAATTCACCAAATACATTATTTGAGGGTCTTTTCTTTTTAAATTCAAATATTTTTAAAGAAATTATTTTAAAATTTTTTTTAAAGATTTAAAAATATTTCTAAAAACTATATTACAGTTCCATTCTCAGGTGGAAAAAAATGAAAACCACATTAATGAGCTCAAAAAAAAGCAGTGTTATCCAAGCAAAACTCGCCAAACTTCATTTCCAGTGAATTTTTGAATATGGTCCCCATAAATAAGTAAGATTTTGAGGTTTTTATAGCAAATTAACTTCAAAAAGTATTTCACAGAGTGGATGAGGAAATTTTCCGGATTTTACCAATTGGAAAATGTGAAATTAAAAATTGCCCCAGATGCTTCACTCAATGCTGGGAGCATTTTTGACATCTCACATGCCTTATTTGAAAAGAAAACAGAACTAATCTATTTTCAGTATCTCTCTTTTTAAATGGGTTTTGATCCACTAATGATGGCTGACAGACGGGGAGGTGGTGAACTGCAGCAGGTACCGTCCTGGTTGTGACCTGCTGCTCTGAGGAGCACAGGGAAGTTCTGGTGAGGGTTCTGCACCAGGCTCCTCTGGAACTCACTGTGTCAGGCTGAACGTTAATTAATTGAAAGGGATGAAAGGTTGAGTCTGAGACTCATCAGCAAAGCTAATTTGGATGCAGACCTGGCTTAGCTACCAAGGGTTTTCTCCTAAGTGCAAAAGTACGGTTGGGTTTTCCAGTTTGATTTTCTGTTCTGTTTCCCAGTGATGCTGCTGTTCACGGCTTGCTCAGGTACTGGAGACTGGAGTTGCCATTTTTATTGAAAATACACAAATATTTTGTATCTCCCAAGAACCGATTAACACTGAGCCACCAGCATGGGATTCATGTACCTCCAAACATTGGGGAATTTGGTGACTAAGCCCAAACTTATGGCCTTGTCCTGCTTATATGTCAGAGTCAAAACCAAAAGCAAAATGTGGATAGTTTTACAGAAAAATAGCCTTGGAAAAAATTTCCATGGCTTAGTAGACCTTCAAAAGTATGCCTAATGAACCGAAGATGTGCATGTTGAAACTGGGAGGCCTATCAGTTCCCTGAGTGGCTTCCTAAGAGCAGGTGGTCCTCAGCCACAGCGCTGAGCATCGTGTGGAAACACTGCACACAGCTCTCGGGTGATCTGAAGGAGTGTGAGCTCAGAAAAAAAATGAGCACTTAGGAGAGCTGGGCTCAAGCACTGAGGTTTTAGTGTGAGTGTAAAAGAAAAACTGCATTAACGTGGGAGGAACATCACTTGAAATGCAGTGACCTTAAATCCCATCCGTCAGGAGGAACAGCTGTGTTGCAGTTTTTTGTTAAGATATATGGGAAGCAAGGAGTTCCACAAGCTGAGCTCCTCAGCCATGACCTGGGAGAACTTTCACGCTGGATGGGATATATTAAGGCCAAGCTTTTCAATCTAAAACTGTGTTTCTTAGGAAAACTCTCTTACCATCTGGCATGTGCATGCTTTTACCCATTCACCAGCTTTTTCCTGCTAAGCCCTGTCTGCGGCAGATTCAGATGAGCAGGATTTGGTTCACAGCAGCTTCCATCCACGTAACAAGTTTGTTCTGCTCTCATGTGTCCTTGGTCGAATTTCGCACTATTTGAGAAGCTGCTTCTCACCCAGGGTGAAGTTGAGCAGATAGTGAGTGCTTCTGCTTGGCTGTCTGCTGGTGTTTCTGCTGCAAGAGCAGAGTGTCAGGCTATGAGGAAAACATTTGAACCTCCGGCCCGTAGTTAACTGACACTGAGATTTACACGTAACTACTCCTTTTCCCCAGCAATTTGGTTTAATTCATGGCTTTACCAGAGAGCGACAGAGAAATCAGTGATGATGGTAATGAGGAGGTTGTGCTTCTCTCAGGCCAGACGAGCAGATCTCATGGAGGAGCATCTACTTTCATGCATTTCCCTCGTGAAGCAGCTGTGAGAAGGAAGCCAAGCTGCCCAGGGCCTCCTGGGAGCGGCTCTTCTGGGAAGATGCTACCTTGCAGGAATATGGACAGGGTCTTTTGGGACTTGGCAGCACAGGGAGTGTTGGTCTTCCAGTGTCCCCACTTCCAGTCACATGGGGAAAATCTCACCGTCTGTGAGAACAGCTCTGAGATAACAATGAGTAGTGCAGAGTAGTAGATAGTAGTGACAGGAGGTGTGCAGCTTCTCTGTGGCAAAGACCAAGTACACAAGGAAAAAAATCTTTGGTGTGCGGGTGTCCAAGCCTGGCCCAGGCTGCCCAGAGAAGTTGTGGAGTCTCCTTCTCTGGAGAGATTCCAAACCTGCCTGGACACAGTCCTGGGCCCCCTGCTCTGGGTGACCTGCTGGAGTAGGGGGTTGGATGAGATGATCTCCAGAGGTCCCTTCCAACCCCACCATGCTGGGATTCTGTGACCAAAGTGACAAACAACTGTTGGAAAGATGGAGCAGCTCATGAGAAAAGCTTTTCCCAAGGACTTTAGTTGAGATTTGTTGAGAAGTGGCAGAGGGAAGGTGTCACCATGGACTAGCCAGAAAACTTCAAGGTCTAAAAACCTAAAATTTTCAGTGGTGTTATAATTTTGTGGACTTTTAAGTTAGCAGGTACTTTAAGGGCTCAGTACCTTTACAGACATATTCAAGACAATTTTTCTCTCTTTCTCCTTTACTTAGCACTAAGTAGAATTTACTTGCCAGTGGATTCAGTTCTCAGTAGTGAAGTGCAATCGCTGCCCCTTGTCCCCAGACAGCCCGGACACCATTTGCATGTTTCCATCTTAAAACAGAACTTCCCCGTGCGCTGTCAGCTCCTCTCTATCGCAACGCGTGTGTCCATCCTCGCTTTTCTCCATGCGTTGAGAACGGACAATGACTTTGCAGGTTCCTATCTATGGACAGTGTATGTGGAACACAAGCACCTCCTGCCTGGGACAGACGTGCAGACACCTCTGTGCGGATGCTCCCGTGCTGTGTTTGCGTGTTCATTCCTGTCCATCCGTAACACCACTGACATGATGTTACCTATTCCATATTTTTGAGGAAAAATCCTAAAATGGTTGTCCATGAAACTGAGGAACCTGAGAGTGACTGTGTGGGAGGGGAGCAACTGGGGAGTCTGAAACTAAATCCAAAATGCTGCAGTGTTTTTTCAGGGAGAGGAAGAAAAAAAAAAGTATCAACCAGACCTGCTCTTTTCTGAGCAGCCGCTCCCATGTTCAGAGGTACCTGAACTTCCGTGAACTGGTTAATTCATTTCTAATCCAGAGTTAATTTCGTACAGTGGCTCCTCTCATCTTTCCACTATCGCTGCTCTAATCTGAGCTCTTCACTTGGATTAATGTCATGGCCTCTGTGACAGGGCAAAATTTAAAGAGTTTATTGTGAACGGACGTATTATACATACCAATGTATTTACTTTTCCTGTAGACTGCATACCACCAGTAAGAAAGAGTGTTCAAAAATCTGTTACTTGGTACACTCTTCCACCTACTGTATAGCTTTTGCCTGCTTGCCAAAAAGGTAAGGAACGTCTAGCTTCTTATTACTTTATTTGCAAATTATTATGGTTATTATTGTATAGATAAATAAGTGGGGAATGTGCATTAGCGCAGCTGTGTTCAAACAAGTATCTGACTTAAAAATTGTTCACGCATCCATTGCCACAAGCTCGCCTGCGAAGGCCCAGCTTCAGAAATGGACTGGTGGCCTTCTGCTTCCCACCAGTGGAGGCAGAGCCCAGTAAAGCCCTTGGAGATGTAGATATTTGATAACAATTTAAAAAAGGAAGAAACAAATGGCCAAAAGTTAATTATGGCAATCAGATCTCACAACTAACAAACCGTTTTCTGAGTCATTTCTAGCAGTTTTTCCAGCAGGGTTGCCTGGCAGCACGAAAATAACGTTTGCTAACGTCTGAGCAATCTTCTTTACTCTAAAATTATAAATGGCTCAAAAAAAAAAAGGTTTTTTCACCATGGGTGATCCTGGTGGCCGCGTCTGTATAACGAAGAGTGAACAATTTTTGAGGGCTGGCTTTTTTCTGCGTGTTGTGACTGCCTACGTGGTGATCTTGTGAGCTAATTTCGTATTTGTGACTTCAGCAGCCAGGATTTACTGCTTTTCTAGTGAAATGAGAGGAATGGGAAAGCATTTGATGTTGGAGACAAAGAACTAACAGCCATTAATAAGTATTTCTCGTATCTGCAATCCCATGCCTGTGCTCAGATGGCTTTGCCGGCTCCTCTGGGGCTTCACCCAGGTACGAAAGGTGCTGCCCTGGATACTGTGCAGTTGTTGCTAGAAGAAATTGCTGTATACAGCCTTCAGAATGTTTAGCTGATCCTTAATAGGTGAGAACTTATATCAGCAAAGGTAGGAATGTCGCTTGAACTGAGTCTGTGAGTCACAGGAAAAAAAACCCCTCATACCTTTAGCTGGTGTAAATTGCCACCACTCGTTTCAATTCAGTTCTTGTGAAGTGCTCAGATTGCTTTTTATTGTATTTGAATCATGCCCATTATTCCAACTTACCCAGCCCAGGTAGAAAGTCCTATTTAAGGTGTGAAGCTCTTGATGACCTGCCTCACCCCAGGGCCAGAGCCATGGAAGGCTGACAGTGGCTGGTGTCCAGGGAAATAGAACAAAGTAGTTGGAGAGGAGAAGGGACCACTCAAAGTCTTACTGCAAATCAAAGGTGAAAGAGTAAAAGGCGACTGTGTGAGGATGAAATTGCTAAAGGAAGGAGATGAGTAGGAGAGACATAGAAGACACCACAAATCTCAGGAGAATTCATTTTTTTAAAAAATAAAAATTTAAAAACCATTTAAAATGAAAAGAATTAGGAGCTCACACAGAGCCTTAAAAATAATTTTTTCCATGCAACATTATAGTATAATGTAAGGAATTGCTGCCTGCAAAGGCTCACAGATAATTCTGTCTTCCAAACCCTATAAAAAGTGATTGGCCCTTCAGATGCTTTAAGAAGACTTTAAACTTGGGGTATACAAAACTGTGAAACATGCTACAGTCAAGATGGCTTGGGCTTGCGATGGTCTTGCCCATGCCAGGGCTCTTCTGCATCGCGTCTCGTTTTCTGTTTCTCCTCTTCTGGCAGGGCTGATAGCTCTGGGTTCTGGGGTTTGAGTTGTTCTCCCAGGAATGCAAAACAAAAACCAGCAAGAAGCGATATGCTGTATTAAAAGCAAAGCAGTGATACCAGGAAAACATCAGCTTGGTTGGAAATCGACACTTGTTTTGCTAGGAGCATATTTGTATGGAGGTACGAACAGGGTGCTTAAGCCCTTACTTGACTATATCAATTTCTGCTGGGTGAGGCACGGAGAGATGCATTTATAATGCTTCTAAATTGTTTCCTCTGAGTGACAAATAGGGCTTCTTTACTCTTGAGACTGATGAAAGTACAAGGCTTGAAAACCTCTATGTGGTATCTGGGTCAGGGAAAAAAAATATTGTCCATTACCTGAACAAGGCGAAGAAAGATCAAATGCTTTTGCAGAGCTGTGGAGTCCCATGTGGTGCTGTACAAATATCTGCAGCACTTTTCTCCTGATCCTTCGCCAAGAAATTACAGGTCAAGAGGAAAAGATAGTCCAGTGTACGTGATATCGGAAGGAGCTGGATCCATCCCTTGGGCTGTCAGAGCCTCCCAGTGCAAGGGTGACAAGTGGGGCCGTGTTCCCTTACCCCTGTGCCACCTCCTGGGGATGATGATTGTGAGATGCTCATGCAGTGCAGGTGGGATCATGCAAGGCCCAGACAGACAGCTCCTCCCTCCTGCTGCCTTCCAGACCCGATGAGCAAGGACTGTAATGTTTTAAGGGTACCTGTCTGATGCTTCATGCCAAGGTCAGTGATTTCCTCTTCTAAGTGGGTGCAAAGACTTTCTTCAGCGTGTCCCTTCAGCACGCTGGAGTTACTGAGCACTTTGCTGTGGATATCGTACACATCGTTTAACAGGGATTTGCTTCAGTGTAGGGAGGACAAAGGAAGCCAAGGCATGGGTTACTTCTTTGCCCCAGGAGCGACCTGAGTGATGCCCATGAGCTTGCTGCACTCTGAAGTCTGTCATAACGTTTATAAAAGCAGTCAAGGAGAGACTAAATGGCGAGTCTCCCTCTGCTTTTTTGGCTGGATTTTTATTACCAGGCATTGTTATTTTGCTTGCTTTTTGCAAGAAGGTGGGGCTGGTGGTCCTTCAGCACTTACAGCTGGGTGAGCAGGGGTAATGGTGAAATATGGCAGCTCATCAGCAACCTTTTATCATTTCTCTGTCTTCTCTGCTGAACTTCGACTCAGTGTGGGCCAGGCTCTGAGCACGTCTAACCACAGTGCTGTGAAGAAGACACATTCTAATTGACATTACCTGAGGCTTTGGCCTCATATTCCCAAACAGCAGCTGACCTTTCCACCTCAGCTGTGTGCCGCAGTGCTCGGCTGCGAGGGGTTAAGGACACAGCGAGGAGCAGCTACCTCCTCAGCAGAAGTGCTTTCTGAACTTTGCACCACAGCTGGCAGACTCTTGAGCTTTGCATTCCTCCTGAACTCGCAACAGGCAATGGGTAGAGCTCCAGAACTAGGAGAATTAATGTGAAAATGCCACTCACTGCACCCCTCTGCAAGGGCAGAGCTGGGAGGGTTGGCCAGGACCAGCCATTGCCACCACTGTTAGGAGCTGTTAGGAGTGAGGGTTGCTCAGGCACAGTCAGAGGCAGGGGCTTGGGCACGGTGTGCTGCTTCCAGAAGGTTTTCAGTTGCTTTACAAGTTGTTTTCCACTTGATCCGTATGCAGAGGAATTTCCGTGGTGATTGCAGAGTGCTGGGATCATTTGTAAGGTATGTGCAGCAGCATGTTGTGGGAAGTCATGACGTTCCTTGGTCATATCTCTCCTAGAATATATATGCAATTGCTTAGATTATGCTATCATGAAGCTGTTGTGATTATGAGCCATGACCTGGTTTCAAACTGAACCTGGGCTTATGCTGACAGAGGTAAATGGTTCATGTTACCCTCTAGTGCCAAGGATTTTCCGTGCCTGTCCTCCTGCGTGCGGTCCCAGGAAGCCTGGGACACCCCTGGGACCACCTACACCATCCAGCAGCAGCATCTCTGGGGACTGGGCAACTCTTTGAAGGCTTTCTCTCCCAATTGCATGATGTTCCGTAGCTCGTCACGCCTTAGAGTATGTGGCACAGAGTAATTATTTTCTGGATTGAAGCGTCATTTTTGTTTTAAATCTGGCTGGTTTCAGCCTGAGAAAGTGCTCTGTGTTTAACCTCACTTGAAGGATTTTTTATTCAGTGGAGACTGCTAAGAAATGAGAATTTGCAGCCAAAATTGATAAGCAAAAGCCCTTTGACAGGTCTTCATTGCATCTATTTTTATTCTAGAATGGCTTACTGAAAAAAGAAACATTTATCATTCATTTCTTCTAATTGATGATATGCTAATTTTAAAAGTGTAGCACAGCAGTACATCAAAATACGCCCAACACCCCGGATTAGTCCCTGATATATATTTTCCCATTTCCCAAGTTGTGAATGATTTTATGAACTTGGTAAATTCCACTTTATTTGGCTGACCATGGGACGAGTTGTGCTGGGGGGTGACCCCTGCGCTGCCTGGGGGCTGTGGGGTGCAGACCCCCTGATCTTGCCCTTGATCCACGCAAGAAGCGATGCAGGAGTGATGGCATCTGCCTCCATCATCCATCACGGCATCATTGGCCACGGCGTGTGGCTGCTGCAGTGGCACCTTCTGTGCCTTGGTCTGGAAAACTTCATCTGCAGAACAGATGTCAAGGGATGCTGGAGGCACTCAAGCATAAAATGGGTGAACAAACTCACTTCCCTTCTTAGCAAGATTTCAGTCAGAGTTGGGTTCCTCTCACCCTCCTGGAGGAAGGCTCTGCTCTTGAAGAGCACAGACTTCCCTGTTTCCTCTCATTTAGAAAACATCAGTGCTCGGAACTGCCGGAATGTGATTTGGGGGTGAGGAGTTGGCTGGTCCCGTCCTCGGCAGGAGCTCAGCTTTGTGGTTTGTTCCAGCTACGTTTTACCACAAAACCTGAGCGTTTTCCCCTGTTCTCAACTGATATTGAAACTGCTTCTTACAGCTGCTTTGGACATGGTGTGAAGGACCATGGAGGGGGGTGGCCTAGATGACCGTTAAAGGTCCCTTCCAACCCAAAACGGGAAATCAAGAGACCCCTTTGCCACCAGCGTGGGGGTCTGGGGCAGAGCAGAGCATCCCATCCCTGTAGCACCCAGCACGGAGCTTCTCCAGGTGTCTTCTTTAAAAAAAGGAAAAAACAGGACTTTTGTTCCGAGAACATAATTCCTCCTCCTCCGCCCCTGCATTTGCATTTGCACATTCAGTTTGCAGTTTAATTTTTACCAGTTTCTCAAGGTCTCAATATCCATTTGAATCAATGTTTTTCTTCAGGTTTTATATATCCATGACAGCAGCCTGTTGCCCGGCAGCCAAACCAGTGCCAGGAATGATTCTCTCCCTACCCATCTTGTGAGCGGTACGAGCGGGTTTGCAATTATCCTTCTTGGCAACGCGAGGTTAGACTCTTCTCATGACATTTCAAGCTGTGAAGGGTGTCCCTCACGATGGAGATACATTTCTGAAGCCATGACAGCACTTGTAAGGCTGAGAGCAGTATGTGGTGTTTACAGGTTTCATTTTAAAACCTCTCAGAAATCATTCTTTTGCAACTGTTGCTTGAACAAGAGCTAAAGGTAGGTCAGGAGAAGCTAGATCTTTGTCCTTTTGACTTTGATGAGCATAGCTGGACTCCAGCTACTTATGACATTTGTAAATTATTTTTTTTTAAATATTAATATATAGCCAGGAAGTGTTTGCTGGAAGAACTCTGTGTGTGCCGGTCACAAGCCAGTAGATGCCCTGACACCCTGGGGGGTTTGCAGCCTACTTTTGGTGATGTGCTTTAATACCTTCACACAATTGCACGCTCCCGTGTTAATGGTTTCACAGATTGTCTCACACCTTTCATGACTTACACGATACAAGACTTGCGGGGAAGTGTCAGACTCTTTCCTTTTTTAAAAACTGAAATTCTTTATGCACTCAAACTCTCACCTTATAGCTTGATGGTTGAACAATGCCCGTTAAAACACATTATTCATGGCTGTAAGTGCTTTGGGTATTAAAAGCTAGGTAGCTAGATGTATGTCTTTGAGACACAAATGAGCATTAATTGGTATATGAGTATTAGTATTCCTCTTTTGTTCCACTGTTTCTCTTTGTCTTTTTACACGATCTTTTCTTCCTAGGAAGTTTGAAGAAGAGCGAGCATGTACCGTTGTACCTCATGGACCAGTCCCGCTCTGGCCTTTTTTGCCCGATAAACTCTTCGTAGCGCTGAGCTCTCCCTTTGACTAATTTAACAGCCCTTACATCCTCACAGGGAGAATTTGTCAAGTTCATAAACTCTAATATCAGGGAAAAGACAGAGACTCTTGGCTCTCTTGTCTTCCATGTATTTCTAATGACTCCCTTTCTCCCGAGCAGGGTCAATGTCACCTTGGCAGGACTCACTGGATGCTGCTCTCCTGTGGCAGCTTGCTGCCGTCCCTTACGTGCACTCACGTCCTCATCGGTGTTAATGAGGCAACTCAGGTAACGAGTTGTAGGGCTGGGAAATCAGATTTGGCGTAATTTCACTGAAACCACCAGGAGCAGCCCAGGCTGGGACATTGCAATATCTGGAGTCATATTTCTGCTCTCCTCTGCCCAGCAGGAAGCATTCCGATTGCACCTCGTGGCTTTCGCAATGTGTGCTCTATAGAATTACAACAAAAGCGTCCCCGAGAGCAACCACGATCCGTAACCTCAGCTGCAAAACCCAACTCAATATAACCAGCAGTCTCTCAGTCCCAGGAAAGCTTTACAAACTCGGATGTACAGGGCTGACTGGCCACTGAGGATGAAAGTGTGGATAGTTTGACTGGAAGTAATGAGAAAAGAGATTTTAGGAGAGCACAGCTAACAGCCTTGAAGTCAAAGACTGAAGGAATCATACGCTAAGCTTTGGGCTGTGCTGTGGCCTCTGAGGTACTATGGGAGCTGAATTTGAGGTTTTACAATTGAGAGTCTTTGCGGATTTTCTTGGTCTTGTTTGCGGTTGGTGGTTTTGGACTGCTAGAAAATGGTTCTGCAGCCATCTTAGTTTGTGCGTGGTTATTACGATCAGGGAATTGAATTTATTAAGTTATTGTTATTAACAGTTAGACAAGGAGCCATCACCAATGGCTGCTGCAGATCTATTTCCGAGGTATAAGCCTGCGTGGTCCCCATCTCACTGAACTACCTCCACAGAAAGCCCCAGAGCAGTTAAATACCGAGGCTTGGTGTGCAGCGAGAACAGGAGAGAAAGGCCTTCAGTGCACGCTTGAGATGCAATATTCTGGGAAACAAAATATTTCTAATGGACTGTGAAGTGCAATGGTTGTGCTTAAATTTGATGCTCGGTGGCCATTCCCCGGTGTAACCCCATTCCCCTCAGCTCCTTAGTACTGGTGAAGGATTTCTTCACTTGCACACATCACCCTGCCCAGCTCTGCCCAGCAGCACAGCCCTTGAGATATCCATTTTATTTTCCTGTTCATCTAAGCAAGGTATAATTTTTCCTTTTTTTCTTTCTTGGCTTTCATTAAAAAACCACCTCCTTTAAAAATTCTGAATTAAAACCTCTGTGAAGAAGCTCTGCTTCAGTTCCATGCAGTGGTTCCACAGCCGTCAGCACCACAAGAGCTGTCACATACTGCAGGGAGTAAAGGACAGCGAAATGAATTATTTTAAGGACATCTAACATCAGGCTTAGAAGTGAGAAGCTTACATTTGTGATTGAATCTATATAAATGATACGGTTTATTAAATGAGAGGCTTAAACTTTTTCCCCCTCAGGAGCAAAGGAGGTTTGTCCATAGCTGCCACTGAAGCAGCAGGATGGGACATATGGGGCAGTGAAGTTCAGTCCACAAAAAAAAGCCCAGAAAAAGGGTCCATGGCTCACTGGGAACAAGAAGAGCCCGTTCCTCTTGGATCTGGCTATTGGGATTTTAGTTCTGCCGTAGTCCTGGTGACTTCACTTTTTTACTCAGAACAAAAGAGCTTTTTTTTTTTTTCTTCCTTCTTTTTTTTTCTTCCTTCTTTTTTTTTCCTTTGTGTATTTTTCTGAGATTAATGATATTTGAAATCATCAGAGTCCAGTCTTTAGTGGAACAGCTCGCAGGCAAGCAGGTACAAAGTGTTTCCACCAGTAGGCAGAACCAGTGGCAATGGCTTGGCTGAAAGAACATTTGTTCACAAACCTATTGAGAATTTGGTAAAGCGAGTTCAAAAAGCAAATAATAGTAATAACAGAGCAAAAAGGCCAGGGAAAGTGAAAATAAGCAATATTACAGGTGAATTAAGTTCTCAAAGGCATGAATCCAGGCAGTTTGCTGTGTGCCGTGTACCATGGACATGTGGCGTGGGTGTCACCACGTTACTCCAGCCTGTTCCTGAGGGCGGTTGGGCGTCTTGGGTGATTTTACCCAAAACTCGATGTATTTTGTCAGCTTGTGGAAAACAAGCCCAGAGCAAATTGCAGCACGGCGCTCGGAGGTGACAGTGCTGATGAACTGGAGGAGCGCGCGAGTAGAGCGAGCGCGAGCATCCATCTGTCACTGACATGAAGAAACGCTGTAAAATGAGGCAGGTATTATTTTGTGGTGACACAGACAGCAAACAGAGAATGCATTTGTGCGGCGGGGGCCTGGGTTTGTTTGGGTTTTTGGGGCCAGCAAGCTGCAGCAAATCAAAAAAATGGCACATAAGAAATTGGTCTTTCTCCGTGTTTCTCTCTCACTGCAAATAGGCACCACGCTCACGGCCGGCATCTCCAGAAAACATCACGGGGTTGGTTATTTTCTCTTTATTGGCTTCGGGAAAGGTGATGTGTGCACCTCGGTGATGTATGGTGATATGTTAAAGAGGAGAGCATCCCTTTGTTTGTGAAAATAGGTACTTTGACTTTGGGATGAGTTTGTTGGTTTTGAGCTTCGTCTGACAGCGAGGAGCAAAAGCAAAGCTTTTATTTTCTAGCCATAGTGTGAATAAAAGGAAGGGGATGAGGTAAATGGCTAAATAGATGTAAATGCCCATGAAACACGGCGAATACACATAACAGGACACCGGGTCCTGGTGTTTGGCTCAGTTACTCCTCTGTAGCTCAGAGCACTGAATCGTACCTGGGAGAAGAGCCTGGCACTGCATCTAGTGAGATGCCTGTTCAGTGGAAAAAGAAATAAAAAATATATAGTTGCCATAGTTACACCACTTGCCATGGCGCTTATCATGTCCATGGAATGAAGAGCCTTGTGTTAGATCTGTACTCTTATTAGTATCAGCTGTTAAACATTTCCAGGATATTTGAAATCAAGACTTTCTGCAAAAAAATTAAATGTAGATTGCAGCAAAATTGTGCTGTTTAACCATGCAGCTCGGAGTGTAATTTTGTTAGATGCTGTATCACAGAATTAGATAGCATGAATAAATTTTCCAGCAAATTTAGCCTGTTCGCACTTCATGAACATTCTTGATTTTTCTGTTAAGATGTTTGTTACTTGCAGCTCTTTGCCAGCTAGATCGAACAGGCCAACTTGAAGAAAAGGAGGGGGAGTCCTTCCAGACGAGACACCACAACCTGTCAGTGGTACGGCGAGTTTGCTCCATACTGAAGTAATTCAGTAGGACCACAGCAATGATGCGAGGGCTGGAAGCCCTTTGCTGGGAGGCCAGGCTGGGAGAGTTGGGGTTGTCCAGCCTGGAGAAGAGAAGGTTCTAGGGAGACCTTCTTGTGGCCTTTCAGGACTTCAAGGGACCTGTCAAAAAGATGGGGACAGACTTTTGAGCAGGGCCTGTTGGGACAGGACAAGGGGGGATGGTTTTAAATTAAAAGAGGGAGATATAGACAAGACAGAAGAAAGAAATCTTTGCTGCTGAGGGTGGTGAGAGCCTGTCCCAGGCTGCCCAGAGAGGTGGTCGCTGCCCCATCCCTGGCACCATTGCAGGTGAGGTTGGCCGGGGCTCTGAGCAACCTGCTCTAGTTGCAGATGTCCCTGCTCAGTGCAGGGGGGTTGGACTCAATGGCCTTTAAAGATCTCTTCCAGCCCAGAACATTTTGTGATTCTATGATTTCGGACATCCCGCATGAGAAGGGGAATCGGGAAAAGGAAAGGAGACCCACGGGTTGATATGAAAACAAATTTAATGAAACAGCAAAACTAATATTAATTCTGGTGTCAATATAAAGTATACAAATTTCTACTCAGCCCAGTGAATGTACAGCGGTCACAATAAATGGGAAAGCACAGGCCCCAGGAGCAGCATGGTAGGTGAGCCCCTCTTGATGAGGAGAAGCAGGAGGAGAAGGAAGAGGAGCAGCAGGAAGAGCCAGAAGAAGACTGGAGGGTCAGGATGAGAACCTCTTTCAGATGAGAAAGTCTTTCGGACTTCACCTCCTTTGGGGCAGTAAGACAGGGTCATCCTCCCAGTGGTAGATCCTGCCAGAAACGGCCTGTAGCCAGAAGTCCCTGTACTGCACACATTCCCATCTATATGGTGTTATCTTGCCAGTAGCATCACAAGGCTGGAGCTCCATAGACCCCCCCCGTCTCTGGAGGTAGAGGTAACAGGGTCCAGGTCTTGCAAGTGAAGCCACCCCATGCTGGTTGGACCAGATCCCATGCAGCCAATGGGCACCCCTGGGGATGCCAGGACACCTGAAGAGTAAGGAGCCAACCAAAGTCCCCACCAGGCTCTGGGTGTGTCACAACAGGACAAAATGTGGATTCCTAAGGAAATGACCTGACCAAAGCCTTGGCACCAGTTTCTCCTGGGACTACGCTGACTCAGAGACACGGAGACAACCCAGGAGGGAGGTTTTGGCTCAGTGTAAGTACGGAGTCCTATCATGGGTTGGGCCCCAGTGTACAATGTGCTTCACAGGGGAGTAGCCACTGCCCTGAGCAATTGGGAAGTGCTGGGTGGGGTATGTGAAAAGTCTCTCTAAAGACCTGTGCAAAATACGGCTTTGCATCCGGTGTTGATCAAGGGAAATGCGTCTCTTCAGAGGAGAGGATGTACCAGGTAAGAACGTTACCTACAGCTGTTGAAGTGTTTGTTCAGGCTTTTCTATCATTATGTTTTCCTGGAAAGAACAAATGGAGCAATGAATATGACACTTCTTGTTATTTAAAACAAATCTCTGACCTGTTCCTCTAACACAGGGAGGTTGTAGCTGTTGTAACCTTGTCATTCACATCCGATGATAGCTTCAGATCAACAGTCCTTTGGCGTGATGTTGTTTTTCTCTCCATTGCCTGGTTCCCTCAGCACACGCGTCAGCAGCAGAGCTGGGGGCTGCTCGGGGCCGTGACTGACGGCCCAAATGAGACAAAACCCAAAGTCTGCAGATGTTTTCTGCCTGGGTGTCATCTTGCTTTTAGTTTTCTGTTGAAAAGTAGAATGTGTTTCTGAATAGTGAGGAGGACAAATCCGGTTCTGCCGCGGCAAGTTGCTCAGTCACAGGCTGGTCCGTTTTAGCCCAGGTCCTGGCAAGGCGTTTGGTTTGGTACTGCACAGACACAGCCCCTGCGGTCAGGGGGCTTGTTTGTAGAGAAAAAACAGAAATAAGCAGAGTAAATAATGGAATGGCTTGTAATTCCTTCAACGAGTAAATAGAAAATACCTTTGCAATCTAACTTGGTATGGAACCCGTAACTGAATACATAAAATCACCATAGAATCATAGGGTGGTTTGGGTTGGAAGAGACCTCAGAGATCATCTAGTTGAGTTGGAGGAAAAGAAAAAAAGAAAATAATTCTTCAGTCTTCTGTTCCTGTTGTTTGGCAACTGTACAGAATTTTAGTTTTCTTGATTTTTTGATTAAGTAGAAGGATTAATTAGAAAAACATTCCAATACTTTGATCTCTGGGTGGATAAACATGTAGAGATGTGTTTACAGAATGTGGTGTAAGAAAGAGAATGATTAGTGGTGTGATGGCTTTATAATGATGTGTTTGCTCATAAGTCTGCTTGGATCAAACCCTGGGATTTGCCAGGGAGCTGCAGACCCCCCCCGGCCATGCCGAGGGACAGCAGAGGACACTTAAGAGCCAGGTCAGGAGCAAAGTCAAGAGGTAGAGAGGAATCATTTTCTTATAGCTCTGACTTCAGGACTCCTCTGGGATGTTTTAGAAGATCACTCAGGTCATAATTTTAATTATGTTTCATGCAAACTGTTTTCACACTTGGCTTTAACAGCTCTCAACAGAGCCTGGCTTTCCAGGTAAGATAACCAAAGTACTATTAATTGCTTTGTTTTAAGGAGGTGAAAATAATTTGCTGCTATTTGTTATCTTTCCAGTCCACAGCCTTCAAATGGAAACATTTTAAATGTAGTTTAAATTAGTGTGTTTTCTGTACTGTCGGCTCCAATTAAGGAGCAATATGAATTGGTTTTGTTTCTTCCCTGCTGTATTCTCATAAAGGCTTGGAAACGCCTTTCCTACCATGCTGTGGCCTTCTGTAGCTACGCGGTGGGGCTGTTGCAGTGAAGGTTGGGTTAGGGGCTCTGCTCCGCTGGGAACCAGCCCCTCGGCATGCTCCCCTTCTCATCCTCCTCTATTCAGAGCAGGAATTGCTGCCCCGCGGCCTCATCCCCAGCAACACTGAATCACAGACTGGTTTGGGTGGAAAGGGACCTTTAAACCTCCTCTAGTCCAACCTCCTGCAACTAGAGCTGCTCAGAGCCTCGGCCAACCTCAGGGATGGGGCATCGACCACCTCTCTGGGCAACCATCTCACCCCCAAATGCACGGACGCACCAGCCAGCTCCACGGCTGTTCCTCGTGCCAGGCCCTCTTTAAGCTTCCCTGCAATCTTTCATTTCCTGGAAGCTCTGATAAGACTTTCTGCTGTTTATTCTCTGATCCCAGTGTTGCAGATACTTTCAAGCTTCACCTGACCCAGAAGTTTTTTATCGGCAAAGCAGACAAGTAGAAGATAGGGGAGAGATGTGGCCAAACATGCTCTAGATTGATGTTCTTCAGCAGTGCAGTACTTTGTTGATTTTAGCTTTTATTTAGAAGGGTAAAACTAATCCTTTTCTATTGCAATCTTATTACCTGACTCAGAATCTCAATCTTATAGTTATCTTCCTGGCAAAAACATGATGATTTTTCAGGCTGTAAACAGTACGGATCCGGCTCCATTCTATGACTCAAAGTCACATTTTCCTTTAATCGCTCAGATGGGAAAATTAATACGAACAACAACCTCTGAATTTATCTCTGAAGGCACCCACCTTAATAATACCTTGCAAGCAGTCAGAGGTGTGGCTGATAAAAGTTCTCCTTTACCCCATCCTGAAAGCAGTGCCTATTGCTGCAGGTTTGGACCATGTTTCCAGCCTAACAAAAGGAGTTTAATGATGCTGATGGAGATATCAGCGTAAGCAGTTCAGAGGCAGGGAAATAAATGACATGCTTTTTTGTTTGTTTACAGAGAATTTCCCTGGTAAATACTCATGAATGATGAATGCCGTATCCCGCCGTTGCAAAGGGGGAACATGTATCACTTACCCCATTTTTATGGCTCATAAGAATTTATACAGGTACATATCTTTATAATATTCTTCAGAGGAGTGAGTTTAACTCAGAACCACAAAGTGGGTGGTTGGAAGGGACCTCTGGAGATCATCTGGTCCAACCCCCTGCTCCAGCAGGTCACCCAGAGCAGGGTGTCCAGGATTGTGTCCAGGAGCATTTGGAATCTCTCCAGAGAAGGAGACTCCACAACCTCTCTGGGCAGCCTGGGCCAGGCTCCGACACCCTCACACCGAAGTTTTTCCTCCTTTTCAGATGGAACCTCCTGGGTTCCAGTTTGTACCCATTGCCCCTTGTCGCTGGGCACCACTGACAAGAGTCTGGCTCCATCCTCTGACACTCAGTTTTGCCCTTACCATAGGCACGTCTCCCACCAGAGGCTGTTTTACTCTGGTTGTGTTCCTCAGTGTCATGTTTTGCCCCCGAAGTCCCAGCGATGGAGGCCTGTCAGCAGAGCAGAAGGGCCATGGGCTGCATGGTCACCTGCAGCAGAGTGCTTGGAAAACCACCAAAGACACAAAAGTGCTCCCTGTGTCCGTGTGGACAAGTGCTATAGAAGTGTCATAAGAAACCAATAACTTCCCACATTCTTTTATGCTATACTGTAAATTTTTATGGCGAGCAATAGGGGCTCTGCTGAAGTCAGCAGGTGCTTTGCCCTCGGCTCAAGTGGCTCCAGCCGCAGCGTGCAGCACCACGGCTGGCTGTAGGGCTGGAGCGTGAGTTCACCGCGACACTGTCGTAAAAATGGGACGTGTACGTTTTGTGCTGCCTTCTGGAGGATTTTTCCTTACCTCTTTTGACAGACAGCTCAAATTTGCTGTCCACAGAGCAAGGCTAGAGAAGCCTAACGCTTGCCCCGTGCCATAGGCACAACTTCCAGCCACAAACGGCTGCGTTTCTTTCCTCGTGTGCTAGAGAAGCGTGGCTTTGCAGCCAGCGCGTGAGCTGAGTTCATTATTTATCTAGTATGCTATAGGAAAATGTGCCCGGCTTTCAAATAAGCAATTCGTTCTTCCTCTCTTTTCCTAAAGAGGTAAGTGCCAGTGCAGTGGTGCATACTGACTTTGCAGAATAATCTTTACATCATTTCGTGGCTTTTAGGGTGATGGGTATGTTAAGCTCCCCATCCTTCCCGGGGTGCGTTGTGGGAAAGCCTGCTGCACTGAAATTAATGGCTATTATTCTACTGGAAGTGAAGTCAGAATTTTCTGGCTTTGTGCTGCAGTGCGAGCATCTGTCTAATACAATCTGCGTTGTCTGAGCTTAGAGTTTCTTCATCCCTGTCGAGGTAAAAGTTCAACAGCAGATTGGGCTCAGTCGAATCCATTTGCAGAATGACAAAGCAAACACACGCCTGATGCACTCAGACCCTAACGAGATGTCTTGGGCTGTAAGGATGTCATGTGGCTGCCACTCTGACCTGAACTGATTTCTGTCATGACGCCGTTATCTCACCCAAGAACTGCTTTTATTATTCTTCCTATCGGACGCATTCCCCGTTCTCACAAAAAGTGCAGTGTAATGAAAATGATGAATTAAAAGCACACGCCTCCAACGGCAGCTGCTACTTGAAAGCCTTATAAACTAAAACGGACTTTTGTTTGAAGAAAAACCTATTTCAAATCCCGGTGTGCCCTGGGGAACTGTCAAGGTCGTACTCTTGCTTCCTATTAAATCCTTCTGGGAACTTCAAAGCAATCCTCGTTAAGAGAACCCATTATATTGGATATTTGTAATTGTTACTTATGGCCCTGGCGTACTCTGTACGATATTTTGCTGGTCCCCTGGGTTCCAGGCTCACTTCAAGTGTGGTTCTATCCTTCACTGACTAGCTATGCAGTCTGAGATTGCTTAGGGGCTGCGTGATAGACAAGGTAAATACCCGTTTCTAAAAGAATAATCATAAGAAAGCCCTAAAGGTAAAACGCAGCCCTGGTTAGAATATGAGGAATGCAGAAGTGGAAGCTGTGTAGAGTGACCGACGAGGGAACGCCCTTCAGATAGAAACACGCTCGCCCAGCCCTGCTCTCAACAATACATTTGCGTGCATGTGCATTAACATAATTATTCTAATAATTTGAAGTAATAATTTTGTTATTAATCACATTTTGAATGGAACAGAGGTGAGCCGGGCGAGCCCAGGTTATCGAGGATCTGTAAAGCAGCGCTGAAGGGCGAGGTTGCTGAGGCCGTTTTTCTGATGGTGCTCTCTTGGCATTGGTCACTCCTTCCAGATTTGTAGGTGCTGGTCTTCACCTCACAATCTCTGGCTGAGGTGGGAGCTTATAGCCATTATCAGTGTTCTACAGATGGAAAGCAAAGCCATCTGAGTGGCACTGGATGATGTAACCAGATAGATTGGTTGGACGCCTGGCTTCCAGCCACCTTCCCATGTGGGTAGAGTTGAGCCAATGGAGAATTTTGGCCTTGTCTTCCTCAATCCGTGTGTGTGCACATGTGGGGGAGGCTGGTTTGGTTTCTTCTCTTGCAGCAGTTGATGTTTTTCTGACAGCTCATTAGACTTCTAGCCTGAAGCACTATATTATGTGTCTACCCCAGGTAAAAATTTGTCCATATGAGCCAATATGGCCTGTGAGGATTTCAGCCAGCTTTGGGATTTTCTTCCCCACTTCCCATTCCGTCAGATGGACTCTGCAGTTCGTGAATTCTGATGAGCTTTTAAAATGAACTCCGCCATGATAGACAAGAACAGGGATACACAAACCTTAGTTGGTTCCTTCAGGAATGGCCTTGAAAGCCCAGACTGAGGTTTTGGAATAACTAATACTATGTGCGTGGAGGTTTTGATCTAGTATTACCTAAACTTGTCAGAGGAAAAAATCAGTGCTGGATGAAGAGGATGACTAAGTCTTCCACAGCATTCAGCTTTCCTTATGATTTTTCTCCAGGGAGGAATAACCTAATTGTGTGAGCTGCACTAGTTGTAGGAGAATGAATCAGAAATCTCAATGAAGCAGCCTCAGAGCTCTTGCAAACCCAGCTCTGGAGCAGATCTGTGCCAGAGCAGGTCATCCCTGCTGTAACTGGGATTCTAGTTGTGCTTGGGCTGGTGCTCACCTGACATGGTCTCGTGGTCCTCACCACCGCAGCACCTAACTGAACTTGTCACACAGAGATACAGAAAAGCTCCTTTACATTACAAGCAATGACTGTCAACGGTGCAAATGTGTCCAGACCCGCATCATCCACCCGAAAAGGTGGCGGTTGCTAAGCGACACGGCCCCGTTCGCTTTTTATGCCATTTTAGTTCCTTCTCAGCTTTTATGTTCCATGTCCGGGCCTGCTTAATTTGATCCTATTTGCAGTGACAATTTAGGGTCCTGCGCCTTGGATACCAATTCACATGAAATGTACCAGTCGTCACACTGGAAAATCACATTTGGGCTCGGAGCTGGTGAAACTGCGATGGAAGCTGGGGTTTGTTTTTGTCTGGAGAGGCGTTCCCGAGCCGCACCATCCTAATGCTCTTCTCCACCCATGCACACCCTCCGTCCTCCTGTAGCGCTCCTTGATGGCCTTTAATGAATTAATTACACTGTTCAGAGATTCCCCCTTTTCTAGAGCATTAACCAGCCTCCGGCTTCTCACTCTGTGTTTTTGCTGCTGTTTTAACCTGCAGCAAATCCTTCTCCAAAGCCCATGTTTCCAAAGTATCGGTGAAGCTACTGATGGGGCAGAGCAGGGTGAGGCCGTTGCAAAAGGGGTTGTGAAATCAGTAGATTTACAATGTACGACACTCAACCAAATTAGAGGAAAGTTATTTTTTGTAAAGACAAACATTTGCATCTCCCACAAAGAGATTGTGTCAGGGTGGGGTTTCCAGGTGTCTTCAGTTCCTCCAGGATAACCCCCTTCAGAGGAGATCCTTGCCATGGTCTAGCGTTCCTCTAGACATACGGTTATTGCCCATATGCCTATCAGGAGTCTGTGGTGACATCACTCTCAATACTGGACAAAAATAACAAAGACAAGCCATTTACAAGAGCAAAGCAGAGGGGTGAAGCCTTATTAAGGAATTAAAAACATATTTTTAAAAAAAGAGTAAGGAAAAGACAAGCTTAAAATAGAACTGACACCACCCACTTCCACTCTGGTTTGGATTTTCTAGCATTTCATGGAGATTACAAGCAGCGTATTAGTAATAGATGCCATGACACGCAGCGTGTCACAGGAGCAGCAAAAGGCGTGAGCGATGACTGCTTGAATCTGCACAATTCTATTGCATAATTGGTTTTCTCTTAATTTCCAAAGGGTGCTCACTCCTTGACAGCAGCCCTTGCTTCTCGTTATGGTGCTCTGCGTAACGTGCTCTTTCAGTCTTCTCTCTGGCCCATCTGATCCTCCCTCAGCTGGATTCTGCAGTGATTGCCAAGGACAACAATCCAGTTACTGAACCTGGGGAATCTAGAGGGCCGTGCCCATCAGAATTGATGCAGGGTTGGTTGGAGAAGCTTATTTCGGTTGTTCATTCCTCAGTCAGAGGTTTAGGTTGGATATTAGGAATTTTTTTTCCCCAAAAGGGTTGTGAAGGGCTGTGCCAGGCTGGGCAGGGCAGTGGTGGAGTCCCCATCCCTGGAGGGGTTTCCAAGCCGTGGAGATGTGCTGCTGAGGGACATGGGTTAGTGGTGCCCTGGCAGTGCTGGGGGAACAGTTGGACTCGATGATCTTAAAGGTCTCATCCAACCAAAATAATTCTGATTGTTCATCTTGGAGGTTAAATGATACTTACTGCTTTATTTTTTGCTGACTCAGTTCTGATAAGACAAATAGAAAGAAACCATTCCTCCAGCATTTATCAGCTGAGCAGGATGCTGTCCTCTGGCTGGCATGTCAAACATGATGGGCCTGAGTGGGCGGATGGGTGACACGTGTCCCATGAGGCACTGGAGAGCCGGGGAGATGCAGTGCCGTGGGCCACTGTCCCCTCTGGACTTGTCACTCAGGCCACTCATATACTGGGTAAATTAGTAATCAGGGAAGAGAAGCAAGCTCTTTGGCACCTTCTCCCTCCCTGTTGTCACTTGTGATCTGCTGGCAAACCTCTTGGGCGAGGAGTGGGAGCACCACTGCTATTTATGGGTGTCCTCGGCGCCGAGGCGCTAATTGTTGCTGCTTTCCTGGGAGTGACAAGGGAATATGACAGCTAAAGATGATATAATTTATGAGAAGAGAAGGCTGTAAAGCAATTATGGAGGAACACACTTTTTACTAATGTTATATTTGTAATTTAATATATTAGTATTCTATTATTAAAACATGAGGTTCTGTTTGCTGCTGTGCATGGAAGTCACACAGTTCAGGCTGCAGCTCAGAGACAAGCAAGGACCCACCGAGACACACCGTAAAATGAAATGGGTTTTGTACAACCGTAGGCATTTATATACCAGATAAGTCGCCAATACACCACGGCAGGGAGCACCTCAAGGGAGAGGTGAAAGCGTGATAGGACAGTGTATTTACACTTGGATACTAAATTTAACATTATATTATTTTCTCCAAGCTTTATCCCATTTGTTGGGTTGGGGGCAAGCACTTGGAGTCATTCGGGACCGTTGCTTTCATCTCTTCCTCACAAAGATTCCTAAATTTAAAGGAACAGAGCCTGTGGAGGAGGAGAAGCCATGTGCATCCGTTTCCCTTTTAGGTGGGCTAGAAGCAGGATTTATTAATCACCCTCCGCTTTGCCTGACATGAATGATACAGGTTTCTAAGCAAGAATTAAGAAAAGGAGAAAGAGGAGGTAAGCACCATCTGCCACAGTGACTGCAGAGGGAACCAGAAGCTCCAGACTCGCAGCCCTCACCACGTCGGTTCTTGCTCGGTGGTGGAAACACTAAGATTGTCTTTCATACGTTTGATAGCTGGAGATGCCTGTGGGCTGCAATAAAATCCATTTTTTGCACTGTAAATCTTTTCTCTTTAAGCATGGAAGAGGTTACAAATGTGCATAAAATTGAAGCGAAAGTGATTAAATCTCACTCTGAGCAAGTATTGACAGATCTGCCTTGCCTGTGGATGCGGCGGGAGCTTCTTTCTTTGTGGCCCGTGCTCAAGATAATGAAAACCAGTCAAGTGATGAAACTTATATATCAAAGAGGATTTTTGCTTGTGCGTATTTGTTTCCAATATGTTGTTGGCACAGAGATGCAGTTATTTCAAATCCTGTTACTCGCTTCTGGAAAGGGATGGGTGTAGGCTGCCCCTGCCCCCCCCACCACCTATGGGGCATGTTGGGTGGTAGCTGAAAGGAAAGGGCTTTAATAAATGTTGTGCTTTAACGACACATGGTTTATTTTCCATGTGCAGATATACAGGTTTTCTTCATCTGGGCTGTGCTGCTGTAGGCTGTGTGCAGGTGGCTTGAGATGGATGCTCTCAAGGGAGGAGGGTGGGATCCGTTTATGGAGCAGAGGAAGAGGACAGCTCGTAGCTCACGTGGTTGTTGGTGTCCTGTACAGCGTCACATCCTTAAAATTAATGCCATCCTATGAAGGGTCTAGGGTTTGTGATGACCAAAATGATCAAGGGCTGGAACCCCTCTGCTGGGAGGCCAGGCTGAGAGAGTTGGGGTTGTCCAGCCTGGAGAAGAGAAGCTTCTAGGGAGACCTTCTTGTGGCCTTTCAGAAAGATGGGGACAGACTTTTGAGCAGGGCCTGTTTTGACAGGACAAGGGGTGATGGTTTGAAACTAAAAGAGGGGAGATTTAGACTAGGGAGAAGGAAGAAATTTTTGATGCTGACGGTGGTGAGAGCCTGGCCCAGGCTGCCCAGAGAGGTGGTCGCTGCCCCATCCCTGGCACCATTGCAGGTGAGGTTGGCCGGGGCTCTGAGCAACCTGCTCTAGTTGCAGATGTCCCTGCTCAGTGCAGGGATGTTGGACTAGATGAGCTTTAAAGGTTCTTTACAACCCAAACCATCTGAGGATTCTATGATTCTGTCAGTCCAGCTGCAAGAAAATTGAACACCCATCCTATCTCAGCTCATCTTAGAAGACATTGCTCCTGCCTTCTTGGTTTTCAAAGTTCCTAATTACTTTCAAATTGAAAGTAAGTATAACGCCCATAAAGCAGAAGACGAAGAGCAATGTCAGCAGCACCAGGGAGATGTGGTAGTGGCACCTTTCTTCAATCAAGGATTGTGTGTTAGCGGTAATGCGATATGACACTTCATCACCTGGAGCGTCCCTGCAGCAGATCTACCTAGCCTTCCTCAGGTGTGACAGCCTAGGCCAGGTTCCACCGTAACATGGACAAAACAATCTTCTCTTCAAGCAAAGTTAAGGCAAAACTCTGATGGGATCTGATGAATCCTCTGCTGTGCTCTGCTTGACAAGTGCGTGGGATGTGGTTACCTATGGCTGGACTCAACCTGGAGATGTTTCCAGTACAGCGGTCCTGTCTGTATAGATGAGGTTGTATTCTTCAGGTATTCCTCCTGCTAATTTCTTCTCCTATTAGCATTGTCGTTCTTCACTGCTAATTAGTGGGAAAGGGCACTTGTCACTCCCAGCGATATGCAGCCTCTTAAACAAAAAGGTCTCTTTTTTTTCAAACAAGTTGTATGATGCAAATCCCTGAAGAGCACATTTATTTGCCAATATGCAGGCAGTCAATATCTAGGATGGTTCCATTCTACATGGTAGTTTGTACTCAAAAATAGCTCTCTGCCCACATTTATCGCACGGTTTGTTTGGTTCTTCCCTTGCCCTGAGCTCAGGACGGGGACACAGTTGGTCTGTGTGTCCCTGTACAGAAGGGACAGTCCAGCATCTCGCATTCCGCACACCACAGCTGTTGGCTCGCCTCCAACGCGTCTGAGTCAACGGCCAACTGAGGTTGACGTGAGTAGATGTATATTAATTAACATGTATACCTTACTTGCAAGAGGACAATCTGTTTTCACTGTTGGGAAGCTGTCATCCATTAACACAAACAGCAACGGGGCGTAGGAGATCTGTATCTGTGCTCTGTTTAAAGAACAGGGAACGCTCCGGTATCGTGGATGGAAGCGTGGTGAATTCTGGTAATATGCTGATGTTTCATTAGCATTCCCCATTTTCATGTAAATTAATTTCTTTGAGGAAAATCAAATCCATACCTGGCGCTAATTGCCAGTGGTAATGATGAGCTGGGACCCGGTAGAGATTCATTATCGAGGCAGACTGTCTACTGAAGTCTTCGAGACTGGAGCGCTTCTGGAAGTAAGTTACACATCAGCAGAGCTCCAGGTTCCTGGAGTTAGAGCAGGAGCAGAGCCGTGAAGTGCACCAGCTACATAACAAAAGACATGGTCTCCTCTGGCCTAACAGCCTCTAAAACCCAGGAAGATTGGGTTTCCTCTTCTAAAATAACCATGAAGCTTTTATTGATCATTTTATCTAAATTATGGATGAGGCGTTTGCCAGCTACATTACTCTTGTGCAGCAGAGCAGTGCCAAAGATGACTTTACTGTCTAAGGCTCAGATGTGGGGGGCCCATCTTCTCACAGAAGGGTTGCAGAAGTACACGCTATCAATGCTCAATTCATTCAGCACTGGTGGTTCATTCTCGTATTGAAAATGAGAAAGGAGTTACTGGGCTTGAATTTGTGAGAAAACTCATCAAGCAAAATTATCAGGTTTGCTGAAAGCTTGAGTAAAACTCCTGTAAGGCTTCAAGGGTTTGACATGATCTGAACCAGCAGTGGAGAGCATCAAAATCTCCTTCTCTGTCATAGGAGCTCTGCTGCTATTTGAAATTGGAGCAAGTAATGGATAAAGCTGAAGTATATCACAAAATAACACATGTAATTACTTTGCAACCTGTTTCATGATGGTTTGTTTTTTTTTTCCCGGCTGCATTTTACCTCTCTTCAGCATTTAATAGCACACCACAGTTTATTGAATATTTGCAGTCTAGCCTTGAAGGATAATGAGTTTTATCCTGCCATGTGTTGAACACCTTCGTGTCCAAGAGAAGTTAATGGGAACTGAAGATTATCAGCATTTTGTAGGATCAGTCCTTGACTGAACAGACAGCTCTGACTCCTGTATGGAACATGGTGAAACAGCTGAATTAGGGTTTCAGAATAATACTGCAAAGCGCTGGAGTTACACAGGAGATTCTTAAATGACAGTCCTGAAAGTACCTTGGCGTAAAATAGTTTCTCTGTCTTTGTCAGTAAACCGGGTAGTGAACACAATGAAAAATATTTTCATTCAGCTGCACTTCCAGGCATTATACTCTCAAAATACCCAGAACCGTTGGTCCGTCCTTAAGCAAGTATTTCTGAAAAGCAGGACACCTGAAAAATTAATAGTGGTCTCTGATGGATAATTCTTCCTGGCTGTTGGCCACGCCAAGGGAAAATACGCACGGAGTGTGGGTGGCAGAGGGGGGTGTTGGGTGCCGAGGCGGGGAGATGCCGCCGGATCTCTGTTCCCCACCCAGACAGGGCAAAAACAGCAGAAGTTTTTCAGCAATCCCAGAAAATCAGCCTCGGACTTATCTTCCAAATGTGTATTTTAGCAGGGGATGCATTGAGGATCAGGTTTGTTATATATTCTGGTTTTTTTTCTGCGCGCGGTTGATTATGATTCACATTAATGTGTTTTGTTGACTCTAAGTTACTCAAAAAATGACACAGGTGCTGGATAAGAAGAGTTTATGCTACCAGCAGTGCCTGGTCATTTAAACCTTTTGAGAGTATCCGTTAGCTTAAACTGGTCTCAGGATAACTGGGTTAGAATATTGGATTTTAATCTTTACTGCAAGAGAATATGTGCTTCATACACCCACTTTTATTTATTTTTAAGTGAATAAGTGTGGAAAGGCCTTTTCTTTATTCGTTGGAACACAGCTCAATATAAAAATCTCATAAGCCCAGTACACGTAGTTACATCCTGGTTACAGAATTTGCATATAAATAGCAATGTTTTTGTCAACATGCCTGATGGAGAACATGTTATCAGTTGATATGTCCCTAATCTGTCAGTGTTGCCAAAGTATTGCAGGATATTTTGCTTTGTATTCAGCTGCAAATATTTGCAGTTTTTACTGACAGAAGCATGTACCATCGCTCACGAAGCAGCTACCGGCTGGTTTTATTTATTTTTGTTTGCAAAGAGATTTAATCTGAAGGTCGTAATTAGGGAAGATGGTACCTCCATCCGCATACTGGAAAATTCTCAGAAGTCATAAAACTTGAATAAGAATCACTTCATCCATGAGAAAAGCCAGGTTTAGCCCAGGAGATTTAAGAAGTTGGAGAGAATGTCACTGTTGGTTTGTTTTTTTTTAAAAAAAAGAAACCTCAATGGCATCAAGTTGCGGTGCCTCAGCAGTGAAGTCATACAGGCTGCAAGGGTAGAATAAAATCAATCAGCAGTATTTCTGTTTGCAGTAATAGCTGGAGCTGGAGCCACAGTTTCAGCTGGTCCAACAGCTGTCTGCCTGGAGTCGGGTCTGCAGGCACGTGCTCACAGGGATGCAGGAGCCGCTGGAGCATCCCTGGCCAAGCTTGCAGCCTGGGCTGACAAGGTCTTGGCCAACAGGGCTTCTGACCCATTCTCCGCTTTTCTTTCAGGCCCTGCTGCAAAAAAGAAGTACGTCAGTTATAACAACCTGGTTATCTAGTCCGTTTTGCCACGCGGGGCGGAGGACGGGTGAGGATTTCCATCCGCGGCCGGCGCAGACCTCCTCCCGAGGTGCCCTCCTCGGCGGGGTCAAGGGCACGGCGATGCTGTGGGAGAGCGCGCCAGGAGCCCTGTGCTCCCAACGGCTGCTCCCCCAATACCCCCCATCGTTCTCGGCTTAGTACGTGGCTGGCGCTGCCGTTGGTTGTGGCCTTGGACCTGCTCCGGCCGCCGGAGCCACCGTGCCCGGCACAGGAGGACCCGCTCCCCGGGGCGGGCTGCCTTCAGCTACAAGGACTTTAAGGGGCTAATTCTGTCTTTCTATGTACTTCCAGACTGCAAGTTTTTGAACTTTCTGTACAGTTTGTGAGGATTTTTGCATATTGCCATCCATGTTGTTTCGAGTTCACTGTTTGTTTTTTGAATGCACAGTTTCATTGAGGCCCTGTTCTCTCAGACTTAGCACATTCAAAAAAAAAACAAACCAACCCACTGAGGATTAAAAAGACCTATGTACATGACTTGTATGATTACTATTGTATCACTGCAATCCATAGACGTTATTTTTTTTAACTGAACAAACAAAAAAAAAGAATTTAAAGACCAAAAACTGTGCTGGCGAAGTTAGTCCCCCCACCCCTTCACAACTCTGATGGGCTGCAGAGGAAGCAGAAAGGATTTTTGCTGAGTTTTAGTAGAGGTCTTGATATTTGGAATGCATGCCAGTAATGTATTTTATGGTACATGTTAATAATTTATGTTTGATATTTGTATTTGTGTTCTATTTTGTTCTTTTATTTAAGGTATATGACTATTTTGCAATAATTTCAATAATTCTTATGATATTTGGAGGAAAGAATATGGCTTTTACATGTCTTGAGGTTTTTTCTTTGTTGATGCCCCACCATGATTGACCAGTGTGATAAGGACTTTACAAAGCATGTATGTTTTATACTGTTTGTAATAAGTAATTTCGTTAATCTTGCTGCTTATGTGCCAATTTAGTGAAACCGATCTTTGCCGCAAACTCCTCCCTTCCTTTCCATTCTCTCGATCCTGTGATATTATCCAAGAATGTATCAATAAAGGATTTTGGTTAACTTTTTTTTATTTACTCCAATAAATATATTTTTTCAGTTGCTCCCTCCCCCTCCCCCCTTGTGACTAAAGTTTCTTTCATGACGTTGTCAGATGTGGACACCCAAAAACCCAACGGGGTGCTTCAGGCTTTGTGCGGGTCTGGAAAAGGTCTTGGGAGAGCTGGCAGCTATGCAAGGGAAAAAAGAAGTTCCTTTTTTAGCACTGGGATCTGTAACGACCCCCAAAGCCAAGTTACAGTCATGCAGAGAAAGCCCTTCTGTCTGGGTTTGATGGCCCCCAAAGCTCTCTTCAACTGCTGGGTCTTCTTCAGGGAGGTTGAAGGATATGATGTTAAACAGCACACAGCAGAACATGATTAAATGAGCAGTTAATCAAAGTCAATCTTTCAGGCAACTGTTGAGTGAGCTGGGGGGGCAAAAAGGGAAAAGTTTAGGCAAGAGGTGAGAGGAAACTCATTCAATTGCAGCCCAGCACCTGCGTGCCGCCTTCAGCATAGTCACGGCATCTTGGGCGCGACGTGACGATCGCTTTGGAAAGCATTTAGCCTCCCATTTTCTCTAGACAACTTGATCAATTATACTGATGAAGTTAATCAGCATCAAAAGAAAATTTGACAGCTGCAGCATGGGCCACAGTGCATAGTGATGAAGGCCTCCATGTCAGGCCTTGATTGACTCTTCATGCCTGCAAGCATGGGGCTGGAGAGATGTTTGCACGGGCTTCTCGTCTTTTTAATATTCATAGATCTAATAACGAATTACAGCAGACAAAAGATGAAAATCCAGGCATTGTTAGCAAGGAACAAATTATCAGCCCAACAAATAACGGAGGCAGAAGCTCTGTGACATTATTCTTTCTCTCTACACGAGGACAGAGCTCTTTACGCTGCCCATAAACTCAGCCAGCATTGGGCTGAATGAATATGTTGCCCTCAAACAGTGATTCTTGCTCAAAGACCCTGATTTCTTTTCTGAACGGGCGAAAAAAGAGATTTGTTGGTTGGTTTGACACTGTTTTTTGGAGAAGGGAGAAGGAGGTGGAAGGAGAAAAGGTGATGCAGGGAGGGAGTGATGTGGGGTTTGGTTTTTTTCATTTCTTCTCCCAGCTCATAGAATCATTAAGGTTGGAAAAGACTTCCAAGATCAAGTCCAACTATCAACCCAACGCTACCATGACCACTAGACCATGTCCTGAAGGAGATAGACCTACACTCATACACCTGTATTGTATTTAACTGTGTGATGAAGTACGTTAATGGCTTGCTCTATCGGTGTGTCTCCATAAGTAGATACCCGCTTTATGTTACATACATATAACATATAATTTATAATCAATGCACAATCATGCTTGTATTAAAATATTTATGGATGAATTTTGACATTTCATAATAGAAATGCCTTAGTAAATTTTTGAACCACCTCTACCTCTCTATAGCTACGTACTAGAACTCTGAAGTGAGTCACCGAGGAGCCCAGAAGGCCCTGACTGAACAGCTTGTACAAGGTGAAGATGTTGCCTTGTAGGCTGTTGATCATTTCTTTTCTTCCACGAGCTACACCATGCTATTACACCCACACAGCACATTTCCAAACAAAGCAAAATGAGCCCTTAGCTCCGCTTAGGGCCCTTTATTTTACAATTGGCTGTACTTAGCATCAGTGCTGCCTTACTGTTGTTTTCATAACATCTTCATCTTATTACTCATTGACTGCACGCTGGTATTGCGAGGCTGGGTTTGGTCCTTGTCCTGTGTTATCAAGCCTGAGAATGGAGCAGCTGCAAATGGAGCTGGCCCTTTGCACTGAAGAGAACGGGTTTTATGTCAGGGTAATGGTAGCCTTCAGTGATGGGCTGTTTCCTGAGCAGAAGGACAAAGTTTGGACAAGGAAAGCTGGTGGGATTTCCCCCCTCCAAAAAAAAAAGAAAAAAAACCAAACCAAACCACGAGCTTGTGTTAGTAAGTGCCACAAAAAAAAAAGAAAACCCAAGTTGGATCTATCGTGGAGACCTCGGCTTGTTCAGAGCAGAGAGAGCATTAAGTGTGTGTGGAGTAAGAGGTGGCCATGGGCTCTGCAGCTCCATGGAAAGCCATCCTTCAGCTGGAAGAGCTTCAGCCAGGTCCCGGGATTAACCTCCCCGAGGTGCTGCCAGCGTGGGGATGCAGAGCAGCTCCTCACACGAGCTCCCGCGCTGGTGTGCGATCTACAGCGCACGCTCCGGAGAATAAATTCTTCACTTCTCATCGTGATGAGCATACTGTGGAAAATGCCTCTGTGATTAGGCAAGGAAAAAAAAGTCATGAAGAATGAGAGTGAGATTTTTTTTTTGTTGCCATTTATTATTTAGCCTGAATTATACCCAAATTGTTTTGGTATGTTAATGCCAAGTTTATTGTTCATAAATATCATTGCAGAGTTAAGCTTTCTGGGCACACTGTATGATAGATAATGACATTTATTTAAGCTGAATCAGAGCTTAGTCTTCATTTGTGACATTAATTGCCTTTATATATAATTAAATGCACTATAATGCTTCCACATACAGAATCTGTGCATCCATGAAAGTGCTAATCAAACATATTTATTAATTTCTAAGAGGGCTTTTTCTAAAGGCTTTGATACACTTGAGTGTTTTTTGGTAAACAGTCTTTTTTTTAGAACATGTTTAGCAAAATATTTTGATAATTGCTTTTTGTGCTACAGGCATGGTTAATATTATTTATAACAAATTAATAAAAGCCAAGGGGTGAGATGCTGCTGCCATCCAGCTCGGCGGATGCTTTGCCTGTGACTCCCACGGAGATGGGTTTCCACCACCAGCCCTCGGCATCCCTGGCCTTTCCCAAAACAACTTCAAACAAATTTTGAGCATGTTGAGGGTGGGCTGTGTGTGCTGTTACAAAAGCTGGAGTCCCCAAAGAGCTGGGCTGTGCCCTGTGGGCTTGTTTCTACTAGTTATCATTCACCTTCAGCCCACACCGCCGAGGAGATGGATTTGAACTCCCACCTCCCGCAGCTGGGGCTGCCAACTGCAATTCCCGACTTTGTAGTGAGCTTGCCAATCATCACGGCTTTATTTAATATTTACGGAGGGAGAGAAGAAAGGGTTGGGGGGGGGGGGGAGCAAGGGGGGGGGGGGCAGCAAGGGAGAGGGTTGCTGTGTCTGAAGCGGTTATTTCAGTCCCGTGGGAGCACGCTGTGGGAGCCTGCCAGTGCCCTCAGCTCCCTGAGAGGAACACGGGCCAGTTCCCGGGCACCTCGCTGGCAATGGCTGCTAAAAGGAGCATGTTTGCGTCTTCCAGCAGTTTGGGGAAGCCCGGCCGTGTGATTGCTTCTCAGGCACTGAGCAAGCTGCTGAATTGTTAAGAATTACACAGCAAGAACAGCGGGACCCAGGGCAAGCTGCTCTTCTCCTGCCCTCCCTGCTCTGCATGGCCCGCACTTCGCAGCTGCAGCTCGCCTTGCTTCGGTGCGTGGCAGCCTCTCTTCTAGAAGAAGAACGGAGCTTATGAGAAAGATGGGGAAAAAGTTTTTAGCAGGGTCTGTAGTGGCAGGGCAAGGGGTGATGGTTTTCAACTCAACAAGAGGGAGATTTAGACAAGATAGAAGGAAGAAATGTTTTACAACGCGGGTGGTAAGAGCCTGGCGCAGGTTGCCCAGAGAGGTGGTGGCTGCCCCATCCCTGGAACCATTGCAGATGAGGTTGGCCGGGGCTCTGAGCAACCTGCTCTGGTTGCAGATGTCCCTGCTCCCTTCAGGGGGGTTGGACCAGATGACCTTTAAAGGTGTCTTCCATCGCAGAACATTCTGTGCTGCTCCTCCCCACTGGCATCAGCAAGGGCTCCTTCCTTCAGCCACCTGCTGCATTTTGGGTTTGTTTGATGAAACCTCAGGTCAGGAATTTCTGACAAGGCCCCTTTGGCTGTGTGCATAGTGGGTATTTCCAATCCAGCCTTCATAAGGGTGTCTGCAGTACCAACACAGCGTAACACTTCCATGAGGTATTCTACCCTAGATCATGGTCAGTAATTCCAAGACCTCCAGATAGGGCAGGGGTCATGCTGCCTTAATTACTGGTGTTAATGACTTGTGCATAGGACTATGTTTATTTTCCAAGACATATATTTGCTTTGTATTTGTACCACACATGTATTTTCAGTAACTATTGTATTTTCAGTAACTGCTTTTGTTTGTTACTGCCCAAGAAGAGTACTCTTTCTGGGTTGTTTTTTTTTTTTCCCTTAAGAATGATCTCAACTTTGTTTTTTCCTCCAGCTTTTTTGATGCCTGCAGTACACTTGGCTGCATATAATGTACAAAACCAAAAATAGACCCTGTACAGAAAATGGACCTACAGGGAACAGCATCAGCTTTTCCTTCTGATTCCTGCTGGAACTCACTCAGAAGAGCTCAGCTGCATTTTGGGTTGCTTACACCAACACCTTTAATCTTCTCCTGGTCATCAAGTCCCAGTATAAGGCAGGTGAGCTCTGTAATCAGGCTTCAGAAGCCTGTCAGCTGCTGCAACCACACGCTTGGTGAGAGTTGGTAGCAATTGGAGGAGTGATCCTGATGGCTGCAGACCAAGCAATGCCCCAGTGAGGACGGAGTGGTGGGGCAGAGGGAGAGAGAGGGCATTTTCAGCAAGGACATAAAAAAAAAGTGCCTGAAATCCCTCAGGAAGTAACTGTTCAGATATATGGTAGGGCCAAAATACCCATTCTCATGGCAGGAGGCTGATGGCCCTGCGTGGCAAGGTGATGCTGCACAGGGCTTTATTCCATGGGAGCAGGGAAGTCACTTTAAGCCATCTTGAGATGAAGCAACTATTCCCTGTAAAATTTTGGTGGATTCCAGAAACCTGCCAACAGAGTCCAGGTGGAATATAGTGGGAACTGTTCTCACGGCAGTACTGGCTCTTCCAGAATCCCAGGTCCCTGGCTTGACATGGGTCTTACTGGTGCTCCGCTGCTGCTACATCATCAAACAGCAGCTTTACAACGCTGGGTTTGACCCTGGAGCTGTAGCTGAGGGCACTGCCCCAGGCATGCTCCATAAAAAACGGGGTGGGGGGGGGAAGTGCCTGAAGTACAAGGTGTATCTGAGCCCTGGTTATGTAGTTAAGAATTGTTACAATGGCAAAAGAAAAAAAGGAAGAAAAGTATCTCGTCCCTTTTGGCAACTGCAGGTCAGACAACACGGTTCTGGAAGGAGTTTGCAGGAGGATCCAAAATCCTACCGTGGTAGCTGCAGGAGAACATCAAAACCCTGTGGCTGAGGAATATGGCAGGTTCTGCTCTCTTCCACCTATGGAGACAAAAATCTCGTCTGCAAACCTGCTAATTTCTTGTATTAACACCGTCCTTTCTCAGGGGCTCTGCAGAAGGACCCACAGGTAAAGAAAGGTGGGTTGTGAAGTCAGTGTGACCAGCCCATGTCAATGGAGAGTCCTTTGGCCTCAGCAGGCTTCTTCAAGGCATGGCTGGGATGTCATGGAAGGCTTGGCCTGTAAAAGGGTGCAACATCTGTCTGAGAGTAATTTTCCTATCTTGGGAGCCATGGGCTTCAGCTTTAAGACTTCAACACCCTGGTCTATTCTTCTTTGGCTTAAATTCCTCTTTCTGATACCCTCACCATTAACCTAAAGGGCTACAGGCTCCCAGACACAACCCCTCTGTGTTTAACAAGACGCTGATCTCAAAGACTTCCTTTTCAAAAGAATTCATAAAAAGTGATCCATTCTCCTCTCTTGCCTGAATTATTATACCGATTTTATTCATTTTTTGTAGACAGCAAAATCATATAGTGAATATTAATGATGGTGATTTTACTCTGGCGTTATTTAAAGCTGAAATAGTAAATGTTTACTTACAACCCGCAGGAATTCTTCTAAGCATGGCTCATTTATTGCAGGCCACCGTGGGACTCTGTTGCAGTGAATCTGGGGTGAGGGAATCAGCCAGCTCCCGGCACACCAAAGCCTCGCTTCTCCCCAGCGCAGTGATGGAGCGGCAGATGCTGCTGCTCCACCACGCATGGATCTAGCGATGCAACAACCGAGCGCTGGCCCCAGGTCCCAATTCGGAAGTAATTCAGAGAACACTGGACGAGGAGAGCACTTGCAGTCTGTCTGGCAATCCACACTACTGTCGCCGGGATGTCCCAGAGCCTGCAAGGACACGCACACACACCTCCTGCTCTGCCAGGTGACATTGGCCCCTCTGCCGCGGGCTGCAGCAATGGGTCACGTTGCCGTGACCGCGCTGTCAGGTTTTATTTCTTCACTCGGGCAGGTGTTGACAGTTTCAGCTCCAAAATGCCAGGTTCAGTCCCCGCTGACAAAGATGCATCAAGAGTGTTGTTAAGCACAGCGTTTGCTTGCCTTTCATCTTTCCTGGTGCTGCTGTTGTCCTCCAAAGTTGGTCCAAATCTCCCTTACTCTCAGGGACAAAGCAAATAAAAATAAAAAGGATGCATTATGTGGGGGTTGTGCCATTGAAATGATGCGCTTGTGGCTGTGCTTTGCTTAAGGCTCCCAGATGTGCAAGAATCAAGCTCAAAAACTGAGCTCCTTATGGAGTGGAACCCCTCATCTGAGAACATCCCCAGATTGTGCCTCCGAGGCACATCTCCTGTGGGAGGCCAAGATAAGACATGTTACCTTCTCCCCAAATTAATCAACAATAAATGAAAGGTCTATTATTAAAAACTGGGGTTTCTTACACCAAGGCATCTTTTATAATTTTTTTTAATGTGTTGACTCAAGCTGTTGAAGATGTGTTAGTGAGAGGGGGGAAAAAATGAGCCTTTTGGGGTCCGTGTGGGTAGTGCTTAGTGAAGTACGAATTTATGCGCTGCAAGAACACATGGAAAAGCATAAACACCCATTTTGCTCACAGAGAAGTGACTCAGTGCTAACTTTTACTCTCTTTATGGAATTTTAAGACGGGAGGATCTTGAGGAAGCTCACCAGCTAATTCCTATTAATAGAATAGAGCAGAGCAGTAGAAAGCACAGAAGGCAAACGAAATAATCTTCCCGCCTCATCATGCCTGAGCTTCAGCAGGGACCCGCCACTCTAACACTTGGATGCAAAATATAAAACTCCTCCAAAACAGCACTTTGTTGGTTTCTTGTCTAATTGCTTTCCAATCTGCTAGAACTTTTCACCTAGTCAAGCTGCTTTTATGAAAAAGGTGAGCTTCTTTTAAGGACTATTTCATTTACAGTAGGAAATGTGTTTGTCTGTTGCCTTTCATGTACAGTAACATGAAAAATAAATAACTTATTGAAATAACTTACCAAAATGTGACTCCTTGTCCCAGTTCCTTCTTCAGCAGTGAAATTAATTTTATCTGTAATTCATCTCATAGTACTTACACAATGCGAGTAACACGTGGACTGTTGATGCTATTCAGCCAGCAAATGGGTTTTCTTGGCAGCCTAATGGTCTGTGCAAAATGTATTTGAGTAGCTTTAGCTATTTTTCTGAACCCATTAGCTGCTATGAAAATCTTTAGTTAACCCAATCTTATGACTCCATCTGTCATAAAGTGTCACCTACTCGGTCCCGTGGACTTCAGCAGGTCCTAGTTCTTACTTCCAACCCTCACCTAAAGAAATGTTTACACTATTTTAAATTCTCTTTGCACTTGATGCGCAGACAACGATTAAGGCTGTCCCTCAGCGGCCCCTCCACAGCTCACATACAGGTGTGGATGTTCTGCCAAACACCGATCTCCTTCCCTAATTATTAACTATTGGAAGTGGTGAATGTCGACATCTCATCTGACCGATAGGAAGTTCTATGAAATTGATAACAGATTATTTCTGAAGTACTAATCAGCATGGAAAAGGTCTTAAAATCAGGCCAGCAGTGTCCCAAACTCCGAGCACAGCTATCCATACTTGAAGGGGTGTGACAAGGACAACTTGACCCCTGTGGTGGCTGGTTAGCTGCAATCACAATTCCTGCTGAAGTGAAATAATGAGGCGACAGAGCATGAATCAGCCTTTTGTTTAAGGTTTGTTAGGCAATAATAGGGTTTACTGCCGTGGGATTGGCTTGGGATGGTTTTTTCCGTGTAATTTCAGTCATTGCCAAGGGGATGTTGCACCGCAGGGTAAGGGTTCCTGGGTGGGCAGGAGCATCTGCCCCTCCAACCGTGCCCTCACCTCCAGCTTCTCACTGAGCAACGAGTCTGGAGCTTAAAACAGCTTCAAAAACACCTCTGCAAAGGTTTAAACACAGGTACGGATAGCTGATAGGCTGTAGCCACCTCTGCTGAGGAGCGGATGAGGGTGGCGGGGTGGGTGGGGAGGGACAATGCTCTAAAGATGTCTCAACGACAGGGAAAGCTTCCAAATTCCTCCATAGGCACCACGGGATCCAGCCAGATACCCAGAGAAGACTGCTTTCCGGTGTACCCAAAGCCACAGAGCAATTCTATCCTGCCTCATTTTACCCTCAGTCTTAACTACATGCACAGAATATAGAAATATGAACATAAACGTAGATAGAGATTTTTTATATGTGTGTGTATATATATATACACAGAATATATATACATATATATATTTCTAGTTTGATACCTTCAGATTTCTTTTAAGCAGTGGCTAATTAATTTCTGGCGGGTGTGACACAAGAAGCAACAAAACTGACACAACCTGAGCCACCCTCTTGTACAGGGTCCATCTCAACACCCATCTCCCAGCCTCATCGAGACTGAAGAGGAATCTGAAACACTCCAGACGAATTAATGACCTCAACATCAGCTCTTAACCCTTAATTCTTTGCATCTAACAGGCTCAATGGAAACTGGAGATTCCTGATGGCAGTTAAAGGGTTTTTTAAAAAGAATTTTACCTAAGCATAAAATGCTCTACCTAAATGCTTTAATTATGAATCTTTTAGGTTCTTTTAACTTCAATTATATAATCTGTGATCTTCTAGATTACTGGGTGGATAAATACCTTTTTGGTGTATGTGGCTAGATTGTCAGCATTAGGAGATAAACTGGTAAACAAACCCAGTCTATTCATAGACATACACAATTTCTTTTTCAAAGAATGCAGAATTTTGCTGGACATGGGAAGAACAAAAACAAACAGGTGACTACTTCATTGTTCACAGTGCCAAGCCTTTTTTTGGTCCATGTTTTTGGCTTTCTGATGGACTCCAGGACTGCTGGATGTGTGTGCTTGTTGAGGACCTGTGCCAACACACGGGGGAGCTCCAGGAGACCAGCTGGCTGGAGTCTCCATCCTTGGAGAAACTCAACAACTGGACAAGGTCCTGAGCCCTCAGCTCCAGCCAGCCCTGCTTTGAGCGTGGGTCTCAGCAGACTCCAGCAGTCTTTTCAAGGACTTTTCCCAGCCCTTCTGCAGGTCCGTGATTATCATCAGGGATGGACAATGCTCTTCCCTCCTCCCTGAAGATCCCAGGAAGGGTTCAGCATCCTCAGTGATACGCGTGGCCCTGGACCACAATGGCAGAACGTCTTTCCTTTCCACCTGCCAAAAGAACTTTTAAGCAATAGGCTTTGTCTGGTTTTATCACAGGCTTATTGTCCCAGCCAAAGCTTTATTAAATCCAGCAATGACAGCAGTTCTTTCTCCCAGTCACAAGCTTTTATCTTGTTGTTAAAAGTTTTAAACAGCATCTCACACAACAATGAACATCACATACATTTCAATGAGCCCCTTCAAGGGAGAAATTCAGTTAATCTGTGATGAATGTATCTCAATCTATTGCTTTTTAACTTATAAAAATGACTGTCTCCTGCTACATTAAATCATAAGAGAGGCTTGCTCTAACTTTTCAGTTGGTATAATCGTGTATCTGCTCTTCCACACATGGCTTTGGAGCAGATAAATTAGACTGCGCCTGGAAAAGAGGGTTAGTGACTTGGTGGAGCTTATTGGACAGTAAAAGCCAGGCAGCAGAGCATTGCAAAGGAACAGGGAGTATTTCTGGCCTCTTTGTGTCTTCTGGTTGGTGCTTGCACGATCTTCTTTGGGTTCCCATCAGTACAAGGATGAGTGGCCAGAATTACCCCCAGCCAGGCTAATCCTTCTTAGCCATGCATAAGCCGAAGGCATCATTGACACGGGGAAACTGGAACGATAGACAAATAAGACAACCAAAAAGCTATAAACAATGCAGTGAATTACTTGGATTTCATACAGGCCAAAGCTTCATCTTGGAACAAGACTACCTGAGCCATTGGTATTCCTGATACGTCGCTTGCACACATCGCTTTTTATGATGGAGATTCGTCTCGAGTGTTCAGTCTCATTGTAGATGATGAATGACTCCAAGATACAGAATCATGTAAAGCACATAATGCATTTCCTCGCAAGTATATTTGCCTTCACGTACATCTGCTCACCCGTTTATTTTCTGAAGTTGATCCCAGCACTCTAATTGCTACTTCAGAAGCATTCCTTGTCCTAAAAATACTTCTCAGTTTCATCTCTTGTGTGAAGGCTGGAAGACAGTGTCTGCTGATGAAGTAAGCAAATGATGATGTGCCATCAAGCAAATACCATTTGAAATTGCAGCAAAAAAAATTAAGATCTACAATATTCACAGGGTAAAGGAGGAAAAACTGAATGACTGGGAAATGTGTGAGCATGGGGCGTATGGGTCACGTAGCTCCACACCCGCGAAATTCATACACCAGCTGTACTTTCAGCTTCTTCAGATTCAGATCGCCATTCTTCAGTGTGAGGGTGGTGAGATGCTGAACCAGGAAAACTGTAGATGCTCCATCCCTGGACGTGTTTAAGACCAGGTTGGATGGGGCTTGGAGCAACCTGGTCTAGTGGGAGGTGTCCCTGCCATGGCAGAGGGTTGGAACTGGATGAGCTTTGAGGTCCCTTCCAACCCAAACCATTCTATGATGCTATAATTCTATGACTTTGGTCAGAGGGTGAATGATGCCCATCACATCCACAAAGCCTGGAGGGTGTTACAAAGGGAAGCCAAAGGAAATATGACAGGCACCAGTCAACACCTGTGGGCTCCTAAACTCACAGAGGGAGGACACAAATGCTGAGGACCCACATGGGCCTTCCAGTGACTCCCTGCCTTCATCCCTTGCCTCAACGCGGTTTGACGTGTTGCAGATGTCAGAGGCGAACAGCTCAGCATGTAGAGGAAGGAGAATTTGGCCAAGGAAGGGCTTGCTTGGGCTGGGACACCCCACATGCCAGAAATCACTGGAAAATGCTTCCTTTTCTCATAGGACATTTCACAGATGAGTAAGTAAAAACCAAGAAGAATCCCTGTAATGATTAACAGATGCATGATGTGGTATATTGGAGGAAAGCAGGCCAACCAATCTGCAGAATAAATCATGCTGGGCAGCTGCAAGGATTTTTTTTATTTTTTTTTTTTTACCTTTACTCTTGTTCTTCTTACTATTCATGAACTCTCTAGATGCCTTAACAACAAAAGCACCTGCTGAGGGAAAGCCAGATCTAAGGTGGACCAAACCCCACTGCCTACACACACAGCTTTTCAGTTTCATTCAGTTTCATTCCATTCATTCATTCATGATTCATTCATTCATTCATTCTGACTTTTCCATCTCTAGGCCCTACCTTTATTTCGTTTTCCTTCACTGGCATTTCCCGTTCCCCCCTCGCCAGGACGCTGGGTTTCCTAAGGCACGCTGCGCTGTCGTTCCTATGGCCAGCAGCCGTCGGTGCACGACGTTCGCGTGTGCCTCTGTTATCTGCATCTGTACACAGCTGGATTTTGCTCAGAAGCAGAGCAGTGCATCACAGAGGTTTTACAGCTCCCCGGGTGTGCTGCTCAGCGCTGGCTGTCACGGCTGAGACCTTCCTCCTCGGGCACAGTAACAATGGGGGCATTTACAAAAGGCCTGCAGCTTCGTGGTTTGTGACCTTCTGCTAGGAAACTGGAGCAGAGGAACTGCAGAAAAACCTAGGAATATGTAGGAAAGGGGAGGAAACCATGATAATCAGCAGTACTTTGGTAATGAAAACTTCAGATTCATTAAGAAATCTGGCGCGCAGCGATCCCCTGCAGCTCACCCCCGTGTTCTGCTCCTGTTCTGCAGAGGTCTGCTTCTGGAAAGACCCACTTTTCTTCTCTGCAGCAAAGTTCGGATGCTAGAAGTATTCAAGGGGTTAATTACAAGCTGAAAGGTATCTTGCTTCTTCTCAAATGCACCCCAGTGCCAGTGTGACAGCACCGAGCTCTGTCAGCCACCCCCAGGACAGGGGTCCGTGCCACATCAGGGGTTACGGTTACAGGCACCATTCTAATGACAAGGTCTCTTCCATGTCCATGAATGACCCATGACATTTGTAGCACGGCTGGTAAGGAAAAAGCCTGCAGCCTTTAAGCTTTAAGCCATGACACTTTTCAGGGTCCAGAGGCCATCGCCAGTGCTGCCTGCCTCTAAAGCCTCAGAGAAGCTGGGCCTGGAGTCACCTAGCCACCAGTATGTGCCTGGAGTGACACACAGAAACCAAAAGGTAGACTATGAGAGATAAAGAAAGCAAAATAAGATGTAATTTCGGACTAAATTTAGAAAGGAGACTTTTCTCAGCAATATCTCAATTATTTTTCATCACTGTACCATTGTGCAGTCCTTACCCTCTTACCTGGAAATAAGAAGCACACCAGGTAATGAAATAACCCAGAGCTGTTGTGCCCTTACATGCACAGTGTTTACTTAGACGAAGCAAGGGTGACGTACAACATGCAGACACTAGAGGGCAAGGATGTATATAATTTTCTGAGGAGGGCACAGCACCTGGGATAGGGCAAAACACCAGCCTGGAGCACTGATCCCTCAGCCTTGAGCACTGATCCATCAGCCCTTGCCCCCCTGAGTGACACATGCACCCTCAAAACTACCCTTCACTTAGTGACGTCCCACCTTAGAACCACAGAATCCCAGAACGCTGAGCGTTAGACCTCTGGAGATCATCTCATCCAATCCCCTGCCAAAGCAGGTTCACCCAGAGCAGAATGTCCAGGCAGGTTTTGAAAGTCTCCAGAGAAGGAGACTCCACCTGAGCACTGCCAGGGCAGTTTGATATTTCTCTCTCGATAGTTTCCTCACCTTTCTCCTGGTCACAGGTCTGTGTTTGTGAGCGTGCACAACCACCAGCCCACAGGATGCTGCGTATTTATTATCACATGAAATGGTACCTATTTCACAGAGAGCTGCACTGGAAGGTGCTGATGTTGTGAAGAAATCACTCTGAGCTTTGGAAGTGGCCAAAGGTTGGTTGTACAACCTTANCTCGGGTGGATCCCATCTGGCCCCATAGATTTGTGGGTTTCCAGTTGGCTTAGAAGGTGGTTAACTACCACTTCCTGGATTATGACGGGATTATTCTGGTCTCCATTCCATTATCACACGAAATGGTACCTATTTCACAGAGAGCTGCACTGGAAGGTGCTGATGTTGTGAAGAAATCACTCTGAGCTTTGGAAGTGGCCAAAGGTTGGTTGTACAACCTTAACTTGGCCCCAAAATACAGTATGAGGCATCCCCTAATTTCAATTAGACGTTACCATACTCTTTTTTTCTCCCAGGAGACTGTAGCAGGGCAGTATTATTTAATTAGCAACCTTCTCACATTTTGTTTTAGTCTCATCATTCAGCATGAGCCCCAGGTCTCATTTGCTGTGACCTGCACAAAACCTTCTCCAGGTTTTGAAAGTCATATACTATAATATATTACACTACCTAATACTGCTAAATAACTTGTTTGAAATTGTTAATTTCCCCTTCAAGCACGTCAGTGTTCTTTGCTCTGGTTTGAGTGTTTTACAGCCGTCAGAAGGTGTTTTCCAGAGTGCTCCTCTGATGCAAGGTGGTAGCACTGACCTTTCATATCCCGAACGGACTGAGCTTGTAATTAGCCAGAACCAAGTCTTTCTAAAAACTCACAGAACACATCAGGTCAAACTTTATGCAGGTTTTCTCAAGTAGTCGCCATCAAACAACCAACCAACGCAGCAGTAACTGCAGCAGGAGTTTCAGAGGCAGTCAGGCCACCGAACTGGGTGAAATTCCCCGTTTTACCCACCTCTGAGCAGCTTGTGAGGGTCTGAACCAGCTCCAGTCCCTTCTGCTGGTGCAGGGAGAGTATTTTCTTAATTTCTGCCTGTTCCCTCGGCTTCTCCTCCAGAGCTCCTTCATTCAAAGTGCAGAAACCAAGCAGGAGTTGAAAACCAAACCGGAAAACTGGTTTCCCACTTCCAGACAGAACAAGACTCTGCAGAAGAGCCTTGCAGCAATTGGCTGTAATGTCTTTAAACAGCCAGCACTTCCATTCATGAAATAATTTAACTTGTATTTCTCTTACTCAGTACAGAAAAGATTTTGGAATTAAAAGCCTATTTTGTCAGGAACTTTTCTGATGCAGTCAACATATTTGAAGTAGTTTTGCTCAAGAAGTTTTAAGACGCTGCCAATCTGCTTTTCAGCTGCGTTTCCATTGCCACCCAACGGCTGTCTGACACAAATCATGAGGAAAATGTTAATTAACCCAATAAATAAGCCATCTCCCTCTTCATTTCCTTGTACAAGAAAAGTGGATAATAGGGATGTGGACACTGCCCGTGTTACACGCGAGCAGAGCGGAGGGTATCTTGTACTGCTCTGAACAGCAGGAACCAGCCCCAGGCTCAGAACAAGCAAATACCACCTTTTTTAATCAATTACAAGACTTCCAGTGTGGAAAAGGACTAATTAATTATAATTATCACTTATAAGCATTACAAATAAATAATATAAATATTGAAATAATCAAATTTGAGAAAACGGGGGTTCGTTTTGTTAACAAGAACACCAAATAATGAGCGTGTGAGGCTGTAACATGGAACGTCCAAACTGGTGGATATCTGTGCTTAGAGCATCCATTGAATGGTTTGAGTTGGAAGGGACCTCAAAGATCATCTCGTTCCACCCCCCTGCCATGGCAGGGACACCTCCCACTAGACCAGGTTGCTCAAAGCCCCGTCCAACCTGGCCTTGAACACCTCCAGGGATGGAGCATCCACAGCCCCCCTGGGCAACCTGTGCCAGGGTCTCACCACCCTCAGAGTGAAGANTCTCTCAGCCTGGCCTCGTAGGAGCAGTGCTCCAGACCTCATTAACTTGTATTTCTCTTACTCTGGCCCTGCTCCAACAGGTCCATGTCCCTCTTGTGTTGGAGGCTCCAGAGCTCCCCACAGTGCTCCACAGCAGACCCCCACAGTGCTCCATCTGGGGTCTCACAAGAGCTGAGTAGAGGGGGAAAATCCCCTCCCTCAAAGGAGGGAGGTTTTTTTCATTGGAAGTGAGTGAAATGCAGCCTGTCCTGGTGACATCAACTTGGGCTGGGGGATGAGGTGACTAACGGGCTGTGGAACGCATCGAGGTCAGAAGAGGCATGGACAAGAGTATGGCTGCAGTTCTGCACACCAAGCTCTGCACATTGGGTGGATGAGGCACACCAGCAACCACAGACTCACAGAATGGGTTGGGTTGGAAGGAACCTTTCAAGCTCACCTAATCCACCCCCTGTGCAGTGAGCAAGGACATCAACCAGAGCACGTTGCTCAGAGCTCTGTTAAACCACACCTTGGAAGCCTGTCAGGACTCAAGGACCACCTTGAGTACCACAGGGCTTTGTGTAACTCTTGTTTCTCCAAGCCAAGCGGTAATGATGGGGAGGAACCCCAGGGACACAGCATCTCCTGGTGCATGACCCCGCTGCTGGGAAGCCAAGATGTCTGCTGAGAGATTTCAGGGGACAATGACCCTCTCCAGCAGTTTCTGCCCCGGTGACAGTGGCCTCGCTAACACAGTGTCCTCTCCATTTCCCAAACGGATCATTGGCTCTCTAAGAAGCACTCCAACTGCAGAAACAGCTACTCAGGCATTTGTTCTCACCACCACGAAGGTAATTTGACAGTGTTTCCACCACATTACCTGCTTAACACAATTATAACTTCAAAGCCAACCGCTCCTCAAATTCTGGAGAGGTTGTTTTTATTTACAATGAAAAAACCTCAGGTCTCGTTCGCACGGGGAAAACGTGCTGGGAGGAAGGTGTACCATGAGGAATCGCCTGAAGTCCGGGACTTTAAAGCCTGTCAAGGCTCATGGAGAAGCGAGGCGAGATGAAAAGGCAGATAATTTTCCCCAAGTATGCTCCTTCAAAGTGCCTGAGCTGCCTTCATGATTCTGCCCAGCAGAAGAACACCCAAACGCACAGTTTTGCACCTGATGGAGGAGCACAAAGTAACTCCTGCTCCCTCAACTTGGTGACTAAATACTTAACTTACAAATTTTTTTGGTTATAGCATTTTCTTCCTCACTTTTTCAGGCGGTTCCCTTCAGCTGTGTCAGTTTCTGGGTTTGTTTGCTTTGCTTTGCTGAAATATTGATGCTATTATGTTTTGTTTGCTTAGCTTTACTTAAATATTTAAGCTATAGTGCTTTAGTGGCATAAATATTTGTTTTATTTAAAATCTACTTAGCTGGAAGATAAACAAGAGGGTAAGGAACCAGGAGTTACACCGGAGTTTCAGAGGAAGAACAGCAATTACCTCTGCCAAGGTGTTAACCTTTCAAAAATGATGGTATTTGCCCACGTGCTGCATTTGATGAGCTATGTACCGACATCTATTAATTGTTCTAAAGACATTTCCCTGATTCCCGTTTAGTTTTTTTCCCTGCCCTTTCCTCATTCCACATCAGACGCCACTTTAACCCTTTCCACTCCTCACTGCTGTGATGAAGGCAGGAATTTCTACCACCCTGTCACCCCACGGAGCAGCTACCACAGGCTGGGTGAGCAAGGGCGTGAAGAGCTGCTGGATGGAATGGAGAGCAAGTTTGTCATCTTCCCAGCAAAGAAGAGGAGCAACAACTGCCAGGGACAGGCACTGCCTCCACCCGAGCCTTGGGCAGGCAAGACACAGCCCTTGCCGAACGCACCACCATTCTGAGCTGTCCTGCCCCACTGCCACCCCATCGTGCCCAGCCAGCCAGGAGAGCCCTCACCACCTACCATGCAGGGATGTGATCCATCACTCAAGCAGCTCTTTTCAGGAGCCTTTGAAAAGCTCACGGTTAAAAAATGGACACTCTTCCAGTGCCACGGCAGCAGAGCTCAGAGCACACTGACATAGTGGAGTCCCCACCCCTGAAGAGGTTTAAAAGCCATGGAGATGGGGTGCTGATGGGTATGGTTTAGTGGTGACCTGGCAGTGCTGGGTTAATAGTTCATAGAATGGTTTGGGTTGGAAGAGACCTCAAAGATCATCTAGTTCCAACCCCCCTGCCATAGCAGGGACACCTCCCACTAGACCAGGTTGCTCCAAGCCCCGTCCAACCTGGTCTTAAACACAATCCAGGGATGGAGCATCCACAACCCCCAGGGCAACCTCTGCCAGGGTCTCAACGCCCTCATAGTAAAGGAACTTTCTAATGTCTAATCTAAATCTACCCTTTTCCAGTTGGACTCGATCATCTTAAAGGTCTCTTCCAACAAATGATTCTACAATTCTGTGATATTCCCACCTGTGAAATCCCACCAGCCCATCAAGAGAGGTCCCAAATGGCTCAACGTTTATTATCTTGAGTCTGCAAAGGCACTTTCCTTGCCCACAAGCAAATAAAAAATGACAGACAGGCAATTTATTCTACCTTTTCTTTAGAATTTGATTAAACGATGAAACGCTTCTTGCGTACACCCCAGCAGCGAGCAGCCACAGATCTGGATCCCAGACCATTTTCTGCCAAATAAAGGCAGCAGAGAGTTCAGCTGACAGGCTGGTGCTTGCTCTGCTCAGTGCACACTATCCCCTCTATATTTAAATGAAGAAGAAGTAACATTTTTATTCCTGACAGCTGCCACGGAGTTTAAGCACTGTAATTATTTCTCTTCTAACACCAGGTGTTACACACATTATATGCAATTTTGGAGGCTCAGCTACCACCGCAGCCTGTGGTACATATCTGTGTGCAATGTCAAAATGGAATAAAAATATGCCACATATTTTTTCCACGGAGCTCAAGGCACATTAGCATGGAAATTATAGGTACCTGCAGTACCTCGGGTGTTTTTCTCAGCAGAAACGGTTAAAATGATGGCTACATCAGTGAGCAGTGAAGCCCCCTCCCCTCCCTGAGCTGACACATGATGCTTTATAAGGATCCCGACTTCACAGAACTAAAACCAGTGACTTTGCAGGATAAAACACCAATTAGTCTTAACAGTGCTAAGAAAACACCCAAATAAGGGTTTTAACAATGCGTGTACATCTCCTACATCACCTTCTGGTGTAGAACTTCCACGAACAATGAGGTGAGACACCAGTCCCACACACAGCCTCCTCCTGTTCCATTTGGCACTCGTGTGGCTCCAGGAGCATTTTTCCAGTCAGAAATTTCATTATTAATTTCAACACCAGGTTAATATATAAAGGACTTTCAAATATACGTTTGATTTTTTCACTTCAGTGGGGCTGGATGAGCCCATGCAGCCTCCACAATCAGGGCCAAGACACGCAGGCATTCACAGCACACTGTCTCTGGAGGGTGGGCAAGGATCCATCTGTATGTGTATTTTAGACCTGTTGTAGAAATCACCAACTTCAAAAACAAAGATCCCAAACTTTGTCGCTTGCTGATTCTTTACAAAACCAACAAGACCAGTCCTGCGCTGTAAGGTCGCAGTAAAACAGCTCAAAACTCAAAAATGACCTTGTACACGATATGGGGAAATTCTGCTCCCACATACAGTAGCACGAGCCTGGACTGACCCCATGGACCCCTGTTCTCAGTAAAAACAAGACCCGACAGACCAGAAAATAAATCGTATATCAAGGTTCCTACCTCTTTCGTTGAAAATGAGAAGGGAAGAGAAAAAAAAACAAAAAGACGTTAGATGAGAATATATCTGCTACTTGAAAACCTTTAACTCTCCCTCAGGCTGTCACTCTCTCTCCCTCTAAATTAATATAAAATTTATATATCAATTACTTTAAACACCACAAAACCTGGACCACAACCCAGGAAGAAGCAAAGTGGGGGACTGCCAACTTGTCCCCAAGGGAGCGTCCACAGGATGGTTTCTATCTGAGGGGCTTTGGGGGCTCCGGACATCCTGATCCTCTGCCCTGCCACCACCCAAGCTGCAGCCCCAGCAGCAGGGCTACCCCAGCTCACAGGGGCTTCTCACCGGTCTTGAGCTTTGTTATTCAGACTTCATTGGGACAGAGGTAACACCCAAGGATGAGCTGGTTTTCAATTTAAGATCTTTAATTAGGTGTGTGACTTAAAATCTTTAATTAGGTAATTGACCTGGACAGGTGAGAAAGTTGGGTGGAGATGAACCTAATGAGGTTCAAGAAGGGCAAGTGTAGGGTCCTGCCCCTGCGGAGGAATAACCCCCTGCACCAGCACAGGGGAGGGGTGACCTCCTGGGCAGTAGGTCTGTGGAAAAGGGCCTGGGAGTCCTGGTGGACAAGTTCACCATGAGATAATAATGTGCTCTTGTGACCCAGAAGGCCAATGGTCTCCTGCGGTGCATTAAGAAGTGTGGCCAGCAGGTCGAGGGAGGTCTCCTCCCCCTCTGCTCTGCCCTGGTGAGGCCACATCTGGAGTATTGCATCCAGTGCTGGGCTCCCCAGGTCAAGACAGAGAAGGAACTACTGGAGAGAGTCCAGCAGAGGCTTCAGAGATGCTGAGGGGCCTGGAGCATCTCTGTGCCCAGGAAAGGCTGAGAGCCCTGGGGCTGCTGAGCTGCAGAAGAGAAGCCTCAGAGGGGATCTGATCAATGCTGATCAAGAGCTCAAGGGCCCATGGGGGGCAAGAGGATGGGGCCAGACTCTTGTCAGTGGTGCCCAGCAACAGGACAAGGGGCAACGGGCACCAACTGGAGCCCAGGAGGTTCCATGGGAGCAGGAGGAGAAACTTGTTTGGTGTGAGGGTGTCGGAGCCTGGCCCAGGCTGCCCAGAGAGGTTGTGGAGTCTCCTTCTCTGGAGAGATTCCAAACCTGCCTGGATGTGATCCTGGGCCCCCTGCTCTGGGTGAGCTGCTGGAGCAGGGGGGTTGGACCAGATGATCTCCAGAGGTCCCTTCCAACCCCTGCCATGCTGAGATTCTGTGTGACTCTGTTTACCCAATACCAGCTTGCAGCCAAGCAGCACTGCTCCTGGTGGTCAGACAGCAGGTACAACAAGGCCTGACCCCCTGGTGCAGTCTGGATGTCCTTGAGCATCCCTGGTGCCATGGTGGGTCCATCCCACCCTTCCCACCCTGCAGGGAGCAGCAAACCACGGGGTGCATGAACCTCGTCTCACTCTGGGTCCCACCACACTGGTTCAGGACTGGAGCAGCAACACCCACCCTGGGAGCTTAGGGAAGGCCAAGGAGGGAAAATACGTGGGGATGTGGGTTGGATCCACTGCATCCTTCTGGTGTTGAATAAGCTCTGGTGTCTCTCCTTGCCAGAGCAGAGTGTCTCTACTAGTACCTTTCTGGGGACGCTGTGCCCAGATGTCCCAAGCGATGCCCAGTAAATATAAAGCATAACCAGAACTGCCTAATAACTCCAGAGAAGGAGTCTGCCAGGCTCTGTCAGATGAAACTCCATCATCTCAAACCTCCCTGGAGTTTTCCTCTGTAATCCATCACTGAAGTGAAGTTATAGCAGTTACCATAGAAGCATCTGGACCAATAGCCTGAATTTTTTTTATTTTTTTATTTTTTTTTTTACAGAAAGTAAAATGCTGTTCCACTGAAGCACAAATCTGCACCTCCCCCAGCGCTGTTTTGGGTAAGCTGATGCTCTGCTCACTTGGCAAAACGCAAAGTTTTCTTTAGTGCACTTGTAGTACTAGTTATTCCTCCTATTGTACCTTTTTTTAAAAAATTAATAAACTGCTGAGTAACACTGAGCTGTACAGAGAAAAATTAATTAACATCCCTTGGTGAAACCACACACTAACGTATCAGCGTAGGGCTCTCCATTTTTAATCAAAACCTGTTTGATATCAGTTTTCTCCTCATATTTTATAATGAAGAAATCATGTATAACAGCAAAATGAATTCTGGGAGTACAGTTAAATATTTACTCCCAGGCTGCACTCTTCCAAGCAGCCGATGGGCAGGAATGCCCCAGGCCCCGGAGGGACGGGGAGGCTGAAGTGGTTCATCCTGGTGGTCCGGGCAGCACGGCCCCCTCCACGGAAGGGAAAAGCAGAGCCTGAATTTTTGGAGAACATCAAAACATACCGAGACGCTGCCTTTAAACAAGACCATCGTGCGGCTCCTCAGTTTGTGGCGATCATATTTCATTGCAGACACATTCTTTGGGTCGTTACCTCTTTCATCTCAGCAGACACGGGGACAGACTCTTCCCATCCCTGGTCTGGTGGGACCAGAATTTCCTGTAGGAAAACCCAGAGCTGATCCTACCGGACGCGGTTGATGGGGACGCTCCTCATACACGTACGGCATGTTTTTAATCTCTGTACAGTTGTTAAGACTTACAGTGTGACTGCAGACATAAATTTTCCTTGTTCAACAAATCCAGAAAGTGACCATATGTTATTACCCGAGGCCTGGTTTTTATATAGCTGTATTTTTTTTTAAGTTCCAATTACGTTGGGGTTTTTTTTGCGTACAAAACTTCTGTTTTCAATCCAAACAAAGCCTGCTCCGAGCCCTTTCTTGCGTACAGCCTGCGTTTCAACAGATTGTTTAAAATTAAAGCCTGAAGTCGGCATCATAAGAGGTCTGATTTATTATTAATCACGGGGGAAGACAAATGTTTTCAATCATATGCCTACAAAGTAGCGCAGCTCCCACGCGTAGCTTCAATAGTTCTGCCTCCTTCATGGGCACTCTAATCTTCTACACCCAGGGGACAAAATCATGGCAATACTGGTAAGTAATGAATAGGGATTAGTATTCAAACAACCACTTAATTCCTCAGAAGAAAAGGCTAACTAAGTGTTAAACCTGCTCGGGACGCTCCCGCTCCGCGCACGGTGCTGGCCTCGCGTTGTCGGGTGTGAAGACAAAGCTCCCACTGGTTGTTTTTCAGTGTTTGCAGTGTAGTGAAGCCCCAGAGGCCATTAGAAGTCTGTCGGAGAACGGTTTGTAGCTTCTCGGGTTCGGGTGGAAGAGATAACACACAGCCACCGATAAAGACCCCGATCCTCCACGCATCTAATGCGATTTCACAGTAAAATATTTTGCCATTGGGGAAATCGCTCTCCAAGACTGGATTATTTTGGTCACTGCCAGATTTCTAACAGGGAAGTGAGGTTTGGGGCTGAGTCACACGAAGCGGCAATTCCACTGGACTCGGGGAGAACGAGGAGCTGGTGGCTACGCCAAAGGAGGTACCCTGCACATGAGCCGCAGCTTCCAACGTAGGGGAAGATGCATCACAGGCAGCTTCTAAAGAGCTGACACTGGCAATGGACCCCTCACCAGCTTGGTTGCTCTTCTCTGGACCCGCACCAGCCCCTGAATACCTCTTACACCGCGGCACCCAACCCTGAGCACAGCACTCCTGCGATGCCCACACCAGCTCACGGGGCAGGCGACCAGCACTGCCGAGGCAGACATCCCTCGAGGAGCTGGATGCCTTCGTGAGAAGACAGAGTTAACACCTTTGGATTTTAATTGCTCTCTTTCTCATGAACATGTGTCCTGCTTAGCCTGCAGTATTAACACGGTGAATTATTTTGATCTCCCCGGAGCTGTTTACTTGTCCATGAAGTGAGGCACTACAGCCATTACTGGGTTGTTGCTGCATCAAAAATTCACCTCTACCAAGTTGCACTAAACCTTCTCTGCCACAAACCACAATATTGAGAGTTTCTTCTACAACGCACCCTGCAGGTGCATTTATTTCCAAATAAACCCCCTAAGACCTACAAGGAAACCCCGAGACCCCAAAGCAAGCCCTTTGCACAGAAGGACTGGTTTTGTTCTCATCAAATATTCAGCAGTTTGTGAAAATTTAAAAGGGAAAAATGACTGAGGGAACACTTTTCTGAAGTGCAGCATGAAAAGGCAAGCCCTGAACCCTGCGCTGTGCACGGCATCTGTCTGCTGGCCTTTTTTCCCCACCCCATGCCAGCCACTACATCTCAGTAAAAAGAAGTTACAGCTGCATTTACCACCTTCCTGCTATTTCACAATATAAAAGTAGTTTCACTTGCTTCACACATTATCTATAATAATGGTTAGACCTGATGGTTGGACTTGATGATCTTAAAGGTCTCTTCCAACCTAAATAATTCCATGATTCTAATGTATCTAGAAAGATCTATCTTCTGTTACCAGTGGGAGACAACATATGCAGAAGAAAATTGTTTTACTGATAGAAGGTCTATTATACAGTAGAACTTGGCTACTCCTAACTGAGAGATATAAAATTCACACGCAACTGAGACTCAGCTTTACTTTCTGTACCTTGTCCTGGGCTCTTCTGATCCACAGCCCATGAGCATCACCCGCCAGCTTTCTGCTGAGTCTTTGTGTCGGTGGCACCGTGTCCTCCTCATCCTCCCCAGCCTGTTCGTGTCCATGGCTGCCACGTGGCACCGTGTCCTCCTCAGCCCGTTGAAGAGGGTGCTCAGCTCCGCTGCAGCAGCCAAGGGAAGGACACGGGCTCTTGCTGGGGAGCAGCCGTCCTCCCAGCAGATGCCACAGCAGGAAATTGCAGCGATTTTTGTGCTGATGAAACAATTTTGAACATTTGTCATGGAATTGCTCTTAAGTGCCAGCTACCGAGTTGACAAACCAACAGCTGAATACGTGTGGAAACAGTGCAAGTTTAAAATACAGCCCATTTTTTCATCACTTCAGTTGTCCTTGTCTCAAGAAACCTGGCTACGTGGCCTCAATTATTTGTGTGAGGACAGGGAACACATGCTATTGAGCACAGAACTACCAATGGTCCTTCCCCTTCCCAATGTGTCTCATCCCCAAGTGCTCCACGGGGTGGGACCGCTGCCTGGGGTGCAAAGCACCGATGGTGCTTCAAGCTAGGATGGTTCCTAGCATTACTTCCTTCCACAATACGAACACTATGAAGTTCATGTTTTCCTCCCTTGCTAAGCTGTGACTCCACACTGTCAGTACCACGCATGGACGTGAGGAACAGGCACCATCAGCTACACCCGGAGAAATGGTCAGCAAGCACTTGGCAGCACCAAGGGTGCAGCACCAAGGGTTTTGGCAAGGGGCACACGTGGTACCTGGGCTTAGAGCAGCACCCTTCAGCCTGCATGAGCCCAGGAACTGCTGTTCATCTGCTGTGCACTTTATTTCCCTTCTTAGCACCTGTGGTGTGGAAAAAAATCAACTCTGGTGAACTCAAAAGTTACTGTCTGAATGAACAGCCTGGCACTGAAACGCAGTAAGTAGGGTGTGAGTACAAGGAAAAGGCAGCAAGGAGCAGAGTTTCTGGACAAAGAACCTACCGGGTTTAAATATTTCCCTACTGTAATTTTGTGTCGACTTGGACCAGCATCTGCCCACCTTCCACAGGCCCTGTCTGCATATTCCAGGGTATTCACCAGGCTGGACACCCAATAAATCACTGCAACTCCAGTTACTTGGAATACTTGGAATATTCCCGTCCTCCTGCTGAAAGGCTTTCTTGAAGGACAGTGAGTAACAGCAAGCGGTACAGCTCTCTGAAGGACAATCCGTTCTCACCTGGTTTCCTGCCTGGGCATCCCCGTAGCTCAGTTTAGCCCAAGGTTCTGGGTGTTGGTGCCCAGGCAGGACACAGGGCTGGACCAGCACATGGACACACACAGACGGAGCCCACGGCTGCCTTGGCAAAGGGTATGTGGAAGTAATATCGTTAAATAGATGGCTGGTGTCTGCCCTCCATGTAGTGCAAGAGTGATAATGAAAAAACCCAATAACATTAACCACCAAGTTCATGACAAGAAATAGTGTCCTGGGATGGCACCAGGCTGGAAGATGAAGCTAATTTACATACCAAAAGATCTGCTCCTGAGGTGAGGAGAGACCTGAGGAGGCTTTTTTGATGGGTATAGAGGTGCATGCACACAGAGGACTGGAAGTGACTGGGAGGGAGAGAAGCAGAGCAGTGACAAGCACTGGTTTTAAGACACTCCTAATGATACTTCTATTAAGACTTGCTTTCAGCAGCACCATGGGGCAGGACCGAAGCCCCGACAACAACTGCTCCCCAAAGTGTGCTGGCCACGGGAGCTCAGCTGAGAAACCAGCGTCCACACACGATAAATAACTCCAAGTGCTGTGCCGATCTCTGGAGCAGTAAACGGACGACACCAGTTCTCCGGGGGGTTGCTGGATCTTTCTTTACAGATACAAAATGGAAACCACATCTCTAAGATTATGCTCTATCGGAGAACAGGCAATTAAAACTAGGCCACAGCGTTTGATTTTCAATATCTCATTTAAGTCTTGTAACAAAGTTCAATTAATGGTCTTGGAAAAGTTTTCTAAAATTCAATGCTGTTTCACTGTGATATTTTTTATGACTTTTTCTACCACAGAGCCTTTCTTCTTCCCTTTGAAATCAGGCAATATTATGGAAATATTATCTTTGTAAATGAGGGTGCAGTTGATGATACTATTGATTTCAGATAGCCTTCGGGTTTGAGACAAATTTCCACATCAGTCTGGAGGTACAGAACAAAGATTTACAATGTACTGCGTTATTCAGGACAGTTATTCCTAAATAGAGGGGTGAGAAACGTCTCTGGGGAGGAGCTGGGGTCGTGGTGCCTCGGGGCTGATGGACCAGAGGGAAAAGAGGGATGCAGAAATTCATGGACTGAGCAGCACTGGGAAATTTCAGAATAAAAGAATTTTAGTCCTACTGCAGCCCCAATCCTGTCCCTGCCCCAGCCATTCACAGCAAACAGCCCCAAACACCCTCTAGAATAAACACCACTGATTTTCTTTATCTGTTCCTAAGATTTGATAATTTCCATACACAAAAAAAATGATACTTTGCTTCCCAGCAATCACAGCCACCTCTAAGTTCAGGAAGTTTCCTAGAAGGATTCTTCTTCCAACTAAATCGGAAAATCACCCATTACTGTAAGACCTTTGAACTGCAAATCCCAGTTTGTGACCAACACGTAATAGTTGCCAAGAGATCATTTCATTTGCTACTGGGGAGATACATTAACATCACTTAAGTATATTTAAAAATTGGTGAACCTCCTGTCAGGGAGTTGTGGAGAGCCAGAAGGTCTCCCCTGAGCCTCCTTTCCTCCAGGCTCAACACCCCCAGGTCCCTCAGCCGCTCCTCACCACACTCCTGTTCTAGACCCTTCCCCAGCTTTGTTGCCCTTCTCTGGCCACGCTCCAGCCCCTCAAGGTCCTTCTTGGAGTGAGGGGCCCAAAACAGGCCCCAAGGTTTGAGGTTTGGCCTCTCCAGTGCCCAGTCCAGGGGGACAACCCCTGCCTGAGTCCTGCTGGCCACACCAGTGCTGATCCAAGCCAGGGGATCCTTCAGCTGGGCAAGGGCATCTGCTGCCTCTCCCTGGGCATTCCCAGGGACACGTGTTCTTGTAAAGTATCCCTGAGCCTAAGGAAAACAAAAAACAGAGAAAAGTGTTCACAAATTCCAGGACAAATGATTAAACAGAGGATTAGCATTGCAGTCTGAAAGGACATTCGACACCTGATGTCCAGAACATCTACTCAACCTGCAGCTCGAGGTCTTGGTGAGAGCACTAAGCGCTCTCACCAGCTTGTGCATTCTAAGTTGAAGTAGTTACCTGGTTTGGCAAAAGCACCGAGACCAAGTATGCTTTGAGTTGGGGGTTTTTTTCCCTCTTTTTTTTTCCCCTTTTCTTTGGTTACTAAGCAAAAGCAAGTCTCGTACACTAGGAAGAGCTTTTGCCTTGTTTAAAGCAAGTACATGGACTCCAAGCTCAAACTGCTCTAATAATTTATGCTAGTCTTGAAATCCCTAGGGTTATTTAACAGAAAATGTATTTTAAGATGTTTGGCTCAAAAATGACAAGATAACAGACGATACATATTCATTTTCTCCCCCAAGATGGTGATGAGATGTAACAAAAACAGCAGTAGTCTCAGCAGAGCTTCCCCCCTGCAAATGGAGAAGACTTGTGGGTCTATCTCCCTGATACCACCAGAATTCCGCTGCCATTTATCTTGAGGGTGGATTTCTGAAAGGGATTGTTTGCAGCTGGAGCCACAAGGCATGAAACAAACTGATAATGGAACTTTCTTTTGAAGCTTATTCTTTTTCGGCGGCATCTTCCTTTTTTCTCTTCCTCCCCCCTTTATGAGCTTCACGACAGCCAAGCAGTGATTTCCTCCCTGTATTTCAGCCCAAACAACAGATTATTGTCACGTCGTTTGCTGCGAGGTTCTCCTCGCAATGGACCATTGGCGTTTGGTCTATTCCAAATAAGTAATGTGGTCACTCATAAAGATAACAAACCAGAAACATCTTCCAGGCACAGAAGAACGCTCTGCTCGCACGCATCTTGAACATGGTATGAAACCAGAGAGGTGAATAATGGAGTTTGAAACTGGAGCCACAAAAAGCACAGGCCAGGACTTTGTCTCAGGTGGAAGGCGCCAGGCATTGCAAACACCATCCTCTGCCGCAGCCTCGTACTCCAGAAAAATGCCATTTAAATTAACAACATAAATCACAAATAGTAAATTATTTATTTTTAGAGGAAATAGAATGCAGAACATGCCCTCACAGAGAAAAATGCCTTCAATTTTTGCCCTTCTTCACATCATTTTTTTTTTCAAATTCTTAGAAATATTTTCACTGCTAGGAACCACAAGGAAACACGCTGCGTGGTGGTTCCTCCACGATTTCTCTTACGCTTCTCTTCAAGGCAAAGTTTTCTACCCTTCCCCTCCTCCTCCATCATTTAAAACCCAGCCTTCACAAGTGTTTATCCTATCTTCTCCACTGCTTCCCAAGCGAATGCCTCTTAGGCAATTTTTGGTTCCCGTAGCTTGCTTGGCACGCTTTGTGGCTTTGCACCCTCATCCTGAGCCAATACTGCTCTGATAAAACATCGTCTTTAGTACCTGTGCTGGAGGTTTTCCTGGACCACAGCCCATGTCCGCAAACGCCGGCTGAAGGGAGCTCAAATGTCATGGAGCTAAGCGCCAGGCTTAGAACCCTGCTCGTTAAACAAAACCCTGAAAATGTCCCATTTTAGAAGTCAGAAGGATGACACATCACTTCATAGGGTTTATGAGAACACTGCCAATACCAACACTCTGCCGAGGCTCCACAGAGACCTTCTTGTGGCTTTTCAGGACTTCAAGAGACCTGCCAGAAAAACGAGGACAGACTTTTGAGCAGGGCCTGTTGTGACAGGACAAGGGGTGATGGGTTTAAACTAAAAGAGGGAGATTTAGACTAGGGAGAAGGAAGAAATTTTTGCTGCTGAGGGTGGTGAGAGCCTGGCCCAGGCTGCCCAGAGAGGTGGTGGCTGCCCCATCCCTGGCACCATTGCAGGTGAGGTTGGCCGGGGCTCTGAGCAACCTGCTCTAGTTGCAGATGTCCCTGCTCCCTGCAGGGGGGTTGGATGAGATGACCTTGGAAGGTCCCTTCCCACCCAAACCAGTCTGTGATTCTATGACTCTAAGTCAAGGGCAAAAGTCCATGCTCCCTGTTAGAGTGGTTAACGCTGCTGACCACTCGTTAGAAGGCTCTGGCTTTGGCAGCACAGAAGATTGCAGGTGGAAGGAGACCAGAAGGTACAAACCAGCAGAGCAAAAGAAGATTTAATGTCAGCTGAGCGAAAAAGCAGGGATAGGCAGCCCAGGGTTGGAAAAGCCAGGAGAGAAGGTGGAAAGGATTCCTTTCACCAACAGCATGAACTAGAGTTGCAGTTTCCACACCTAGAGCTCATTTAGCTAAAAATAATGGCAGGAGAGTGCTAAGGTAGGAGCACAGTCCTAGATGAGACACCACGAAGAGTGCAGAGATCTCAGACTCTTCCTGCCAGTCGTATACTTTGTTTTGGCAAGAAAGTAGAGCTTTTAGAGGCTCAGAGCCGCTCCTCTGCGCATTAGTGCTCAGAGGTTGTTAGCGCTCGAAAGCAATACTACCAGTGCTGTATCAAGTCATTGAAGTGACGGGAAATTTGAGCAGTTGATTTGGGAAATGGATATTTCATTAGAGGCACAACTCATGATAAATGAAAGTTTTCCTACCGCAGGCCCCAGGAATACCAATGAGCTCTAAATCAAAGGGCTCGAGGAGGGGAGTGACGCAAAGCCCCTGCACTGCTGCAGAAGGTTCCTGTGGCAGAGGCTGGAGGCTGCAAGCACATAGTTCTGTTCTAGGCCTTGGGAACACCTCGTCAAGGTGTTCCACCTTGTCTAGGTGTTCCTTTTGGAGGCCATCAGGCTGACTGTGACTGCAGCTGTCCTCCAGGTCACTGTGTGGATGAGCCAGACTCAAAAGCTGCTGGAGCACAACTTTATCTTGCTCTGGTTGGCAGCTTCCACTGCTCAGAGCAAAGCAGCAAGAGGGATGGAGAAAAGTGTCATGCACAAAATCAGAGCAGGAGTTACTGGGAGGAACTGGAATGGTCTTACAGGCAGTGCAAAACCAGCAGGATTTCGGAGAATCATAGAGTTTTTAGGTTAGAAAAGATCATCGAGTCCAACAGTTCCCCCAGCACTGCCAGGTCACCACTAACCCATGTGCCTCAGCAGCACATCTCCACGGCTTGGAAACCCCTCCAGGGATGGGGACTCCACCACTGCCCTGGGCAGCCTGGGACAGCCCTTCACAGCCCTTTCCATGAAGAAAGTTTTCATGACGTCCAACCTAAACCTCTCCTGGCACAAGCTGAGAAGTTTATTTTGTCTGCTATGCCTGCCCAAAAAACCATTCAACAATCAAAGAGGCCCTTTCTGAAATCCTTCTGATCCTAAAGGACCAATGGCGTACGCTTTCAATGAACACTGCAAATTTCTCTTCTACAAAAAGACATCTCTGACATTCAATTCCAATGGCTTTATCCGTTGCAATGCACACAGCTGGACCAAGAAAGCCTCGCAAAGACACGTGATGGATGTGGCCAACGACCCATCCCACAGCACACTCACACAGTCAAAGCTCTCCACTTTGACTTGCTTTTGTAACCACCTTAGAGAGACACGCTCATTGCCAAAACGTCCGTGACAAAAGCATCACTGCAGCCCACAACCAAAACGAACCCACCAGCAGACCGATGAGGACAGCACACCCCAGACCACCACTCTGCTAAGCTTCACAGCTCCTGCTCTCACAGCAGCACCTGCCCAGCTCCACTTTGAAGGCCATCTCTTGACATCAAGGGGTATGTTCTGTAAGATGTCCAGCCAACAAAGCTGGACAAACCAGTGACATTTTGGGACACGCTCTCCTGAGCTTGTCAGCCCCCCACGCCTTGGCCTGCAGCTCTTCTGCTGAGTTCAGTCCAACGTTCATGAGTTGCTCCAAGTGAATCCCTCTGCTACAGTGAGCAATTAAGATTAAGCAAATAGATTGATCTCCAGACTGAACTCCTAATATCTGCTGAGATACAGATTACTGAGTTTTGATCAATAGCCACGATATAATTGAAAACACGTTTCTATAGTCAAACACTCTGTGTTCCTAATACCCAAGGTGCTTTGGTGGGTTTGATTGATATGGAATAAAAGCAAAGCAAATGAGCCACCATCTGTATGTAGCTGTTTGATGTATGTGGTTTTAAGTTCCAAACCAACTCCTCAAAAACAGGGGTTTGGGGGTTTTTTTACACAAGATGTGTTTGAGTACACATCTTCTGTACGATTCTAAAAAATAAACTAAACCTCTAACTTTTAAAAACCACCACAAAAAATTATTTACAACTTCCACAAACTTCACATTTTAAAAACAAAGTACCAGAAAGTTCCTTTTGAAGTAGATAAAAGGAAATAAAAGATGAACATTTACCAGCTTTCTCCCCATTAAAACAAATAGCTGAAGCAGACTTACTGAAAATGGAAAGAAAAGTCAAGAGCAGGGATCTAAAAGCTCCGTTCAACACCTGTGAAGCCAAGAGGAACAGCTCAGTCATGCCCGTGGGCTGGAGCAGGACTCCTTGCAGGCTGACATCTAAACAGCAGCAGGCTGGAGAACTCTGTGGGGTTGCTTCTGCAGCTACCACTAAAAGAGAATTTGGACATCTTGGACAACCCCCTCCTGGTGTATTTGCCTGTTTTACAGAGAAAGGGAAGTAAAACTGTGATGATTTAGTAATTCAGAGCCCTACCCAAACTCTAAGGGCATCAGTTCCAGCAGCCTTGGTGGTTCTGCAAAGGATACAACGACCGTGCATTTGTCACCAGCTCTCCCTGGCCATTCACCCTGGAGCTGGGGAGGGACCAAGACCAACCCTGCCACATGGCTGGTCAGGGTCAAGGGGAGAAAAGGGGAGCTCCAGACCTGATGGCCAGATTGTGCAGAAGACCAAGGCCTTTGCTGATTGCCTTCAGGCTGCGCGGGCAGGTACTCACCCCTTGCTCCTCTCGGGGACACCTCCAAATGCAGGTTCTCACCACATCACAGTTTTCAGGCTCACAGTTTGTGTCCTTTTCCTCACGCCCAGGACCATCCCTGCTTGGCACAGCGAAGCAGCTGAGAAATGGATGTGGAGCACAAGCACCCAGCTGCTGACATCTGCTCCTCTACGGAGCATGTAAAAATACACCCAGCACCTCTGTGCCCAACACTTTAAAGTCTCTATAATCCTTTGATTGCCTCCAGATGCCTGTCACTGCGATTTATAAAGCCAATGCTACTTCAGCTGGCACACTGGAAATGTCCCTTACTGGTCACTATTCTCCTTTGGGCCTTGAGCAACCTGCCCTAGTGGGACGTGTCCCTGCCATGGCAGGGGGTTGGAACTAGATGATCTTTGAGGTCCTTTCCAACCCAAACCATTCTGTGATTCTCCTCTGCCAGGCTCAGGGAGCAAGTCTTCCGGCAGCTGCATTGTCCTCGATTGATGGACACTGCTGCAGAGGAGTCCATAAACCACCTGGAGCCACACCAGGCTCAGAGTCAGAACTACCAAATATTTTCAACCCCTAAAGCTACAAAACAGAATAACCCAACCACGAGTGTGCTTCTGTTTCTCCAGGCAGGCGGCTGCACCGTCCGGGCAGCGGCTGCAGAGTTTGCAGTAGGGATGTTGCCATAGCAACCCGGCAAGAACCTCTTAAAAATTCTCCAGAAACAGTCACAAAAATCTAAACGTCTATGAGAGAAGTCCCTAAGCATGTCTAAATTAAGTAGCGGGCAAGTGAGTTCCTCTTTTCTTCTCTGTCCTCCTGGGAAACGCTGCCTTACCAGCCTTTTCGCTGCTGCTGCTTTTTAATTTATACGCCGTGCCTTTCTCCTCTCCATTGAGCTCCTACACGACAAGGCAAGTACAAGCTGCGCCCATCAACCCTCCGCGCCTGCTCCCCGGAGGAGCAGCCACCTGCAAGTCGACTTAGGCACTTTTTTTAAGGTCTGCTAATCACCTAGAGAGCCAGCATCTTACTTTCACGGATGGCAGATACTTGTGCCTACGTTATTTTAAAAATACCTTGGCTTCTCTAATGGGACTCAACCTGGGAGACCTTTATTCAAATGCTGTTGCTATGGATGGACTAAGGGACTCCTTCTACTAAATCTCCCCAGCACTTAAAAAAGCCAAGATTAGGTTGCATATGCGTCTCTCGGTCAAAGTTAAACCCTGAAACGTGTAGCACATGTCAAGTTCAAGGATAACGTAAAGTTTATCTTGCCTGTAGGACTGTTCATCAGAAGAAAATGCAGCCAGTGTGATTTTACTGTGATGAGATATGGATTTTTTTTTTTTTTTTAATTATGATTTCCAATGTTGTTTCCGTGCAGCACAAACCAACGACACCCCTGGAAAGCAAAAGCAATTTACTGGCTACGGGCCAAGCATCCTAATAACTGTAAGTTAAGTCCCTCATCCCTGTGCTGAGAGCCTATGATATATGAGAATTATGAGAAGAGATGGAATTAAAAGTAGGTTTATGATAAGAGACAGGCTGGGTCTCCTCCAGCAGCAGGCGCTGCTGAATGAACACTGACCATCCATGAAGGCACCATCCCACCTCCTCCTCTGCCAGCACTTTGCTCTCCAGCCCCACAAACCTGGTGCCGTCCCAAAGCAGGATTTTTCTGTGAGATACAGACAGAAATCATGGTGTTGATGACGGTATTTTTCAGACACGGGTCACCCTGGGTTGTATGTCCCAGCATGATTCTTCAGGCTGTCTCTGATCAAAACCGAGCCTCTACACAGAGCTTATCTTTTCTGATACAAAAATATTTCATAGCTATAAGTTATAGACAAAAAAAGTGACCACAAAGTGGAAAATTATTATTGGGGGACAGAAAATAATCGGATTAATTGCTTTCTGATCACTGTATACAAAGATCAGGATATGAGAGTTACATTTGATTGAGCTCATTCCCTCTTCATCCCCACATAACAGTCGGGTTTATCTTTTAATTGATCTGCAGGGCATTTACATATAAATCCAGAAATTTGAGTGGGGGAAGATCGCTTTAAATGAGTGGCAAAGAAGACACACTCTGCAGCAAGTTAGGAAAAGGGAAGGTCTTAAAATGAGTTTTAAGGTACACTGAAGGAAAAAAACCCAGAGGCTGCAGAGCCCGAACCGCCCCGTTCCTCCCCTCCTCCTGCCCAGTGCACGGGCTGCCGTTTGTCCTCTAATTCATCAGGCTATTGTTTTAATTTCTGTTATTGCTTTACAATTCTAGGAGGAATCAAATAATCAGTTAAGAAATATTTACCGGTGAAAGGTAACACAGCTTTGTGCCGCCTCCTCAGTGCGCCCATTCTGTGCGGATCGCTGCTGAAATGAAATGAAATAAAGCAAAAAGGGGATAGAAACAGCTGCTGAGGCTTACAAAGATATTTCATGGTGAGATACAATATGCTTTTATGGCCCAAAGTACAATAAAATTATGATTCATTACTGGTTAGTTAAGTCTGGGGAGGACTTAGAAGTAATTTTAAAATGGCACAAGTTACGTATTGGCTGTAATTGGACTAGGGGAAGACAGCCGAGATGAAGCAAGCTCGAACTGATAGAAGCTCCACAATCAGAGCCAAAACCCAGCAGTGCCAGCACAGCCGAGGCCACCAGAGCAGCTCCTCGTGTCCCCCCACGCCAAGGTGGCACTGGGCAGCGGGGGAGCCCGGGGCCACGGGGACAGACCCCAGGCTCGGGGGCACAGAGACAGATCCTGCTGTGCCGTGCAGGGGCAGGTGGTATTTGTGACCTGACCAAGAAATGACCAGAAGCTATGAGAACCCTGGGGTTTGTCCCATCACTTTGGGTTGGGAGGGGCCACGGGACAGCAGTGCATCCCCCCCTCCGTCCTGGCATCCCTCCATCCATCCATCCCAGCATCCCTCCAGCCCTCCCAGCATCCCTCCAGCCATGTCAGCATCTCTCCAGCCCTCCCTGCATCCCTCTCTCCATCCTTCCCAACAGCCCACCAGCCCTATCTCCCCGGCATCCTCCACATCTCCTCCCAGGCTGCAGCAGAGTTGCTGGGGGCAGCAACTCCAGCAGCGAGTCTGAAAAATCCATTTAAAGCCAGGGAGGTGGTGGTGGAAGGCTCCTTTTCTTCCTCTTTTAAAGAGCTGCCTTTGAAGCCATCAAATGCACTTCCAGACTGCGAGAGCTCTGTGTTCCCAGGATCAGCCCCAACCCCGGTGCCTGCTCCTTTGGTTCCTGTTAACTATCAGAAGAGTCCGCAGCTGACCCGTGCTCTGCAAGGCTTCTGGGGCTGCTCTTTTGTTTAGCGGGGATCATTTGTTTCATCACTTTCATTTCAAAGACGCTCAATGAACCAACACCCCTGAGCACTTTCATTTAACACATTTAAATATTTATAATGACATTAAAATACTTGGAGCACTTTGTTTGAAACCCAGGGGCTCCTCCTGCAATTCCCCCCCCAGGTATTTCTCACTCCACGTCCCTGTCTCCATCCCTGGGCCTGGTACCCATCTCTCAGGTTCCTGCTGCTGGGGCAGGCAGATGTCCATGGGTTCAGCTACAGCCTCTTGTGTGCTCTCAAGAAAGTCACAGAATCAACCATTTAGGTTGGAAAAGATCTTTAAGATCACTGAGTCCAACCACTGAGTGTTTCGGTTCAGGAGCAGGAGGCTCCCGAGGGATGGGCAGCTCTGCCTGTCCCTGCCTGTCCCGTCTGGCTCTTGGGGGGGGAACAGACCCCCCCAGACGAGCTCAGGGCCACCAGCCCCTGCTTTGCACGAAACGCTCGTTCAGTCAAAACCGCTTCCCACCTATGCATGGAGCGAAGTTACCTAAATTACTGGGTAACGTGGCAAAAATGTTTTATTCATAACTCATTTAACGTCTGGCACTTGCTTCTCTTTTGGTACTTCTTTGATACACATTTAATTTAACTTATTTGAAAGCACTAACGTATTTTCTAATTACCTGAAGTACTCAAACAGTTTCCACGCTGTTAATAATTACTTAAGCTGTTGAGGGCCGAGATGCCAACAAAGTAACCTGTGAGCAAGGGCTGGGCGTCCCTCCCAGCTCCGTGGTGAGCAGGGACCTCCACCACCACCAGACAACTTGGAGCGTGTGGATGGTGGCCCCGGGGCTGGACAGGGACCTCATCCCTCTCTCCCTGGGGACAGGGGAGTGTGGGCAGCAAAGACACAGCAGCCATGGGGCCACCAGCCACGGGAAGGAAGGGGCCAGAGCAGGCACCTCGCGCCGGCATCTTCACCAGCTCCTGTATTTCTTACCCACGACATCGCGCTTCATGGAAGGGCGGCTGCTGCGGCCGGGGCCAGCAGCGTTTTACTGCAGTTTTAGCTCATGGTAACTCTATTAAGGAGAATTATACGAGAGGAAAACGGAGTCATCCAACAAGAAATCTGGGCTGCCTCTCCTCCTCCTCAGACATCTCCAAAGTGGATGTGCTGATCTGCTCATGCATTTAGTTTCTGTCCTTGCTTCAAAGTACCCTGCTGTGGGAAAGAGGTATTTTCAGCTGATACATTTATAAGAAAAAATAACAAATTAATTTTTTCCCGGAGCAAAGATACCCGCTAAGAAAACAACCACCTATCGAACCAGTTAGAATTTTGTGGGGAAAAAAAAAAAAAAAATTCAGGGTGTTGGGAAATGTGACTCATACTCTCAAATATCATCCCCTCCTTGCAAATCACTGTCATAACACTATTGTTACGGCAATTTTCAGCAGATCTAGTGCTTTTACGCTTTCCCCCTTAGCACGTGAGTAAAGGCTCAGTCTCTGGAGACAAGCTCTGTGCTCTGATGCAGGGGGGAAGGATGTGACCCCTCCTGCCAGCCGCTGCTGCACATCCCAGCACAGAGCTGGGCCCCAGGAACGTTCATCTAGATGCCACCACTCACCCAAGGGATGCGACTCGTTTCAGGTGATGGGATATCGGTATAAAACCGGGACAAGGGGGAAAAAGCAGCTCTGAGTCCTGCAGAAGTGAAGAGACACGTTTATGCAAAATTACTGTTTCCTGAAACGCAGGGAATTCTCCATGAATATTAGCTTTATTAAATGCCATTAACCATCTGTGCCAACCACAAATGAACTATCAGATTTTTATCAGGTTATGACTTTTTACAGACCAGTGCATCTCCTGTATAAATGAAACACAGAATTATAGAATGGTTTGGGTGGGAAGGGACTTTAAAGACCATCTAGTTCCAACCCCCCTGCCATGGGCAGGGACAACCTCCCACTAGACAAGATTGCTCCAAGCCCTGTCCAGCCTGGCCTGGACCACTGCCACCGACCACTGCTCCTCCAGGTCCTCCTGGGAGCTTTCCCCACCACCAAGACACTGCATCTCCCCAAAAAACAAGCGTGCAAGAAGGTTTGCTTTGTTTGCATGGTTTTCTCCGTGCAGAAGCATTACCAGTATAAATCCATGGAAAAGCAGCTGTTCCATTCTCAGCCTGGCAAGATCTTTCAGCAAGCACAAGGCAACCTTTGGTGACGATGCACTCCGTGTATTATCGTAAACACCTCGTTTTAGAATGCATTAAGCAGAGAAAGATTAGCTCCTGAGGACAGACCTAAAAGAGAAGGTAGAATTAATTAAAATTTATTAAAACAAAACGGGCTAAAAGATCTTCAAAGCAACGCAGTAACTTTACATCGCAGGACAATAGAAATGTGTTGGGAGTAAAAACCTAAATGAAAAATGCAGTGTGTATCAAGTATTACCTTTTAGTACCTCTGCAGGTGTTAAGTGGAAGAGGAGCGAGGAGACATGCCAGGTCCCACTCACAGAGCCCTGAGCCAGGAGCTGCCCAGACCCCCGGAGCTGATGGAGCATTCCCAGGTCTGCAACCCCGGAGCTCCCGCGGCCTTCCCAGGGCTCGGGGTGCATCCATGAGGAGGGGTCACTGCAGCTCACCCCCATGCTGGGAAGCACAGTCGGCTGTGAGATGGGTACAGAAAAGTCTCTGGCAGTGATTCTAGATCTGTGCAAACACTGGGAGGAGAAGCAGGAGGGATTCACACGGCTGGAAACACAACCACACCAAAACGTGTATTTGAAGATGTAATAATCAGCCCCAACACTCATACAGGGCTTCAGAGATTTCTGTTATCTAGAAGCTAGGGGTAATTAAACTTCAACAGAACGTAAGTCATAAAATGGTTTGGGTTGGAAGGAACCTCAAAGATCATCCAGTTCCACCCCCCTGCCATGGCAGGGACACCTCCCACTAGACCAGGCTGCTCAAGGCCCCATCCAACCTGGCCTTGAACACCCCCAGGGATGGAGCATCCACAGTCTCCTGGGCAACCCGTGCCTTTCATTAACCACCTGATAAACATTTAAAGCACACGCCAGCAAACCAGAAATAAAGCGTTAAAACAGAAGGGCACAAAGTAGAATAAATCCACATCAGTGAGAGAGATAAAACAGTGATGAGCTGAATATATTGGATATTAACATTACTACCAAAGCCAGTTGTGGATTTGGCCCACATCAGCTTTGTTTGTAACTCATTATAAGAAGCCTACCTAAATATTTACTTTCACTGAATTTGAGTCATTGTTACATTACTTTTCTGCTGGTTTACACCCATCATTTTCATTTCATTGCATTGTAAGGGAATTACATCTGCCTTAATGAAGCCAACCACCCTAGGTACTCACGGTGCTCCATGCAAGCAGATCTGCCCGTTGGACCTCCAGGAGCCTGACCATGCTTGGAGTGTATTTTAGGTTGCTCTCAGAGCAAGAGGCTACCTGAGCTGCTGCCCAGGGGAAGAGCTGGAGAGCAGGAGACTCACCACGGGAAAGAGGAGAGCAGATGGATGGCAAACGCAGCCATACCTGGTGTCTTCATTATTCTCCACCTCATAGAGGTGCTTTATATGACAAAGCCACTCAAAACTCCACAGCAATTGAAAAAAAAAGAACCAAAATGCAGAGCAGCCCTTCCCAGGGAACACTGGAGCAGCCAGAGCTTCCACCAGCCAGCTGGACTTTGGCCAGAACACCCCCATGAACATCTGTGACACAGTATGAAGAGCGTTGTGTGGTTTTTAATTAGAAGATGCAGGTGAGACCTTGTTGTCCCCCTGCCCCCCCCCAGAGGAGGGCATCTCCAGCAATGCCAAGAGTCCTGCCTAGGGCTAGGGAAAAGAGAGCAGATGAACATCACTGAATTACAGTATTATCCATGACTTACTCCATGGCTTCTCCAGCAGCCTGCACGTGGCTCCCTCTCTGACACCAAGCAATGCAGCAGGACATCCAAAGCATGCTAATTAAAATGAATAGAGAAGGACATTTTATCATTCACAAGACAAAGGAGACACTTCCACCTTGACCCACCCTGGCCATGGGCCTGTTGACATCCCCAAGCCTCAAGGGTCATCCCCTCACAACTATGGGAAGGGAACAGTGAGCAGGCACCTCCAGAAAGGACCAGCACAAGGGCTGGTGTTTGCCTGACTTCCCCTGGCTTCCCTTCCCATCTGCACATTTGATAATCATCAATATTTACAAAGTCATAAAATGCTAGAGAAGCATTATTCGATTGCAAGCTCCTATGACTTGGTTGTTGAAGAAGAAAAGCATTATGCTGGGTGATAGGACAGGGGTGATGGCTCTCAACTGAAGAGGGGAGATTTAGATCGGATGTAAGAAGTTCTTCAGTGTGAGGGTGGTGAGACACTGGCACAGGTTGCCCAGGGAAGCTGTGGATGCTCCATCACTGGAAGTGTTCAAGGGCAGGTTGAACGGGGCTTTGAGCAACCTGGTCTAGTGGGAGGTGTCCCTGCCATGGCAGGGGGTTGGAATGAGGTGATCTTTGAGGTCTCTTCCAACCCAAACCATTTTATGATTCTAACTCAGCAGCCCGGTGTGAGGACTGATCCACAGAGTGCCCACCACTGCACTGGAGTGATGTGAGCAGGATCACTGCTGCAGACAGACAGTCTGCTGCAGACAGACAGACCTGCTGCAGCTGCTTCAGGTCCATTGCTTCCACAGGAGGTGGTCATTGGGGTTATCAGAACTAGGACTCCCAAGCAGCCCAAGAACCACACACTCCAAGCTGTGTCCTTGCGTGTAACCCACCGCAGCTGCCAGGCAGTGCTGGAGGAGGACACAGCATCACCCGAGCAGAGGTCCAGGAAAGCACCAACCCCAGGAAACAGCCCATGAGAAGACCAAAGCACCTGGTTACCAGCGTCATGTATCATCTGCTGGGAACACAGCTGATGGAAAAATTGTTTACTCTTCGCAGTGAGTTTGCCTCCCTGATAAAAAGGCAATAACAGTTACTTCTGTCCAGACTGCACCTGGGGGAGAGGAGGAGACAGAGAAAGCACAGAAGGGCTGGGACCCCTAACACAGGAACAGCTGCTGAACCACGGGGAAGTTCTGGGGATTCACCGTGCCTCCGTCTCCCCCACTCGTGATGCTTTCCTGCCTATCGCTTTGCTGCCAGGCGTCTTATGAGGATACAAATAATCCGGTCTTATTTTTCTGTTCTACTCCATTTACTATTTCTACTCTGAGTATTTCTTGTGAAACTATAGGAGAGAAAAAAAAGAGTTTATTTTCTAGCAACTTTGTGGAAGAAGGGGAGGCAAGAAATCTGCAGTGCACAGAAGGCAGGTAATGATCTCCCTCTCCATTTGTGAATTCTGATTCAGGGCCATTTCCACACACTTGTCTTCAGTCATTTATATTTACCTGCATAAAGAGCCCGACCTGACCCGCTCTACCGAGTCATGATGCTGAGTGGGGTGTTACGCAAGCCAAAGCTGATCCTCATTCTAGGTAGGACTTACCCTGGGTAAATTAGGGGTATGGTGGCTGCAGTTACATTTATCTGTGTAAACGTAAAGGAGCTTAAATATAAGGAGCTTAAGCCCAAGCACCGCGTACATTGGCTGTTTCAGGTCTTGTGCCCAGCCCAAACCAGTCTATAATTCTATGATTCAAGTGATGACCCCAAAGCAAGATCAGCATCTTCCTCCATATCCACCCTGCATGGTGGGAGAGGTACCGAGGAAATCTCTCGCTTGTAGGCTCCTGCAAGGAAGCCCATTTGTTGCTTTAGACATTAGTAAGGAGCAAGGCAAAGGCGCCATTAATTACACATGGAATCGAGAAACTTAATTAAAGTTTTAAATCATCCCAACCCCTTGTCCAAGAGGGGAAAAAAAAATTAAAAATCTGGAAGGTTGTTCAACGCCTACACAGAGGCACCAGAGAGAGTGAGCGTGAGAAAGAGACAAATGCAATGACCCCTTGCACTGCTGACGTGAAACACGACTGGTGAAGGGGAAGGCCAAGGCAGAGCTCTCCCGAACCTGAACCGGGCTGTCCCGAGCCCCGGGGCTGGCTGCTGAGCGGGTGCAGGTCCCCACGGCTTCCCGGGGCTCGGGCAGCTCCACAGGTCTGTCACGGGGAAGGTTTTCATGCACCCATCTGCTGCAACTTAAAGCTCCTTCATGTTCTGAACCACCACCAGATGGGTATACATAAAATCCATCTACATAGGTTTAATCTTTAACTGTCAATATTCTTATTTTAAAGGGTACAGCTGAGAAGTACAAATTGCCTCAGACTCAGATTTTTTCCACAGGAACTTCTTTGGAAGAAGAAGAAGGAGGAAGAACATTGGGAATGATATTCTAGTCCATCTGGTTGTGGTCTGACCTCTAGAGATAGACAAGTGCTGATATAAACATTTGTAATTGTAACAGCCTCACCTCTTCCCAAGCCCTGCTCAGGAAAGGAGAGTGGAACGATCCATGTCTAATTACACAACATATTTTCCTGAATAATTAGCCCTATTTTTAATGTCCAATTTGCCCGATGCATTCGAGCAGCTCACTGCTTGCCTTCAGCAAGTGGCAAGAGTAACCGTGCCTCCAAGCTTACCGGTCCCACACCAGCAAACATGGGGACGTGCCATAAGCTGTGGAAAGGGACAGAGCTGCTGCCCACCAACTGTGGTTTCACACCAGAACCTGGAGCAGGAACACCACAGCCACCCACGCCAGGCTCCAGGGTCTGCTCCGCGTCATACATCGGTGTTAGAGCTGATGGATCCTGTCCTCAGGATAACTAACTCCTAACTCTGCTACCCAAGCCACCTGCTCGCTGAATCAGAAGTCTCCTTCTCTGGAGACTTTCAAAACCCACTGGACACGTTCCTGTGCAACCTGCCCTAGATGAGCCTGCTCTGGCAGGGGGGTTGGACGAGATGATCTCCAGAGGTCCCTTCCAACCCCCACTATTCTGCAACTCTGTGGAATCGAGATGAACTAACACGTTACTCATTTCATTCTCTCCTTTCACTCTTGCCTTATGTACACCACCCAAATAACCTCGGAGTGTTGCTGTCAAAACACAAGATGCTTTTTCAGAATTTAAATAAATGGCAAAAACCACGGTCAAAAAAGAAAAAAAGAGAGCACGAGAAAAAGGACTCACAGCGGCGGTGTCCATCCAGACCCTTTGGTACACCGAGCCTGGACTATTTTACCTCTTGAAGAGGGACAAAGACATACCGAAACACCTTCAAAAGTCTGGTGACAACTGAATTTAACTCATTGAACACCCCAGGAGGAGGCGAGCGTGCAGAAAGGTGGGACAGCCCCGTGCCCTCCCCACTGCCAAGGGGGACCTCAGACCACCAACCAGGAGGACGCTGCTGGGTCCCGATCGCCAACCAGGCCCCGGTAAAACCTCCCCTGCCTTTAACACGCAGAATTTCCACCCACCAGCTCTTCACTCCGCCTCGCTATGTTGGTCACCGGCCATCTTCTGTTTCCTCCTGCAACATTTATTCTCACTTAAGCCTGACAAGCATTGTGCTCGGGCAGAAAGGGCTTGGTAATTGGGCTTATAAATGGAAAGAACTAAACGCACTCTTACTCTCATCTCTCCTAGCAACTTAATAACTGGAGGTGACTGATGATCATACCCACCTAGAGATTGCAAGGATGGTTTCTGTCATTATAATCAGCCACAGAGCATTACTTAATAAGGGCTGAGTTCCTCCACTGCACTTTGGAGGGGCTCTGCAGGGAGAGGGGATACTGACCGCCGCTCCCCGATGCTTATGGCTCCATCATCGCCCTGGATCCCTGTGCCGGCTGCAGCAGCCTGAGGCAAAGCAAACTTCCCGGGGCTGGGTGGGAAAGGGATGGCACTAACCAGTGCCTCTCCAATCAGGGAAAACCCCGTGGCTAAACGGGAGGGACACGCACACCCAGCACTGCACAGCTTGTCATCACCCAAGTCGCAGCGCCCACGGTGCTGTCCACCCAAGGTAAGCGCTTGTCGTTGTGCAGTATGAAACGTGCACCAAGCCAGCAGAGGCTCCCACTTATTTCAGAGGGAGCAGGGATCCACCAGGAACTAGTTCAAGCCTGCTGCCTGCCTTCTTTTAACCTTTTAATATTTAATGAAGGCTGGGAACGATGAAGGTCACTCGAAAGCTTCAGCAATGGATAACTGTAATGCCCAAAGACAGCTCCAAAGCGTTTGGAGCCCTCCCCCCCGACAGGTATCGACATTCCTCAGATTGTATTGATGTTTCAGCTCAAGCTCTCCTTTTTCGGACTGATGGAGAGGCTGCAACTGAAAGTTAACAAACCACGGTCCCTCTGCCAGGCAGCTGAGCCCATAAATTCAGGTGCAGGGCAGCACGAGGAGGGCAAGGTGAGCCCTGAGTGCACACGGGTGTGAAGTCCATGGGAAGAAGCAATTCCACAGAATCATTGAATGGTTTGGTTTGGAAGGGACCTCAAAGATCATCTAGTTCCAACCCCCTGCCATGGCAGGGACACCTCCTACTAGACCAGGTTGTTCAAAGCCCCATCTAACCTGACCTTGAACACCTCCAGGGATGGAGGATCCACAACTTGCCTGGGCAACCTGGGCCAGGCTCTCACCACCCTCATTTCTGTCACATTTCTGCCCTGTTCTTGTCCAGCAAAACAAGGGCTGGGTAAAACACAGCCAGTAATCCTATCTCCGTTTATTTCAGATGTTTACACAAACATTGGCGTTAAAGCAGCAGCACTGCTCAGCAATGGGTTCTGCAGACACATTCGGGTTTCGCTGCACACTGTACAGATGGTACAGCAGTAAAAACGTTCACGTGCTAAAAATCTGCAGCCCAATAACTGTAAAACGTTGCTGTGATGAAGTGGCTTTGGTGGGATACCACAGAAGGGAAAAATACCGGGTTTAGAGCTCAAGGCAGGCATCTGCTTGATGCTCAAGTCTTTGGTGGTAAGGGGTTAAAATAAAAACCAGAATATTCCTTCAATATTAGTGGAAACAGCAACGTGATTTTCACGCCAGACAGAAGCTACCGTGTAATGCTATAAATACTTGTGCTCTCTCTTTCCCTATTTTTATCTGACTTGATATTTATTGTATTCAAAATAAGAAATACTAGAACACCTTGCAGTAACTCTAAATGGTGCATTTTCAACACAAAGTTTAACGCACTATTAAAAGAAAAGTAGATGTAGTGATAAATGGAAAGATCAGTAAAACAGAGAATGCTTGATCCTTATCACATCCTGCAAGTCAGGATGCTCTGACTGTTCTCACTTGGAATTCCTGCCTCCTCCTTTACTGGCTCCTGATTTACCAAAACTCAGGATGATCACACATCACCACATTGAAGCTTTCCTGCCGGATTCCCAGGGCTGGCTCAGTTTTGCTTAATGCAGAGTCACCAACAACATGCAAAGCTGAAACATCTGCAGCTTTTGGGTTTTGTGGAGAACAGCAGCTGGACACTGCCAGGGATGCTCAGCCCCAGCCGCTGCCTCTCCACACGGTCTGGCAATGGAGCTCACCCAGCCCGGGCACCAGCAGCGGCCAAGCAGACCTCCACGTATTGTCCATCGGTCAGATCATGGACTGGTTTGGGTGGGAAGGGACCTTTAAAGCTTATCTAGTTCCAACCCCCCTGCAGGGAGCAGGGACATCTGCAACTAGAGCAGGTTGCTCAGAGCCCCGGCCAACCTCACCTGCAATGGTGCCAGGGATGGGGCAGCCACCACCTCTCTGGGCAACCTGCGCCAGGCTCTCACCACCCCCAGCAACAAAAAATCTGCTTGTGTCCTTCTGTGCCTCTCCGGGCAGCCTGTATCAGGGCAAACGCTTCCTCATCCCTCTGAGAGCCCCATCAGGTACAGTCACACTCTGCCTCCAACCCTCTCTTTGCTGTTTCTGCACAATTCTCCATACTTAGGTGAGAGTTTTGAAAGTTCCTGTGTCAGTATCGACCTTCTCTCAGTGCTGTTTTTCTGCTTATTTCCAGGTAGATCTGTAACTCTGCCAGAGATCTGCTCTCCTGCCAGAGAGCCAGGCAAAGCCTCCACGAAGTTGTGCCCTCCCATTACCTGATCAGCATCAGCACGAGAGACTGACTTCCACCAGAAGTGTCCTGTGCTTGCACTGACAAACACCGAGGGATATGAAATAAGCACAGGAAATATTACAGGGTTGGGTTTTTTCCCATGCTGTTTATACAAAAGCTTCATTTTTTTTTCCACAGCTGCACCAGACCAGGTCAGCCATGGCTGTAAGGACCTGGTCTCTCACCCTGCAGCAAACCTCAGCCAAGACCTGGAGAAAAGCACTGGCTTTAGACACTCTCTCATGATGCTCTCCCAAGCAAACTGTCATCATGTGGAATGGCCACGGCTGACAGAGCAAACAGAGCCGAAACACTGCCTGCAAAGCACCTGAGCAAGAGCTACTGCACAGCAAGTTGTGTCCTAAAGCCTATTACTGCAATTATAGCTTCATTTGTATGTCAGATGGGTTCCTGCAGCAACTCAGGGAAATTGCTTGTGGAGAGAACGTAAGATTAGTCCTTCTGCAGACTGAAAAACAACAGCAGTTGTGTGTCCACCTGCAAATACGATTTTCTTGATTGTAGATGGCATTAGAGTCTATCACAGGGTTCCTAGGAACTTTAAAACCAGTGAAAATGGGCTATAATTAAGCTTGGCATTCACACGCACAGCTATACCCCACTGCCTGCTAAAATAATGGACATGAAGTTGAGCACATCTGGAGTAAAACTGTTCAGATGTGCCTCCAGAAGGGGAAAATCCTTATTTTCTTCCCACTGGAACTAAAGGCTGGAAAACATTTTAAAGGTGACCTTCAGTTCCTTTGGGTTCCTGCCCCATTTGATCAGTTTTGGTCACTACTAAATACCGCCCAGTACTTAAGCAGCATTTAAAATGCATCATCCTGTAATTATCCCACATAATCCCCAGCCTTGGGCTAAACCTGCCGAGAGACAGAGTTTATTCCTGAAGAGTGGCAGTGGGAAGAGAGGAGGGGGGGACAGGGACCCGCCTCAACGCACCACAATGATGAAAAAATGGGTAATGTGGTAAAACTGCCGTGAGAATGAAGAACCAGGGACCCGGGCAGTTTCTCTCAGGGGTTTAAGCTCCTCTGGATTTGCAGGAACCTCTCACACTTGTCATTTTGGACGACACTTCTCTCGCTGCCACAGGCACTTAGGCGGCGGCTGCAAGGGCTGCTCTTCTTGCTCTGTTTTGAATAATTTAAGCTATGAATATCTTGTTCTGCTGTCTAGAGTGGAAACACGAGAGCCACGGGGCCTGTTCTTCCCCATCCATCATCACCCGTGCTAGGGGAACGGAGGGGAGCTGGCCGAGCTCGGCAGGTTCCTCTCTGCCCACGAGCTGGTCGAGCTGTTCCCTTCACCCCCTGCAATCTCATCACGCCTCTTTCAAGAGTTCAAGCCATTCACCTGAAGGAAACTGAGAGGAAACAAGGGCCAACAGTCATGATTCTTAGGGTAAAGGAGAAAAAAGGGAAAAAAAAAGACACCTACCCATGCATGGAAAAGTCAGGATTTAACAACTGTCCCTCCTTAAGCAGCTACATGTATCTTAAAACTGAATAAATTTTAAGTGTATCATAAAAGCATATTCTCCATCCCATTTGCCGCTTAACTGGTGCTCTTTTCCCGCCTGCAGAAAGACAAGCCCTAGGCCTTTTTTAGTAATATCCATGAGCACAGTTTAATAGCTGAGCCGGTGCTGTAGCCCCACATTTCATCTTTAACAGTAAGCGTTCTTTGGAAGGAGCCTGGAAGAAATGTAATGAACACACTGGTTGCTCAGCCTGCTCCGAACGCTCAGATCAATACAACATCCTTTACTTATTGCAACTTATTAGCCAAGCCGGTTTTTGTCATCTCGGTACTTTCTGTGTAGCAACGGGAGAAGCGGCAGAGGAAAGGACTCCAAATGTGCTGTGTAATTAATGTTAATCCTCGAGTCCGCTCTGCGGTGCAGACCAAACAGTACTTTCACTGTATATACACAAACACAGATATATAGGTAATATAAAAATCGTGTTTTGCTGCAGCAGAAATTCCTAACGACCAAGCCGGCGCCTCGAGCAGAGCTCTCCGGTGGGGACTTTCCCGTCTCTTTCAGGATGCTCAGGAGAGGTGCCGACACCTCCCCATAAACACCCCCCGGGCTCTCCTCTGCTGCAGAGCTCTTTGTGCAAACAGGCAATGAAATCTGATGTCTTTATCAACCCTAGCACCGGTCTAAGCTTTTAAGAAGCACAAGCAGTAGGAAGGCACCACTGCATTCCCTGGAAGCTACCAGAAATTCTAGAGGCGACTGAAGGTGATGGCCTAGCATCACAGAACATAAAACTTTATAGACACCACCTTTGACTCGCTCTTTGCCCAGGGCCCGTCTCTATTTCCAGCACACGCGAGCTGTGCGAGGTGTTGTTATGCTTTATTCATGCACTTCGGGATTAAAAAAAATGAACACGTTGCCCGAGCTGCCAGAGTACATTATGGTAACGGTACGTTTGAAGGCTCTTATTTTCTCCACATATCCAATTATTTTTCCTCCTAGGTTCCAGAATCAAAAATACAGGCGAGGGAAAACACCTACTTAAGGTTCAAAAAATTGCGGGGGTTTTTGAGTGCTGTCAAAACCAGCCGGCCCCCAGCGCACACAGATTACACCGAATGTGGGTTATCACCAGGCGCGAGCTCAGCTGCCCTTAGATACCATCTTAGCTCCACACCGCAGGTTTTTTCTTTACTGCTGAACACGGGAGGAATTTTAACATGCATCAGCTCCGGTATCCCTAATGAATGATATTTTCTGTGCTGTGGTACATTGGAAAAAAAAACAAACAAAAAACCAAAAAAATCACAGTAATACTCATTTCTTTCTGCTCTAATGTTGCAAAGAAAAAACACCCGCCCTGTCTTTGCTCTCCTCTGCCCCCTCTCCCAGTTTCTCAAGGCTCCTTTCATCATGTCCTCCCACAGGTTTGTGTTTGTCTCATTTCAGGAGTGTGGAAGACGCCGGGATAACAGCACGAAATGGAGGGAGCCAGCGGGACACAACGCACGGCATGAGAGCACCAGCCTCAGCAGGCCTGGCCGCTGCCTAATACGGGCTCATTAGCTGACGAACTCGCAGAGAGGTTTCCTCGCGTTTCAGCTGCAGAATAGCTCTGCTCCTCAGAGAGCTGCAAACACAACCAAGTTCATCCCAGAGACGACGCATGGCCATCTGAACGTAATTAGAGCAGCAAAGCAATGTAAAGGTTTTTGTCACAGGAATGTCTGGGGTTTAATTATAACATCTCATAAACATTTTCCAGCAGTAAGTTATCTCAGGAAACAAGTTTTCGTTGTTTTGTTTGAGACACTTGACTTTAATAACAGCATTATATCGACAGCAAAATCCTCCCTGGCACATGGGCTCAGCCACAGACTGCGTGAAGAAGCCCAGGCTGGTAACGAGAGGCTGACTCAGAGCCAGGTGACAAATGAGTCTCTGACGGTGTTCTTGTCACTTAGAACCGTGAGTTACAGCAAGCTGGTGGGGACGGAGAAGTGCAGAAGGGAAAGCCCTGGATATGAGCGATTCCTCATCAGAAGAGTTACTTCCAGCTAGAAACACCAGCGGCACAACCCCGACGCAGCAGAAGGCTTGTGCAACGTGTGTCATCTGCCAGCAAAACCCCTTCAGCTGGTTGCTGCCCTTTGCCCATGGAACAACCACAAAAGCCCTTACAATTAAGATGGAAATTTGGATTTGAAGGAGCAGCAAGGGTAGGCAGACAAGGACAACCCTTTAGGGCCAAGTAAAAGATATTTGCAGGGACCAGAATAGGTTTGTCTTCCCTGCTGAAAGTCACGCTTCAGTTTTCTGTAAGATCAGGGCATTATACAGCATAAAGCAGCACCTCTGGTCTCACCCAGTCCTCACATACCCCTCAAAACCCCACCAGGAATCACTCGCCCCTGCTTCACCCAACAGCGGGCACATGGAAGACACAGGATCCAGAGACCTCCAAGGACAAGAGTCCTTCCTCCACACATCATCCATCAGTGGCCAACTCTGCTGAGCCACCGAGACAACGGCATCGGTGAAAATCCAACTTCTGCTCAATAATCCAAAGTGATGTAATTAACCCCCTCAGTGCTGCTTCTCAAAGCGAGCCACAGCCAGACGTCCTGTGCCACCATCTCCTGTCCCACGGGCAGACACGCACGTGGAGGTTAAATCATGCCCCAGTACCCTCTTACCTCTGGAGACGGAAACGCTTGCACCGAGAAAGCCTCAGTTTTCCTACCAGCAGCAATAAATACGATTTTGCATTCCATTTCCCGGGGGAATAACACATCAGCTCACGCTGCCTGAGCCATTTTTAAATGTGCCTTCTTGGAAGTAAAATCTGAAAGTCCCCAGATATTAGACTCAAGTAAGGTTTCACTCCCCGCCTATTACAGTCCCACGCCTCATTATTTGCAGAGTCACAGATAAAACATACAAATGTTTTCCTCACTGCTGTTCCCTGATGTTTTTTTCTTCCTTTTTAAAAACAAACACATCAATAAGCAGGGGCTCGAGCCTGCCTCTGCCGCAGAGGCTTCTCAAAGCGCCCATACAGCTCCCCGCCTAGTTTCTCTGACCTTACCCAATGCTGCAAATAAATCAGCCCCCCCTGCTGAAAAAGCCTTCTCTTGTCCACCTCTGCCTGATGTCCATCAGGGGAATTCCCACCTGCAACGCATTTTTTCCCCTCCTTCCACCCAGCTTCGTCCTTTAGCAGATCTCCGCTGCTCCAAGCCGGAGAAACCTCCCGTTCCAGCCACTTGAGCTGTTTCACACACGCATCCTCAGCCACCAAACAATCATCGAAGTTAAACGTTCCCCCCTGGCCCTACAGCCACACGAGGTGGAGAACGTGTGCCGAGAGCTATTTACAGCGCAGCAGCTTTCGGCGTATCCACACGGAACGTCAGAGCACGAAGCAGAGCTCACGCTGCCGTTCCTTCCAGCATCCTCCTCCCCACCCGGCTTCGTGTGCGGGGGGACGACGTGCAAGTCCCACTCCTCTCCTCCTGACTGAGCCTGGAAGGCTGGAGGCTACAATAAAACAGAAAAATAGCTTTTCTATAAGCTCATAGGAGCTGGAGACAGTCTAGATGCTACTCAACAGTATTAAGAAAATAAATCTTCAGGAATCAAAGTCCCCAAACACAGAGATTTATTCACATCTCCAGACCCTCTTCTTTCCCCTCCTCTGACTTGAAAAAAAGAAACCACAAAACCACCAAAAACCCCAAAGCTTTCATGAAAAGCTTTAAAAAAGAATCCAGGCTGGGATTTGCTATTCTGCATTTCGTGCGGTATATATGGACTTTGGAAATTTTACAGAACAAAATGATTACCCTGAATTATTGATCAAAGGAAGCAAATATATACGGCAGCCTCAAGAATGCACTGGCTGCTGTGAGAAAAGAGAGGAAAGGGCCCTCCTCGGTGGCTGCACGGACGATGTTCATGTGAAAGCTCGGTGCTAATTACATGATCTTCTTATGCATTAAATAAGAAAGCAATTTTTCCATTTTTATGCAAAGTTTGAAATATTGCCTTAGAAGTGAACAAAGGGACATGAATTTAATAACAGGGGAAAAAAGAGGTAAATATGCTCCCCCAAACAAGCAACGGCAGAACATCTTGCAGGTACGCTGCCTTTCATCCATGGACTTCAAAGCACCTTAGACCCACTCATCAATTACACTTCTCTAAGTCTCTCACGATGCAGGCAAAGTATAAAAGAAAAATGGTGGAAAAAAGAGCAGGGATGCCACCCAGGTTCCATCCACCACTGTAGGAAAGGACCTCAAAACCAAACCTGGCCAGCAGTTTTCCAGTGGCTCATCATAGAATGATTGGGGTTGGAAGGGACCCTTCAAGCTCATCTAGTCCAACCTCCTGCACTGAGCAGGGACATCTGCAACCAGAGCAGGTTGCTCAGAGCCCCGGCCAACCTCACCTGCAATGGTGCCAGGGGTGGGGCAGCGACCACCTCTCTGGGCAACCTGCGCCAGGCTCTCACCACCCTCAGCGTCAACAAGACTCTCTAGTCTAAATCTCCCTCTTTTAGTTTAAAACCATCACCCCTTGTCCTGTCCCAACAGGCCCTGCTCAAAAGTCTGTCCCCATCTTTCTGACAGGCCCCTTGAAGTCCTGAAAGGCCACCAGAAGGTCTCCCTGGAGCCTTCTCTTCTCCAGGCTGGACAAGCCCAACTCTCCCAGCCTGGCCTCCCAGCAGAGGGCTTCCAGCCCTCCCATCATTGCTGGGGCCTCCTGTGGCCCCGCTCCACCAGGTCCATGTCTCTGCTGTGCTGAGGACTCCAGAGCTGCCCCAGCACTGCAGTGGGGGTCTCCCCAGAGTGGAGCAGAGGGGCAGGATCCCCTCCCTGCCCTGCTGCCCACAAAATCTTTCCCCTTGTCTGAGGCACAGATTCAGCAACACCCACCTCTCAGAGATACCCAAACAGAGCTGTTCCACCGCCTCTGGGAAAGCCAAGGTTACTGCTCAGCCTAAAGCAGGCTTTGACCGATAAGCCACCGCAGATACACCAGAGCCGAGAAGACCCATTGCTCCAAAAGCCCCCACTCACCTGCTGCACAGATGAGGAGCCCAGCCCAGCTCTCTCCTCCATCACTTCTCTCTCTAGAAGCTTCAGCAGCACTAAGACCAACTTTCCACCCCAGTGTCAACGCCCTCCACAAGCCCAGCTGCTGTTGCCTCTCAGAAGCAGGAGGAAGCCGATCCTATCTCGGCATTATCAGCAACAGCTGCTCACTATTCATCACGGGGAGGGTGCTGGGAGTGAGGAGCGTGGGTAATGCGGCCTTAATTAGAGATGTGCATTCGCTGTGAAATCCCCGTCATTAGTGACACCAGAGCTGCTAATTTCTCTGGTAGAAATGAATTTACCCCAGCGGGTTTGGGAGCATCCTATTTCCGAGGCCGGTACCTGCCAAAGGCAGGAGTCTGGATCATTTTCACGGCGTTTTATTTTTGCTGCGTGCTGAAATACGGCATTGCCTGCAAATGGTGCCAAAGAGGAGTAACGCGCGGTGCATCCCCAATTCCCAGTCCCGAAGTGAGAGGACAATGCTTCACTGATTCTGTCTGGTTTTTTAATCGCAATAACCCATCCGGAGCGACGCAGGCCGGTGTCAGCAGGAGATGTCAGAACACACCCTGGGCAGCAGAGTTGGGAGGAAACAGCGGTTCTGATGAAAAAAAAAAGCCCCATCTTCCACCTCTCCCATTGAGACAGATAATAGCTGCCATCCAAGCAGAAACTCAAACAGTAATCTGATTTATCCTGGTCGCAGAGCAGACATTGTAGTTGGTACTAATGGCAACCAGCTAGTGAGGTACCCTGGCTCCGGTCCCACCCGAGCTTTCGAGGACGAGGAGATAAACAAGTCAATTACAGAATGCCCTGCTCCTCATCTTCCCCAGGTAACTGAAGATCCAGTATCATTTTTACTGAGTTATTTTTAATTGGTCTCATTTGCTGAAGTAAATTAGCTGTAGCATTGTCCTCAGTATGATATATGCGTCTGTGCAAATTGGAAAGAAAACGTGAAAAAAATGCAAACCACCGCCCTGGCAAAGCAGCCAAAAATCAGATAAATGCAATTAATTTCTAAGCCCTGCCTTGAAAAATTAGGATACTGATCTATTTATTTGACCGTTAGTGATGGTCTCCATCAAGGTCAGGGGACATTGCTCAATTAATAAATGTCTGCTTCCACCCGACAACAACAAAACTCTCCTTAGACCCCGGCCAGAGGCAGCGAGGTGTGGGGGGGGCTTTCTGCAGGGTTGAACAATAAGCACGCGACTTGAGGGCTGGATTCGGCAGCGTGGAAGCCCTGGGGACCTCAACTGCAGAAGCAGAACTGCTTCTTGGAGACGAGGAGCCCAGTGCCAGGTCTGCCAACACCCTTCACCGTTCAGCTCTGAGTTAAGGCTGGGCTGTCTCTCCCGCTGCCAGCTCCAGCAGGAAGGGTGCTGGTCAGGAGGAGGGTCACTGTGAGGGTGGTGAGACCCTGGCCCAGGTTGCCCAGGGGGGTTGTGGATGTCCCCTCCCTGGAGGTGCTCAAGGCCAGGTTGGACGGGGCTTTAAGCAACCTGGTCTAGTGGGAGGTGTCCCTGCCATGGCAGGGGGTTGGAACTAGGTGGTCTTTGAGGTCCCTTCCAACCCAAACCATTCTATGATTCTACGAGTCAGGAGAGACAGAAGGGTAAATATCACTCTGGACTGATTCCATGATTTGTTCCCGCTGCCTTCTGCCATCAGAGCAGTCCCCAGGCTCCTTCAAGCAGCAGGTCCGCCAGCAAGGACACCCCACAATCATTTTCATTAGCTCCTTCTCTCTCACCATCCTTCCTGTTTCCACAGAACGTCTGCTGAGAAAAGAGCACAGGCCCCAGCGTTGTCCTGAGAAGGGTCCTCTCCCCACTGTGCAAAGCCACTCGACACACAGAGTCCAGACACTTGTTTTATTTCAGTTCTGCAGAAATGGGTGCTGGACGATAAATCGCAAATCCAGCCCCTGTGAGCTTAGGCAGCAGCTCATATAGAGTACAAATAATAAAGAAATTATTTATGATTGGTTACATGATTTTATATCTGATCCATCAATTACCTAACTCATTACACTATTACCTAGTTCATTATACCATTACCTAATTCATGTGGTCCAACACCTACATTCAAACTCTCCTCCTAGAGGTGTGGTTTTCAGCAGTAAAATCACCACAGGATGTATCAGGGACACGTCCTACTTTGATCTTGGTCCAAATCTGTCTCTGGTTCATGTAAAGAAGCCAGGATGAAGCCTTAGCTACAAAGGCTGACAGAATTTTACTGTCTTGAGATACTGCTCTTAATTCCCGTGCCTTGTTTCTGGTTGGTTGAACCATCGAGGTAATTCCGTCTTAGGGGCCTTCCAGTCTTGTTCCCCCAGGTTCAGACCAGTTCATTACCAGCTTTTTCAGCTTAAAAGTTTTTAATTGTACCCTTCTGACATCACTGTCAGGTATGAGTGACACAGCGTGCACCAGTGAAAACTCCTGAAACAGAGAAATGACCAGTGAAGAATAACGATGTACGAACCCCCTCCCAGCCAGAGCAGCTCACCCAGAGCAGGGGGCCCAGGATCGTGTCCAGGAGCGTTTGGAATCTCTCCAGAGAAGGAGACTCCACAACCTCTCTGGGCAGCCTGGGCCAGGCTCCCACACCCTCACACCAAAGAAGTTTCTCCTCCTGCTCACATGGAACCTCCTGGGTTCCAGTTGGCGCCCGTTGCCCCTTGTCCTGTCACTGGGCACCACTGACAAGAGTCTGGCCCCATCCTCTTGCCCCCCATGGGCCCTTGAGCTCTTGCTCAGCATTGATCAGATCCCCTCTGAGGCTTCTCTTCTCCAGCTCAGCAGCCCCAGGGCTCTCAGCCTTTCCTGGGCACAGAGATGCTCCAGGCCCCTCAGCATCTCCAGAGCCCCCACTGGACTCTCTCCAGTAGCTCCTTCCTTCCCTAGTAAAACCTGCAGCAGAAATTTGGCCCCACAAGGCCGATGCTTTGGCCCCTGCACCCCAGGCAGCAGCCTGGCTGCTCCGGCAGCGCCTGCCACAGCTCTGGCACTGGTCGGGCTTTGCAGGGGGGGGACAACCCATGGCTCACGAGCCACGGCACCGTGCCACGTCACTTACTCTGCAGCCAGCGGAGGTGTAGCTGGCTGGAGATGAGCCAGCGTGTGCCCAGGTGGCCAAGAGGCCACCAGCATCCTGGCTTGTGTCAGCACTTGTGTGGCCAGCAGGACCAGGGCAGGGATTGTCCCCCTGCACGAGGCACTGGGGAGGCTGCACCTCAAATCCTTCACTCATGGCTTTCTGTTCACTTCCATGTTCAATTACTTCTTGGTTTTCTTGATGTGTGACTCTTCAGTGCTACCCTGCAGCAGGAGTGTGGAAGACACGGTGAGAGGTACCCGGAGGTAAGATACCCATTCCTACTGTCTGCTCCCAGAACAGGGTGTGGAAGAGTGAACCAGCCGGCCAAGTTATTAACTGAGTTTAGAAGAGCCAAAGCAGTAGCACAGCAAAGACTAATTGCACGCGACCACACTTCGCTTGCTAAAGTCATATGTAATTAGTTTTAGCTCAATTTATTGAGGTTGTTAAAGAGTAGAGGAAAAGGAAATGTATTTCCTTTGACTTTAAAGCAGAGCAGAGCTGTGCAAATCCTGCACGTTTGATTCACAAGAGTTGGAAGCAAAGCACACACGCTGCTGAGCCAGATGCCACGAGTGGTGAGTGCCCACGACCAGGAGTGAACCTGGATGAAGCTGCAGCTGTCATCTCATCTTGCAAAGGTCTTCTGGACTCGGCGTGAGCTACAGTGAGCAGGAGGAACAGATGTAAGTTTAAAGGGAAATATTTGACACCTTTTTATTCAGAGTCTGAAGACTGGCAGTGCTCAGATACCACAGAACAGATACTTTCTTCACCGGAAATTTGGTCTACGGGGTAAAGCAAAACCAATTCCTTTCCCTCCTCCTCCCAGCCTCCCCTGACCCGCTGCGTTACCTCCCGTGGCAGTGCAGCCCTCGGGAGGAGGTGGCTGTGCAGCAGGGACACCCCTGGGAGCAGAGGCACAGCTGACCAGGAGGTGGGACACAGCTCAAAACATGTCCTGTGTGGAAATAAACCCTTTTTGGCACTCAGCGGGGAAAGAACCACAATGTTCCCCAGCCCATAAGGGACAAGAAGCCCTCCTGAAGCTCAGGCCACTTAAGCTGCTGTCCACCTGCCAAGGGCTCCCCTTGCCCTGTGCCAGCCCAACACTCACTTTAATTAGAGATTTCTGTCACCACTGAATGATGTATCTCATGTACAATTAACCCTTCTCACTTGGGCTTCATGCTACGGATCCGGCAGAGGTGGGGAGGCTCTTCTGTTGGGGTGGGCCACGGGGAACACGAAAGGGCTCTTCCTGCTCGTGCCTAAACCTGAGGAAGACAAATGAAAAAGACAAAAAACAATTTGCAAAATATCAAACTGCTTCTGCAGGTGGCAGGAGAAGGTGCAGCTCAGCCCAGGCCAGCACAGCGTCATGAGCAGGTCCTCAACAAAGCCTGCAGAGATCCACAGAAAGCCATCTATCCTCCTTCTCATCCCCAGCTCCACTAATTCTGCCAACTGCTTTGTTTCACTTACGGTTCTGACTCAGGCCGAGCTGCGCTTTCATGTGCACGTGACACACGGGTGGGTTTTCTTGTGCACGGGAGTCGCTGCAGAGTGAGTAAAGGCTGGGAGAAAGTAGGTCATGGAAGCAGAGTTACCATATCAGCTTTTATCCCTAGAATTGCTTTCCCTCCGGGACTGGCCCAATTTACAATCATTTCTACTGAGAGGTTCACCTGCCCTGCAGAGACATGCGACCTTCATCTCAGGAGCTCAGGGGTGTCTGGAGAACAGGCTGATCTTGAGAGGGCAGCTGATCTTCCAAACAGCCTTGCCGTGTATGAATATAACTCAAAAAAAAAAAAAAAAAAGCGAATCAAAGAGGGACTTCAGCGTCAGTCCAAAGCTAAAGGAGGGCCAAGTGGGGCAACCTTTTCTTATGAAGAATTTCGCTTTTCTCCTGAAATGACCCACCAGTGAAACCGAGCACGCTCAGGGTGGAAGGGCGGCCAGTGCCTCCTGGAGCTCTGGAGGGATCTTGGCAAATGGCCCCTTTTTGATGCCTTGGAGAAATGTGCTGCTTAGAAGGAATTCCTGGGAAGGGAAATCAGAGCAAGCAGGTCATTTCGATAATAACAGTCTTGTAGACCATGAAAAATGAACATGTCCAGAGGTCTGGTCAAAAAGCAAACCGCCCTTCCACCTTCTTCTTGCTGGGCGCTGCACCTCCCCATCCTGCTCTTTTCTTACCAAAACTCTCTCATTTATTACACTCTGGCAGCACTAACTTAATTCCTTAGAGAACTACAACGAAGATACCGGGTAAGAAAGTTTCAACTCCTATTTTTCCTTCAGGAAGAGAAAAGGCAACTTCACAGAGACTGTTTCCACGGAAGCCCTTTCCTGGCTCAAAGTTAAGGAAGCAGGGGTCGGTGCCGGAGCATCCCCCTGCCTGCGGCAGCACTCGTCCCACCAAGGGGAAGGACTTTGTGTCTCAATCGTGAAATGTTCATGAGGCTACAAAGCACCTGACCGAGCCGGCAACAGCCACGGCTCCCACTTGAGGGCCACCACGTAATGTGCCAGGTACGGTGGGTTTTAATCATCCCCTCAACACACTCTCACTCATGCGAGTCATTTCAGGCTGGGTGCGCCGGTTCCTACAGGGCTGAGGAGCGAAGGGGCCCTTGGGGCTCTCCCCCGCCCCGCGTCTCTCGGGGCTCCCACGCTGTTCCCCTGGATTAATTACAGTCTGGGTCCCGGTTTTCTGTCAATGTCTGGAGCTAAGGTTGATGGAGGTCCTGAGGGTTAATTTATAGTCCCCTAAAGAATAAGTAAATATTTAAACTTCCCCCACCGGTGTAATTGAATGTTTTGATTCACGGTGGCAGGCTGAGCTGGGCAAACTCTTCCATTGCTGTGATTATTTATTAAATAAATGAAAATAGGAAATCACTCTTGTCACTTTGCTGGAGTGTATGTTTATACCGAAATGCTCCTTACATTCACCAACCCCATGTTACAACTGCTTAGCAAAGGGCCAGGGGAACGCAGAATATTTTATTTATTTTTTAGCTAAATACGCAGCGAGGCAGTGAAGAGCTGCCTGGGGAACGCCACGGCTGGAGAGCTGCTGGGCAGCGTGCCCGGTGGGAGGGGTGCCCGGCTGTGCTGGGCGCTGAGCCAGAGCACACACCTCCCACCACACCACGGGCATCACAAAACCTTCCAAGGGCCTGAAAGTCCTTCAGACAAGAGCAGCCGTTCCAGGAGCAGCTTGTTTGCTTCACAGCAAAGCACAGTCTGGCTGGGTTGTCCAGCCTGGAGAAGAGAAGGCTCCAGGGAGACCTTCTTGTGGCCTTGCAGAACTTCAAGGGGACTGTCAGAAAGATGGGGACAGACCTTTTTCAGCAGGGTCTGCTGTGACAGGACAAGGGGTGATGGTTTGAAAGCGATGACAGCACGGAACAAAATTAATGGCATCAACCAGGATGAGTATTAACATTTAACTAACAGGCAAAAGCAGCTGGTGAGAATCTGGGGTCTTGTACATCCAGGAGGAGTTATCGGTGTTGTTTAAATATTCATTTTTGCATTCTAGGCATCGAAACTCATTGTAAATCACACCCTCCTCACGTGGCAGTGATGGCGCTTAAACAAATGCTGCTCATGGTTTCATGTATTTCTGTCTGTGGAACCCGAGTTTTAGATTTCTGGCACTGCAGGCAAAAGACAGAGAGATCTATTGAAAATTAGGGTATCTAAATAATTAACCCCACTCCTGAGTCTTAGAGGCAATTTAATAAAGTGCTCTCGGGGACCCAGCTGACAGTGAAGAATATCTGTTGTCACTGCATCTGCACAGGCTGCAGGAACAGTTCTGTGTTGCCATTGCACCGCGGTGTTTAACTGTTGGTGTTCTTGGGAGAAGGGACGTAAGAAATCCTCGTGCACGTGGGACACGAGAGGAATAAACCTGAAAGAAGAGTGTGGGCTTCCCCCTCCTCCTCCTCCTCCCGACGTGGAACTGCACATTCAGCCCAAGTATGTCATTAAACCCATATAATTTGTTGCTCTAAAAAGACACTTTCCCAGAATCCCAGAATCCCAGCATGGTGGAGGTTGGAAGGGACCTCTGGAGATCACCTTGTCCAACCCCCCTGCTCCAGCAGCTCACCCAGAGCAGGGGGCCCAGGGTCATGTCCAGGAACCTTTGGAATCTCTCCAGAGAAGGAGACTCCACAACCTCTCTGGGCAGCCTGGGCCAGGCTCCCACACCCTCGCACCAAACAACTTTCTCCTCCTGCTCAGATGGAACCTCCTGGGTTCCAGTTGGTGCCCATTGCCCCTTGGCCTGTCACTGGCACCACCGACAAGAGTCTGGCCCCATCCTCTTGCCCCCGCCCTTTAGCTATTGATCAGCATTGATCAGATTGCCTCTCAATCTTCTCCAGCTCAGCAGCCCCAGGGCTCTCAGCCTTTCCTCTTTGTCACAGAGATGCTCCAGGCTCCTCAGCATCTCTGCAGCTTTCACTGGACTCTCTCCTGTAGTTCCTTGTCCCTCTTGACCTGGGGAGCCCAGCGCTGAACCCAGATGTGGCCTCACTAGGGCAGAGTAGAGGGGTAAGAGAACCTCCCTCGACCTTCTGGCCACTGTCTTATTAATGCACCCCAGGAGACCACTGGCCACAAGAGCACATTGCTGACAGGACACTTCAGGACGTGGTTTTGTGGTCATGGTAGTTGGACTTGATGATCTTAGAGGTCTTTTCCAACCTTAATGATTCTGTGATTCTATGATCTGGAAGGCTGCTGAGGAAGGCTGGCATGTCCCGAGCAGAGGCAGGGTGCCGGCAGTGGGGTGTGCGGGCAGGAGGTCCCCAAGCACCGCCCCGGTTGTGCCGGCACGGCGCCTGCCCGCCAGCTGAGCCCAGGCGCTTGGCGATGCCTTGGTAGAGCCCGTTTAGAAATCTGGCTCTGGAGCAAGAGCTCTGCCAGCACCAGGAGGTGTTCTGCAGATCTTCATTGTCCTGCGGATTTTCATGTGCATTCGATTAATTATGTATGGGCTTTTGATTGCAAATATGGTGTGGAAAGGAGTACACAAGCTGGGGGAACCAATTTGGCCTAAATAGCATCCATCCACAATTCCTGGATTTCCTTCCTTTTTTTTTTTTTTTGCCTGCAAATTACAGCGATGGAGAGAGAGAAATTGCCTTTTTGTGTTTATTTTGGGAATTATTTTTCATACTGATAGCTCTGCAGTACACGTTGGGTTAGAAACAGTCACAGGCAGTTGAGGAAGCTGGGAAAACTGAGAGTGTCACGGCAGGGCTGGAGCCCAGGAATTCTCACCTGCTCACCCCAGCAACCACATCCCTGCACCATCCAACACACCCCTGGAACCCACCCAGCTAGAGCAGCCGGGCAGTGACCACAGCCTTGATTCTCCCTCCAGCAGCACCAACACCTCCTTCCCTGCCTGTCCCACCAGGCCTCCACAGAGGTTCCTACGGGACCCCGGCAGAACCCTCCTGTTCCTTGACATCACAGGGAGATATTACGGTTAGCGACGTGAAGTTGATGATGGTGAGAACTGGCAGAAAATCTTTCCACGGAGGAGTAATAAATGCTGTGGGTGTGTAAGGTGACAGATGCGACTGCAAAAGGATCAATAAGTGTTGTAGCGGTGTCCGTACCGGGATGACGGTGAGGAGCGGTTCCCTCACCAGCCCCTTCCCAACGGAATCACTGCAGAACCGAGACCTTTCGGCTTCACCAGTAACAGATAAGGCCAGTTCTGACCTGGGAAATACATCAACATCTTCTCCCCAGGGTGTGTGCTCCAGCCCAGCTCCTCGTGGCTTCTTCTGCCCTGTGGAGAAGCCTGTTCACACTGCTGTGGAATGGGGGAAGCTGCTAGATGTTCCTCCAAGTATTTCAAACATAGCGACAGCAAATATTAAAGCAGGTATTGCCCTCTTTGACCTCCTTCACCCACCTCTCATGATGGTCCCTGCCAAGTGCCAAACACAAATGACATGCCACTCCGAGCTCATCTATAGTAACCTAGTGGTAACCCCTGGGAGGTCCACATCTGCCACAACTGAGTGGCTGAACGGGGGCTTTTTGCTTCTGTTCATTAAAGAAGACCAGCACAATGCCCTGTAATACTGGAGATACTTAGCGAGACTTGAAGAAGATGGAAAGTTCTGAAATCTCAGGCATTTCAGCTTCACCCCACAGCCAATCCTCCAGCTCCCAACGGAAACTGGCCTGTCTGGATACGCTGCAGAGCCCATAGGGTGGTTGTCTGTCCACACCGGCCCCCAGCCACCTCTGTGCCACTCCTCTGCAATCCTTCTCAGCTCAGCTCAGCTCAGCTCTGAGCTGAGCCCAATACCTCTCCCCTTTCTCCTGCCAATTACTCCCTTTTGCTTTGTCCTTATCTCCTGGCTCTCACAGAATCGTGCCTGCCCTGCACGAGGGGACAGACCCTCGGGTGGAGGTCCTAGGCCTGGCGAAGGGCTGTCCAGGAGACAGAGCTGAACCGGACTGAACACCTCAAAAGCCTGAAATTCCTGACCTGTGTTCCTCTGGCTTAACGACCTGCCTGCTTTGACTGGTCTGGAGCAGCGATGGAATCCAGCTTCACCTACTTAACTGGGAGCAGAGGGAGGGGATTTGCTTTCTCATTCTACCAGAGATGACTAGAGCTTTCTCTTCCACGTAACGCCCTTCCATGGCAGCATTAAGGATACTCCTGACCCAAATACACGTCCTGAGAACAAAAATAACCGTAAGGAATACAGTGCTTAATCTGCCTAGAGCCCGCTCTCAGAAGACATAATCTGTTACAAATGTTATCCCTCGCCTCGCCTGTCAATCCTAAAGGGACCAGTGATTAAAGACGCTTCCGAACCCGCCGGTCCCCGGGGGTTCAGAGCCACAGCTGGTGACGGGAACGGACAATGCTCTGTCACTGCAGCGAGCTGCCACCGCCGCAAAGGCGAGGCTGCCTTCAGCACGTCTCCACCCGCATTCATGATACAAACAGTATTTCATGGCTTGCAGAAGGGTTACGAGGAAAGCACGATCCCAGACCTGCCTGCAAAGGCAAGTGAAGGACGTGAACGGCAGAACAGAGAGAGGATACGGGGGCACGAGCGGCTGGAGACACAGCTCTGAGGCGAGAACACGGCTGTAAGTGAGAGATGAACAAAATGAGCCCGTTTCTGGGAGTTCTCTGCCTGGCTTTGGGCTGGATTCACCAGGGGAACTCTGCTCCCTGCAGTCCCTGCCCTGGGGACTAAGCCCACATCCCAGCTCCTGGCTGGCCCAGCTCCTGTCACCAGAACCAGTGATGGGACGCTGGTCCCACCACCCTCTGGCACACGGGCAAAGCCGAGCCCCAGGCAAACCACAGCCAGGAAAGCGGCACTTCTCTTGCAACCGAAAAGATCCGGTGGGTAGCTAGTTACGGGGGCGGGGGTTACGTCTGTCAAATTAATCTTAATTACAAATCAAAGAAAGAAAAGCCACTTTAACATTTCTAATCAACAGGCGTCTAATGAGGCATGTTAGTTCCTGTAGTCTGAACACAGTAGGAAATTCTCTAAGATAATTTACTTCATTAATATTCAGCTAGAAGTGGATCATCCAACACTTTCCACGGTGGCATTGAGACAGAACGTGTCAAAAGAAAAGTTCTGCATTTGACATGGACATTAAAGCTTCATAAGTTTCATTCTATCTCATGAAAAACCACTTCTGACTGAAAGGAAACATCGACCAGATCAACCAGAGGGTCTGTCTTAGCCAGAACAGTACCCATGGATTGCTACCAGTGATGCAAAGCAAGCTCGATGCCTTTATTTGTAGCTGCACTGTGCTGCCCGTGTCCCAGCCCCGCAGAGCATCACCAGGGATGTCCCCGTCCCTCCTGCACCCGGGCCTGGACCCCGAGCCCCAGGCAGGAACATGTAGGAACGTACCGAGTCTTGTAAGTACGAATACACCCGTAACGGAAGAGATGATCAGGAACAGAAGAGGAACTGCCTTAGTGGGATTTCTGAATACCCTTTGCTTTATGTTGTTCTTGACATAGGAAATATCAACAGCTCTTCAAAAGCTGTCAGCCTCCTTAAAGAACAGCAGCTTTAGGGTAACAGCTCAGTTCTCCTGTCTTCAAGCTGGAGTTTGGAATGCTTGAAATGGAAAAAAAAAAACCAAAGAAAATGAAAAGGATGAATGGAAAAGGGACCAAAGTTTGTCTGGCTTCCCGAATAATACATGATGTGTAAGAGAGCAGGGAGTGAGGATGAGACCCACCTATCTAAGCCTGCTGAAACTTCAGGAGTTTTATGCTGCTTGACCCTAATTAACTGTGGGGTTCAAATAACAAAAATGTGAAGCCTTGGTGTGTGCCGTGAACGCTCTTCTCAAGGGCTGTGCCAGGCTGGGCAGGGCAGTGGTGGAGTCCCCGTCCCCGGAGGGGTTTCCAAGCCGTGGAGATGTGGTGCTGAGGGCCATGGGTTAGTGGTGCCCTGGCAGTGCTGGGGGAACAGCTGAACTTGAACTTAAAGGTCTTTTCCAACCAGAACAATTCTATGGACTGGGAGAAGCACACGGCAGAGAGGTCTATGGCGCCCATGCCCTGGGGCACATCCTCTCCAGGAGACGTCCCTTTGAGCAATCTCTGCCTGTTCCTACAACGGTTTGATCTCCACCCACAGGTCCATCTCATCCTGAGGAGCCTGTGGTCCAGCCCACCCCTTCCCCCTACAGGGATGTGTGATGTGAACACAAGCGCCTTGACCGGGAGCTGGTGACACCAGGGGTGACGTGACACCAGGGGTGACGTGACACCAGGGGTGACGCGCCAGCCCAGCTGTCCCAAGGCTGTCCCCAGGCCTGTCCCCAAGCCCAGGGCTCCTGCTTTCCTCGCTCTGCTCTTCAGTTTGGGCTGCGGCCAAAGCTTATTTAGCTGCAGTGTGAGAAGATTCAGGGTTTTTTGTTCACCACGGCTAATACATAAGGCACATATACACAAGCTTTAATGTTGATTTCTCCTATTTCCAGCCTTAATCTTCATTTTGCAAGACTGCTTGGTTCAAGTGCCATAAGATTCAATTTTCAGCTCATAAGATGCTTGTTAGTGCCTGTCTCTATGTGACTCGAGGGGATCAAAGTTTGATTTTTAACAGTGCTTGTTTTTTTTCCCCAATCAGGAGATGCTCATAAAACATAAACCTCCTTCAACAGACTCCAAATGAAGACCAAACCCTTTTGCTTTCTGCCCCACACTGAAATCTTGAGCCCAGAAAGGGCTCTCCCAGAAAGGAGATCATTGCAGAACTGAGTCTGTGACACTACAAAAGCCTCTGACCTCCCAAAACGAACTATTTGGGTGCATATTATCCCACCTTTCAGCACTTAGGTCTCTAATAATAACACTACCTACTCCCCACTAAACATTCCATTACTTCCACCCTTGAAAACAGGATCAGAACTAGGATTCAAGTTTCATATTGTTAATGGATTAAATTAAATTACATTCTCGAGATTCAGAGACACTTAGGTTAATTTAAGAATATATATTTTACCAGAAACTCACTTAACTGCCATGTAATTTCTTGCTATTTCCTTTTCCATTATTGCTGATTAACAAGATACTTGGGAATAAATAGAAGCGCGCTCTCAGCTGTAATTAGCTCGTGCGGCCCTCTGATGAGCTCACTCCTATTTTGTGCCTGGAAATCCTGCTCTTTATGGCAGTCGGATTATTTATTCTGCCCCAACAGATTAAATAACAAATTGAGGTCAGAAAAGTGGAATCTCCTTAGGAAGAGATCAAAAAACTCAGACGTTTTTGGAAAGACACAGGTTGCTTTAATTGAACCGGGCCCTTGGTGAATTCACCGCCTCAGAAATCATCTTCTCTTATTAATGAGGAGAAGAATTTTTCAAAGTTCTTCCCATCTCAGTACCAACTGGTGTTGGGAAGCACAAACACAGATGCCAAGGTGGTGGGAAATGGTTTCCCTCCCTGTTCCAAGTCAACCAAGCGAGGGGCGGTTAAAGCAAGAAGGAAGAGGTCTCCCCAGTGTATTCCCTCAGCTTCTCTTACATAAAAGCGAAGCCTTTCTCACTGAGGAAGCTCCAGACCAGGTCCTCTGGTTTTTTTGAGGTTTAATTTGGCAAACACTTTCAACATATACTCACCTAGCAGTGAAAGGTGAGGAAAACTTGATAATTTTTAGGAAAACAGTAAACAGTGATCCCAAACCTTGGCTGTGGAAAAAGAAACCTTCTAAACCATTAAAATCTATACCCACACTTGGAGCGTCTCCTGCCACCAGCCACAGAGCAGACCCAACAGAGGAATGAATAGTAACTATGATTATAGAAGACTGGAATGGAATGCAATGGAATAGTGATTAAAGAATAATAATTATTACTGCAAGAGAAGGCATTTCCATGTAACATGTCCCACGTTCATGAGACAGCTGGGCCCCCAACACCATGACAACGTGCAGCCTATTGCTCTGGAAAGGGAAACAAGGACGTTTTCTCCGCGGAGTAACTGCCACACTAAACAGCCCCTCTATCCTCTTATCATCACCAACTGCTGGGAGCCATTAATTTTTACACACTGGAGAGAATTCCGAGCTAAGCAACAAAACGATGACGTGACTGGGGATATTTTCTCGTGGAGGAAGACTACGAGTAAATTTGGTACTCAGTAGGTGAGCGACGATTGCAAAGAGGTCACCAAAAGGATACGTGTGAGAGAGAAGCAGGAAAAGAATAAAATACCACTGTGAGACAAGAACATGTAAAGTCACCCCCAGTTCAAAGCACTGGGGACCCACTGCTCCCAGTAACAGCGCAGGCACGTCCAGGTGATGGTGGTCTGTCCACATCTCACTGCTGCCTCCTGTCACCTTAGAATCATAGGACCATTTAGGTTGGAAAAGACCTCTAGGATCATCAAGTCCAACCTCTGTCTAACATCTCCCTGACCCCCAGACCATGTACCTTCCTCAAACACCTCCAAAAGCCACCTGCTCTCACAACGTGCCCTTGCAGTGAACACGTTCAGGCATTGGGAAGAGTCAGAAGTATCGTTTTAAACACCCCAGCTGCACTTTGCCGTGCGAGGAGCGGGAAGGACACAGCGAGGTTTTCCCTGACGGGGAAACGTGGCCGGATTATCGACCTGATCGGATGGCAAACAAACGCAGATGTATAGAACCAAATGAAACACTGCCTGTGATCTCTGTGTCAACAAATTAGATAACTGTGTTGGCAACTTGGCAGGCTTCGCTTGTTTGCACTGGTAAATGAAGTTCACGGTCTTTGTGGCTGCAGGGGGATTTTTAATTTTTTTAATGTTTTTTCACAGGCACCACCTTTGAAAGCTGATTGTAGGGTAGTGTGGGGAGCTCACCACTGTAAGGACTCAGTGGGAAAAGTTTCGTGTCCATGGAAATGGTTCTCACAGGGGAAATCTGGGAATAACGGGGCAATACTGAATTATGTCTTTTTCTGTGGGACGCGTGAAGCTGCTCTCAGCCTCCATCATCTGCCCGCTGACCACGAAAGAGAAATTTTACAACCATGTTATTAGAAAATTCTCTTTCCTTTCTGATCCTTTAAACTCTGTGATTTATCTCAGATTTAAGCAGACCCAGTTTGTTCTCACGTCTTTCTGGTATGGAGGCCCAGTAAAGACGCACTGACTTCAGTGCAGCTCCTACAGGATAAGGATCAGGCCCAAAGACCTTGGAAGGTCTTTGGAAGGACACCTTACAGCTCTTCCCAGTGATGCAGAGAACTGGCCCCTAAGATCAGCATTTCACAGCCCCACCAATCTGCACCACTCGGAGTATGCTCGAAGGTGCATCTCTACCCTTCGTAGCAAGATGGAAGGAGAAGAGCCATCGGGAGAAGGGCAGTCACATCAGCCTTCAGTTGTTGATAATCTCAAGGGCATTAGGAAGCTGGGTGTTGTGTATTTTATCATAGGATTGATCATGAAGATGCACAGTTTAAAGAGCAATATCCACTTTGAGGCACCAGGGAAGGCAGGTCTTTGTTGAGCAGCAACTCTCAATTACCCCACCGCGACCTTGCAGGGATCTGTGATCATTCACAAGGAAGCCTGAGCTGACCAGTAAACAGAGTCCTGTGATAAGAAACCTGTTACTGGCCGTGGATGACAGATGGAGAACTGCCAGTTATTTTTTACAATAGCTCACAGGGGCATTTTGGGGCCTCACTGCGATAGCACCTACATCTCCTGGGCCAGTGATCAGTGAAGCTCTCAGGTAGATCAATCTCCATAATTTATAGCTACATGACTTTGATGAGGTCAAGTCGTAAGGTGCATGCGAATTATGTTCTCCCCCAGAATGAGAGGCTGTCACTCCTGGTGGCATCACCTTGCCCATCCTCCCCGAAATGACTTCCCTGACACCCTCCTGCAAGCAGCAATTCCACCAGCAGGTCCTCTCAGACAACCACCACGAAATGAATTGCTCAGCCAGTCAACAGCAGCCTCCTGCAAATACTTATCCTCTCAAAGACTCTCATCATAAAACTTTATGATACCCTTTTCCTTACCATAATCCAGTATAAACATAATTTAATGGTACTAGGAGGAAAACAACCACGGCAACAAAAACACGGCAATGGCTGTAGAGTCTCTTATCTCATTTTTTTTTCTTTCTTTTCTCTCATTCTCTCTCCTTTGTTTTCAATGTCTATTATTTTGGTCATGCTGTCACTGGATTATTGCACGCTCTCAATTATACTGCTGTAAAGCCAGACGGGCTTTTGTGGTTGTACTTTAAGCCTCTGAGGTGGGTTTTTCTTTAAGTTGTGAATTTGATTCAACTTTGCTTTGGGTTACTTTCATGACCACTAAACCACTCTATCCCCTTCTGAAAAGGAAATGGTCTCCAAGGGGAATGTTGGAGACAACCACACAAACCATTCACCTGAGGCATGACTGTTTTTTATGAGCTTGACTTTGTTTGCACAGCAGAAGAATTTCCCGTATGCCTCCCCCCAGGTTATTTATCAAGCACACAATGTCCTGAATTGTGGCATCAATACCCTTGACGTTTCTTCACACCCAAAGACACCACAGCTCCCTACAGACCCAAGCCTCTTTGGTGCACTGCAAGCGCTCCCTCAAAAGCCAGCACAGCAGCCTCCTTTACAAAGGGATGATTTTTATTAGCCCAAAGAAGTGGCCTTGCGAAGAAAGCGTCTGACTCCTCAAGTTGTCTTGCTGGGGGAGACACAACTCCTCAGCGTGCACCCAAAGATACAGAAGAAATAAAAAGTGCTGGGTTTTAATTTTGTGTACTGGGATCTCCAGGTTCTGACCCCTGGAGCAAATCAACACCCTTCCAAGGCAATACAAATCCTCGTTTCTAGGCTTTAGCCTCTACTCCTCAGTCCTGTTTGACCACCAGCCTGGTACGTGGCAATGAGAGGCAGCCAGCGCTGAGCCAGGGAGCCTGCAATCCAGACAAAACCCAGGAGAAAAGACTGGATTTCCTACCTTCTCCTATTTTTTTTCCCTGAACACCCAAAATGCAGGTTTACCTGGGACTCCTGCATAAATCCAACAAATTATTTACCCCTATGACAACCCTCAGAAGTTAAATACACCCAATCTACTACAGGTGGCTGCAGCTTATCAGCCGCTCACGAACCAGGATTAGAGATCAGGCTGCTCTGTAACTTGTGTCACCACCACAGCCCATGGCTCACACCTTGTCCGCAAACCGCTCAGAGAAGTCATCATGTACATGCATGCCGGGGTGATATTTACCCATTTTTCATATGCCGAGGCAGTAAAAGCGTTCTGCTGTTTGCCATGCGTCCGTGCTTCCCTCGGGATGGACACACGGACGTGCCTGGCCAGCGCGGTCGGACGCAGGTCCCCCCGTGCTCTTCCTTCGCTGCCTTCGGTCTCACCTCAGCTCCCCCAGAGCCTGGCACCAGCCTCCTCCTTGCAGCCTAGCTGAAATAAACGTGTCAGACCACGACCAAATATTAACTTCTTTAATTAAATTTAGCAGCATCACTTATTTGAATGACACAGGCTGGGCTGAGCCGCAGCTACGGATACGTGATGTCGGCAGCTGCACAAATACAGAGCAAAATAAGCAAATGATTCATAACCTAGCTAAACAAAGACTCCGCAGTACTTGTTTGCCTTAATAAATGCAAACACATAGAAATATTTCTTAGCGAAGACATTCTGCCAAGACTTTGTGTGACAAACTCGGCATGGCTGATGCACAGGCTGCTCCAGGCTTAAAACAGAGATTTGGGGGATGAGAGAGTCCAGCAGAAACCTGACGATAATCGAATGGACAGGTTTGTCCCGTTGAGAGCTAAAATGTATTTGGAAAGGTAAACTGATGTATCTGAGAGAAGAAGGAGGCTCTGTTCGGGATGATCCTGTATTTCACAGATCCCGCGAGCTCGGCGGTGAATCCCTGCACAAAAGGTGCAAAAGGTTCAGAGGGATGTTCTCCTGCTAAATGCACAGGCAGGTGTAAATTGCTCCCTTCCTCCCCTTACTTGCAATGAAGTGGAGCAATCTACATTGTAAAGAGGATGAAGGCACCACTACAAATCCCACGAGTTCTCTTGCCAGAGCAGCACGGAGCAGGGGGTCGGTTCTGGGACCATCCCGGCACCGCCGACGGCAGCCGTGGCACGACGTGCCACCAAGCCAGGGCACGGCTCTCCACGCTGGGCACGGATTTAGGTATTGGCCTCTTGAAAGGGGAAGCGAGTGGGTTTATCAGCAACATCAAGGGCTGCAGGAGGCTGCGTGATTGCAAACCTCACCTTCTCCTTTCCAAATAGTAGCAACACTGGTCCAGCTGGGTGTAGAGATGTTCAGCCTCTCTGAGCATGCCCTTGTGCCACCTGAGCTCATGAAGCAACTGCTGCCCACGGGGAGAAATGACAGGAAAAGCTCCAGGGAGGACACGGAGCTGGACCTGGGCACCCGCGGGCACAGACAGAACACCCTGATGGCCCTCCCCATCCATGCCCTTTGAGATATACCTTTGAACCTGAACAGGTCTGTCCTCCTAAGGCTTCTTCTCACTGAAACGCTGAGGGGAGCAGTGGCAAGGTGCTCGCACACAGTGGGGCTTCTGCATGTGAAGTAGCAAGAGCAAAACCTAAAGCACACAGCCCCACTGCACCACAAAACCCAGAGCTGACCTCAGGAGGAGGCAGTGAAGATGCTGGACCCAGGCAGGACCAAACCATGTGGCAGTGAAGATGCTGGACCCCAGTCAGAGGTCACCAAACCATGTGGCTGTGCCAGTCTGGGGATGGCCGGCTGGTGCCCGTGCTCCTCCCCAGGACAGACCCCTCTCCTCACCTCCAGTAACACTTGACTTTGACTTCAAAGAGGGTGAGGCAGAGAATCCATCACTCTGGTGTCAGGTTGTTCCTGTGGCTCATCACCTCCTTTGTTAACGATCTTTAACTGGGAGCTAAACTTGTCACCATGCAATTATATAACCAGATTCTTTTTCTTATACCGAATCTATACATTACAATAAAAGCCCCTTTCTTCAAGGAGGTCTAGAAAAGAATTAGTGAGAGGCAGATTATGCACGAAAGATGTGATTATCTGGAGAGAAGTGACAGGCACCCAGCAGCCGAACAGCAATACCGCATTTACAGCTGGGCTGGGAGAGAGAAGAAAAGACACAGAATCCCAGAATCCCAGCACGGTGGGGGCCTGGAGATCATCTTGTCCAACCCCCTGCTCCAGCAGCTCACCCAGAGCAGGGGGCCCAGGATCGTGTCCAAGCAGGTTTGGGATCTCTCCAGAGAAGGAGACTCCACAACCTCTCTGGGCAGCCTGGGCCAGGCTCCGACACCCTCACACCAAACAACTTTCTCTCCCTGTTCTGATGGAACCTCCTGGGTTCATTTGTGTCTGCTGCCCCTTGTCGTATCACTGGGCACCACTGAAAAGTCTCCTGAGCCAACCGGATTTATTTGGCCTCCATGACACATCCCTGCCTCATCGCTCTCCCTCCACTTCCTAGAGCTACAGAGCTCCACCTTAACTTCCCACAGGGCTGACACAGGCAGGACGCATCAACCAGGTACGTCAGTCACGGTGCTGCAAGCCAAGGTCCTGAGGAACCACTGTGGTTGTCCTGGCCCTGCATCATGCAACAGCACAGAGCAGCCCACGCCCAGGGACAATGGTCTGGGTTAAAGGGGTAGGTTAAGGATGATGATCTTTGGCCAGAAGGAAAGTAACACTGCAGCAGGGCTGTTAATCTCAGGGCCCCAACCCAATCAGTTGGAATTATCTATTTAAGAGTGAAGTTACTTTTTTACTAACTCTTAATATACTCATTGAGAAGTATCACCAAGCAAGCAAGACTACTTACGGAATTAAATGAGAGCAAAAATATTAATACAGACATTAATAGCTTGTCTACCTCTGCTGCATCCACTCCTTGTCCTACGCTAGAGTATAATTGTGTGCTGCCCTCTGGACCTTCCCGGTGCAGCCTTGCAAGGACGGTAATTGCTAAAGCGTTCTAATAGAGTTGAGGCATCTCACTTAATCCTCAGCGGAACATATAATTTCAGAGAGAAGCGTGTGTCTGAAGTGCTCCGTCAGATCCTAAGGTCACGCTGGGGAACCAGAGGTGTCCACACGCTGCCGAGCCAGCGCTGCTCTGCTGCCAGGAAGCTGCGTGAAAAGAACAGGGGACAGCGAGGCAACGGCTGCTCCTTTTGAACCATGGAACAACAATGACAACAATAAAAATAATAATAGTGGTGTTCCAGCAGTATGTTCTTCGATGTTCATAAAATTCATGGCAATTTGACAATGAAATCATGTAGGGAGGTGTGCAGCTTTATTGCAGTGCTGGTCATTGCTACAATATATGCTTTTAGCGGCTGTAGATACTCAACTGGGTTGAAATTCCAACCTCAAGTATTCTCTTTATTATTCTAGAAGTTTCCACGCGGACTTGGTTTTCGTTAATATTTTGTGGTCCTATGGAAAGCACACAGCAGAAATTGTTCACGGCTTTCACATATCAAACCAAAATTTTGTGATCATGCAATTTTTAGTCTTCATTGGTGTGACCACGAAATCAGCCAGCAGCCTGTTAGGAGTCTCACCTAGAGCGAGGGGGAAAACAGACACTTCTTGTACGCAGGAGGGGGATGAAAAAATACACCTTTTCCATCAAAAGAATGCAAAACCTGATTTTTATCTTAAAACTGGCCCGGTTTCTGCACAGTAGACCACACCAGGCTGATCACACCATGTACTGGTTGTTGCCATGGAGTACTGCTGACATGATTAATTAGATAGTCACCGGGCCAGAAAGAGGAGTGAAAATTAATATGGTTTTCTGGCCATTCCAGCATTTTATATTAAAGAACCACGGATGAAATACTAAACAGCCTTTAGAGATAAGAATGAGACCCGCGTCTGCTCCCTGCTCAGGGGAGTGACCTGAGCCCCAGGCTGGAGAGCCTTGCAGAACAACCCCCTAACTGCAGAGAGCGAAGCAAGGTCAAACCAAGGGCTTCTGAGATCCAGGGGCTGCCTTTCCACAGCACATACTGTTCCATCAGCACTCGCTGCCGGGGTGTCCCTGGGTCTGCATGGCCACGTATGTGCAAAACACCAGAGCTGTAGGCACCTGGACATCAATTTCCCTGGCCATGGACCAGGCCAGCAACCCAACCCCATCACCCTGACCCAGCACTGGGGAGGTCGGGGCTGACCCCAAGGATGCATTTGCTGTCGCTGAGTCTCAGCTGTGGCTCGTTGGCATCAGGAGCCCACGAGCGACCTTCACCAGCACGAAACTGCTCCGTGTCCAGGGACAATTTCTCTTTCTGTTCCAGAACGTGACAGCCCGTTGCCTGAATGCTGCAAAATGGTCGAAACTAAAGCGCAGCCAGGGGAAGACGCGCACGTTCCCTTCACGGTACAGCCAGGATGCTTCTCTCTACAAGGTCCATGAGTACCTGGGTGCCTGCTCGCACAGCCAATGTCCACGCGCAGGCCCCCGGCACAGCCCCCCGTGTCCACCTGGAGACACATGTCCACCTAGCTGCTGGGATTTAATGACACCCATGCTCACTGCAGCAAGATTTGTTTCAACAGCAATGTGGAGACCATCTCCCCCGTGTTTGGGAGAGCAAGGAGAAGTTTCTAGCGATAGTCAAATGCTCGTGCACACATTGTCTTCTGCGTCAAACTGAGAAGAACTTAATTAACTCGAAAAGAAGATTGCCCTTGCTATGCTAAATTTGCACCATATGAGACTGCTCCTCTGGCTAGCATATGAAATCCCAGCTCCTTTAATTCCTTCAGCATCTGCGGCACAGCTTTAGAATATACTAAATGTAGATTTAAAATAAGATAACTGACAGGTAATTGATTCCAGTAAACGACCGGCAGATTTTTGCCTTCGCAGACTCCACTGAAGCATCAAGCATTTGCTCAAAGTGCTGTTTGCTCAGACTGAACAACTGCCAGAAGTTTTCTTGACACTCCCAGGCTTTTATTACAAGAACAAGGGTTACGAGACCGAGCCCCAGATCTGACAGGAGAAGTCCAGAAGGACAGACACGGATTTAGGGTGGGTGGCTGTCAAAGACACGTCCCCGTGCCAGGCTTGAAGAGGTGACAGCACACGAAGCAGAGTTTTGTGAAATCAGCAGGACAAATTTTGGGTGGTGGGACTTGGACCCCGAAGAACACATCTCCTCTGGGCAGGCACAAGCAAGCATCTACTTTTTTTGAGTTTCCAGAGGGAACTGGGAGTAAACTTTTAAAATGGTGCCACGTTCATGGTTACTTGTACCTGCAAACCACCCCTGAGATTTGCACAAGGAGAGGACAAGCTGTAACGATCCTTTTTCACTAGACCATATTCCCAGCTCTTCCAGGCCCACTCCTGGCCTGTATCTGAGAACACAGAGGTAAACAAAAATGAAAAATGATGGTAAGGAAGCGAGCCACCTGTTTTCAGCCTCGGAGGGCTGGTGTTTATCCTGAGCAGGAGTCTGCAGGGTACCGGGGGCTTCTAACTGCTCCAGTTGGTTCAGATCGTCGCTGTGGCCATCTGGATACTTGTGGGCTAGCAATTAAAAACGGTAAGCGAAACACTTGAAATTATTGCTGTTCAGCTGCTAAAGTTTTTCTATTAAAGGCTCAGAAAAGGTTTCTGAGAACTCTTCAGTGCAAACCCAGCAGTGCTGTGCAGGGCCCGGCGTTCTTGCTGGGCACCAACATCAGCTTCTTCTAACAGCATCTCCACAGGTTGAGAGGAGAGTTTCCTACACTCACAGATAAGAGGTGATGGATGGACAAGCAACGTATGGACACACACAAGCAGGTATTCTGTTGGCAAGAAGCAGTTTGAAGCGTCTGTGGGAAGGCTGGTTTTTGCTTGCTTGGTTTTAAAGTTTAATTTCTGCGTTTTCCTTAACGAATGCAGGAGGAGCAATCCCTCCTCTGGACAGCACTCACACCGCATCCCAGTCTAAAGGCAGAGGGTGCTCAGGAACAAGAGGGGAGTGCTGGGAAGGGCCCTGTCCTTACCAGAAAGGAGAGCAGAGTCAGGGTTCTTACAAGGTACGTGTATTATTTATTTTCTGAAAGGCATTTTCCTCATTAAAATGTCTCTCCAGGCCCCAACCCCTCTCTCCTCCCAGGCTGCACCACTCACATCTCTCTTCAGCAAGGAAAAGGATCTGCTTTCCAGAGAAACACGCAGCAATGGTCCTCGAACAGTTTATTTTCTTCTTTCGGGGGTTTCTGCAGCCCCTGCCTCACTTCTCAGTCACTCCATGAGGACTGAAGTCTTGCTCAGAGAAGCTCAAGAGGATGCTCCACACGCCTCCATGGTCCCATAGGCAATAGCCTACCCTGGTGAGCCAGAAAGAGCCCGCTACCAACGCACGACACCTTTGTTAATGGATCCTACCGACAAACAGAGCTGTCTTCACATCTTCTGGAGTGAAACCTCTTCCCAGCTTTGTTATCTCCCCGTGCAAAATGGATTCTCTTTGTGCCTCCTGCCCTACGACGTCACCCAGGCTGCAGGAAATAGCTCGGTAGAGAAGTAATGGTGTAAATGTGACGGGGTTTGTACACGCTCACTTCTCTTGGTCTTTGAAGTGGACGGGCAGCTCTCACCCACCATCCACTGCCACCCCAGCCCTACCTGGACACAGGCCAGGACCCTGAGGTTGCTCGTGCAAGAAACCCATAACTCCACCACAAGGTAGGAGCAGTGTTTTTACTCTCATGAAGAAATCAGTGGAAGGTTATAAATACAGATTAGAAGTACAGCGAAGACAACCCAGCACTGGAAGGACTACCTGGGGAAGCGGCTCCCAGCTGCCAGGTCTCCGCAGACCAAGCTGGGGACTGTTTTGGATGGGGACTTGCCATCAGAGACAGCATTGGGTGAAATACAGGACAAGTGATGAGACTTTCTTCTCTGTGATACGGAGAGAGCACAATAAATGTTTTATGGATCTGTTCCGCCCCTATAAACCATGAATAAATGCTCTGCTTTCAAAACACTCATCCTAGGACCGCCCTTCAGAGGGGAAAACGCTTCATGTTGTCCTTCCCAAGAATAAGTGCAGAGTCCTGCACCTGGAAAGGAGTAACAAAATGCACCAGTACAGATTGGGAGGAGATCTGCTAGAGAGCAGCTCCGTGGAGAAGGACCTTGGAGTCCTGGTGGACAGCAAGCTCTCCATGGGACAGCAATGGGCCCTTGTGGCCAAGAAAGCCAATAGTATCCTGGGGTGCATTAAGAAGAGTGTGTCCAGCAGATCAAGGGAGGTCCTCCTCCCCCTCTACTCTGCCCTAGTGAGACCTCACCTGGAGTCCTGCGTCCAGTTCTGGGCTCCCCAGTTCAGGAGGGACAGAGATCTACTTGAGAGAGTCCAACGGAGGGCTACGAGGATGATGAGGGGACTGGAACACCTGCCTTATGAGGAAAGGTTGAGAGACCTGGGGCTTTTCAGTCTGGAGAAGACTGAGGGAGGATCTAATTAACGTGTATCAATAGATGAGGGCTGGGTGTCAAGAAGAAAGGGGCAACCTCTTTTCACTTGTGCCCTGCGATAGGACAAGGGGCAATGGATGCAAGAGAGAGCACAGGAAGTTCCACCTCAACATGAGGAGGAACTTCTTGACTGTGAGGGTGACAGAGCCCTGGAATGGGCTCCCCAGAGAGGTTGTGGAGTCTCCTTCTCTGGAGACTTTCAAGACCCATCTGGATGCGTTCCTGTGTAACCTGCCCTAGATTCTATGGTCCTGCTTGGCAGGGGGGTTGGACTTGATGATCTCCAGAGGTCCCTTCCAACCCCTCACATTCTACGATTCTATGATTCCCAGAAAGTCCCCAAGCCCTGTTTAGCAAAACATCTGCACCCCCATCACCACCTCATCGAGGCGTCTAACACGGGGTGGGTCTAAGCTTTTATGGAAGATTTCCTTACAGCTTCAACCAGGACACACTTAAAACCAAGCCTTCAAAATCTTTCCATATTTATGACAGATACCAGGGATTAACTTCATTTATGAATTTAACAGCGATTACACTTCATTATCCTTCGCACAAACAAATATTATTAGGAACGAGTGAATTACACATCAAGGCATTCTTTGCGCCCTTATTTGCATATCCCAAGGAAGGCTCTGCTCGCGGTGGGTAATTCCGATCGCACGCTCTGCTGAGCATTAAAAGGGCTCTGCCGCTGCACGGCTGCCCCGGCTTGACAGCTCTGACAGCTTCACTCCAACGTGTCCGCCAACAAACAAGGGAAGCTGCGGAGACGGGAGGTGTGCCCAACAGCATGGAATGCTTTCAAACCACCCTCCTGTCACAATCGTCATTTCTAGTGGGTGTTATTCCACGTTGACATCTTCATTTCTGAGAGTTTCACGTATTAACAAGCTCCTCGTTTGCCCGGTACCTCTCTGCGGGTACCCACTCCCATCTCCTGATGTGTCATCTCACGATGGGCTGTCACACCGCTCCTTAAATAGTGGGTTTTTTCCAAGCTGGCTGAAGCTTGTTTTTTTAAGTGATCCGTGTAGAAGCAGAGAGAGAGCAGACACACGTGGTGGGTCTCAGGAGGGTTTGCTCACATGACACGGGCTCAGCATTAGGGCAGGTCCCTCCAGCAGCCTCTTCCCTCCCAGGTCAGCTCTCCGGCACTTTGTCCTGCTGAAGGTGAGGTGCAAAGCTGAGCATTAAACACACAGAGAAAAAAACACAAAACCAGCTGGACCCAGCTTCGGTCCATCAGGAAATTCAACAGCAGAGCCACAGGACATCACTCAACGGCAGCTTAGAGAAACCAGAGTCTGCATGTGAGCATGGACCCAGCACGATGGAGCACCATGAAGAGCGTGTCACCTGGGTGAACACCCAGAGCTACAGGTCTGACCCGACACTTCAATCTTCCCGAGGAGCCGTTTCTGGCATCTGGAGAGAGAACACATCTTTCTAGATGTTTTCTGAGATGCTACTAAAGACTTTTCAAAGCTTCGCCAAGACCTCAAACATCTGAACCTGGGCAGGGTCCAGCCTTGACAGGTGGAACGGTGGACAACGTTTCAAGTCAATGAGAAAGGAGCTGGAGATGAGACAATTCTGTCCACACTCACGGGCAGCCAGGACCTCCTGGCATGGATGGAGCCACAGCAGGTAAGGTACCAGCTGACAACATTTACTGCAGAGCTGCCCCCCTTTAACATTCACATCACATGTACAAATGTCTCCTGAATCCTACCCGCTCCCTCATTCCTCACCAGTGTCTGCTGAAGCTTCCATGCTTATGTCCCTGGCCTTGTCCATGCTCACATCCAGGCCCACATCCATGCTCATGTCCATGTCCACACCCATGCCCAGGGCCATACCATGGCCATTCTCACATCCTCGACCATACCACCAGTACCTGGCAGGGCCGTCAGCCCTTCTCCATCTCCACTTGCTTCTCAGAGCTCATGAGTCGTACAGTACAGACTGAAGAACAAAATCTTCTAGACGGTAAAATGGCGAGTGCCAAAGTCTCAGCACGTGGCTGTGGAATCACCCTGGTCTGAGCGGTGGCTGTGATTTGTCAACATTTGTACAAACCCCTAGTGATGGCTCCGAATGCAACCCGGAGAACCGGAGCCTGCGATAAACAAAGTCCTGGAACAACCAATGCAGATGACGATGAATTAACACTACGACAGTCTGGAAAAACCTCAGAATTACTCTTTTGTTGAGAATTCATGTAAATACTGCTAGCGTGGTGCCCTGGGGGGCCAGCCAGCTGGGGAACTGCTGCTTGTTTTGGGGGGGTTGCTTTTGAAAATGTTCTTGGGTGTTTTTACTGGCAGGTAAAAACGGAATTTGACAGAACAGCAAGTCCAAGGAAAACTTCACCCAGTTTGTAACTCAAATTAGGCCTGCTATTGTTAGTAATTTTTTTTCTTTTCCAGGAAAATCGAATGATTATTTTGGATCTTTAAATTACAGGCAAAGTGCAACAGGATTGGGTCTCTGCAAATGTGACTTTTTTCTTTGGATTATTATACAAGCAAAAGAATCCAACAACGTTCATTCCAAGTTTTTTCATACAAAGACCACAGGATCATAGACTGGTTTGGGTGGGAAGGGACCTTTAAAGCTCATCTAGTGCAGCCCCCCTGCAGGGAGCAGGGACATCTGCAACCAGAGCAGGTTGCTCAGAGCCCCGGCCAACCTCACCTGCAATGGTGCCAGGGATGGGGCAGCCACCACCTCTCTGGGCAGCCTGGGCCAGGGTCCCACCACCCCCAGAGTAAAACATTTCTTCCTTCTCTCCAGTGGCCCTCACCCACCGAAGCAGCTCTGGGCAAGTCTCAGCAGGCTGAAGGAGAGGGCTTCTGAGAGCGAGCAAAGTCCTGTGGGTTCTTAATGGTTTGTAAACACTGCGATTTCTGAATGGGGAAATTCACAATGTTTTTGTTTGTAGCTGTGTGTCCTTTTCCTGGTGAGTACACAGTTGTACACAGACATAGCAAAGCAGCGAGAGCAACAAACAGCGATCACAGGATGTTTTGGGTTGGAAGGGACCTTTCAAGCTCATCTGGTGCAACCCCCCTGCAGGGAGCAGGGACATCTGCAACTAGAGCAGGTTGCTCAGAGCCCCGGCCAACCTCACCTGCAATGGTGCCAGGGATGGGGCAGCGACCACCTCTCTGGGCAGCTTGGGCCAGGCTCTCACCACCCTCAGCAACAAAAATTTTTCTCCCTTCTCTGTAGTCTAAATCTCCCTCTTTTAGTTGAAAAACATCACCCCTTGTCCTGTCCCAACAGGCCCTGCTCAAAAGTCTGTCCCCATCTTTCTGACAGGCCCCTTTAAGTTCTGAAAGGCCACCAGAAGGTCTCCCTGGAGCCTTCTCTTCTCCAGGCTGAACAAGCCCAACTCTCCCAGCCTGGCCTCCCAGCAGAGGGCTTCCAGCCCTCAGATCATCATTGCTGGGGCCTCCTGTGGCCCCGCTCCATCAGGTCCATGATGGTGGGACTCCATTCACAGGAGCAAGCCCTGGCAGAGGAAGATGCCCAGCAATGAGCCACCTCGTCACCTGCTCTCACCACCCCCAGGACGCTGCCACCAACCTCCTTTCATGGAGTTGTTGAGAGCCAGAAGTTCTCCCCTGAGCCTCCTTTGCTCCATGCTCAACAACGCCAGGTCCCTCAGCCGCTCTTCACCACACTTGTGCTCTAGGCCATCTAGTCCAAGCCCCCAGTCTCCAGCAAAGCTGAAGGGAGACTTCAAACCCCAACAACCCTCCCAGGACTGAGCTCTCGATTTATCCATAAATTTGTCCTGCAGTCGCCAGCTGAAGATGGGGGCAGGCGACGCTTGGTGTGACAGGAGTTATTATGCGTAACAGATTTGTTTATTTAGACATGCAAATCCTCCTCCTGTTTGTGTTGGCCGGGAAGCAGAGTGACCTCGTTTATTTAAAGTACAGACTTGAGAGATTATTCACAGTGACTGCAAAGGAAAACTTTGCAGAGAGACGGGTAAAACCAGCCGTAATTTCGCAGTATGAAGAACTGCCTCATCGCTACCCCTGCGCAGCTGGCCAAGGACTGCGAGGAATTAAATGCAACATGCTTGTAGCTACAGAAGTTGAAAATGATGCTTAGCAAAGATCACCGGGATGGGTTTACAAGGCAGATGTGCTGAGGATTTTTTAATCCACAAACAGAAATGACACTAACTCGTAACGCTTCGGGTTGTGAAGACCTGCTTATGGCTGAATTTGGTCCATGAAAATCTGTTTGATTGCAGAGAAAAAATAACCAATGAGAAAATTCACCAGCTGCAAATACGATGTCCTATTATGTGTAGGTAAATTTCCAAAAGAAAACGCATCAGTACAATACAAAGGAATAACTAGTTTAAGCCTTCATTTCACCTAAACTCACTTAAAATCAAGACTTAAGAGAAAAAAAGTTCACAAAAATGCATCCTGGTGTGCATCAGCAAAACAGAATATTTGAATTTAATGCAAGTACCTGTAGCAACCTGGTGTAGTGGGAAGTGTCCCTGCCACAGCAGGGTGGTCAGAACAAGATGATCTTTGAGGTCCCTTCCAACCCAAACCATTCTGTGATTCTACGATTCTATGAAGTAGAACTTCATAGAACTGGCCATGACCCTGCATGGACCTGGGCAGCTTGTACGACCTCACTGTTGCTGTCCCAAGGTGGAGACATCTACACAGGGAAAGCAGCTGGTGGAGGCATCTGCTTGCAAACTGGAGTGTCCAAGCACAGATGCCAGAATTCTGGTTGAATCAATAGGCCAGATAAAATGCTAATTGCAATTACATTGGTCCCTGTGCCAAGCTCGGGACTTTTGGCCTTACTTATCTGGGCTTCAGAAAGCGTGGTAGACGAATTAGTGGTTCTGCTGTCCAGTGCTCCTTGCAAGTCCTCTGTGACATCACCAGATAATACAAGATTATTAGTTACAATCATCAGTGCTTTGAGAGATGGCTCAAAAAGTAGCATCTAATACGCTGGCACATTTGTCGATGTGGTAACTCCACAGAGCCTGCCAGGGAAGCTGGAAATGAAGCACCAGCCTCGGGTGATGTCAAGAGCAGAAATGCTGAGAACATATGGTACTCGAAAACTGCCTGGGAAAAGCTCTGCCAGTACAAATGCTTGTAGATCACCCAATGAAAAATGTTCTTTTTACCCTTTATTGGTACCAGCCTCAAGGTAGCAGCAAGCTCTGCAGTCTAGACCCTCTGGCATCCCCACTTCTAGGTGTTTGAAAGACCTGCTCTTCTTCTGGATGTCAGTTAGGTACGGAACCAGGATGGCTGTCAGCTCAGACAGCACAACATTTTAGCTTTGCTTACACCAGCCTGAATTTTTTATTGCCATTCTGACAAGCCAAACTGACCAGCAGGCACAAAGCCTGAAGGAACATGGCTTGGGCAGCCCCTGCAACGTGGCTGGTGCGTCAGATGCTGGGGCCTGCTGAGCTTGCCACGTGATTCTGAATGGCTGGAACTGTCAACTCGAACCTCAGGAAACTGATGCAACCTTTCCTTAATGCCCTGCTTTCCACCTCTAAATTCAGGTATCTCGGTAGCTTTTCCTTTCTCCAGACATGACCATCAAACTACTCCTACTGCGCAAGTAACAACCTGCAGTTTCACACAAAGCCCTTTCTGAATGCAAACCACCAAAAAACAGGCAAAGAAACCAACACCAACTATCTGTGTTTGTAAAGCACACGTAGAAACACCTCAATCATGAGCCTCCTGCTGAGAGCAGGGTTTCTGACGCTGTCCCCAGCCCCTGTATTTCCCCCCCCCCACCATCCTGCCTACACCCATTTGTCGCTCGCTCATGAGTTTTGGTTCTCTGCTTCTACAGCACCTGCAGAAGTGGGTTAATGATCTGTCGCTAACGCATCATAACGCTGAACCAGACAAAGGGGACGGGACAGGGATTATCCTTCTCTGCCACACCAGCCATGCACCATTCATTAGGTTTGTATCGATACAATCAAAGCACATCAGAGGCACATTATGGATGGTGGGAACAGACGGCGATTCACGATGAAGAGTAAGAGAAATCCCCTTGTTGTGCTCCCGAGTGCCCAGCCCAGCACGCCGCTGGCTCAGCCGCCGCTGTCGGTCGTGCTTCTGGAAGCAAACATCCGTACGTGTGCATCCCGCACGTGCCGCTTCACCAGCGGGGAAGGTCTCCAGCGACAAACTCTGCCATCACTTCTGAGGATCCACCTCTGAACTCAAGAAATCCCCAGTTACAAATCCCATTTGATTGGTGGCTGGGGAGACCAGTGACAATTTATCACCATACTGCTGCGCTTGCCTTGTCTTCTGGCCCTGGAGAATAATTAAAAATCTCATTAAAAGCTTCACGGTGCAAAACTACCTATTTAGATAGTCCAGAAGGAACACGGACCTGGTGGAGCGGGGCCAGAGGAGGCCACGGCAATGATGGGAGGGTGGAACCCCTCTGCTGGGAGGCCAGGCTGGGAGAGTTGGGCTTCTTCAGCCTGGAGAAGAGAAGGCTCCAGGGAGGCTTTCTGGTGGCCTTGCAGGACTTCAAGGGGGCCTAGAAGAGAGCTGGGGAGGGACTTTTTATAAGGGCTTGTAGGGACAGGACAAGGAGACTCCACAACCTCTCTGGGCAGCCTGGGCCCCTCTGTCACCATCTTACTCCTTTTCCCCAAGCTGTAAAACACAAAATGAATGCCGGCCGTCCTTTATCTCATTGGACTTCTGCCACTTCAAAGATCTTCTAAAAAGGCAAAAATGCTTTTGCTTGCGTCCGTGTTCTCCTGTTGTCTGTCAGACTTGGAGCAGCCTCTCCAGGTACCTGGTTAGCTACCAGCACAGATGTGCTCGGAACAACTCCTGTCTGGGGTACTGGAAAGGTCCCCAGCCTGCCTGGGCCAGACCCCATCGTACCCATGGCCAACCCGTCCGACACGTCCCCAGCCACTGAGCCTGGGCAGGGAGGAGGACGCAAGGGACTAGTCCCAGTGCAGTCTGGAGGGAAAACACAGAAAAAGGGCTAGGAAATGAGTTACAAAAGATTATCCAAGACCTGTGTCTGCTCGCTGTGTGCAGGAGACAGCTGAGTCCAAAATCAACGCAGAAGAGACGGATCTGAGGACAGGGAGCTTTGAAAATCAGAGTAAAAAGCACAAGGCACAGGGGACCAGCAGGCAAACAAAACCAGAGGAGAAACAGCGCTGGCTTTTGCCAGGCAGGGGCACGTACCACGGGGACCACTCCAAAGGAACGCTGCGGGACTGGACTGCTTCGTGTCTTTTTATCCATTCCCTTTAAACTTCTGGCCAGAGAGAATTATAGTCTTGATCTGGAAATTCAGGAGAGTTTTGTGACTTCATTTGCAGGAGGTCAGATTCGAGGCTTCTAAGAAAGCTCTCCAGCCTCAAGCCCACCACGCTGCACTTTGTGTCTACAGAATATGTCCTTGCAGCAGCTGAAGTCCTCAGCAAGCACCTCAACAGCTTGGTAAAATGGGGAGAGCTGCCATCAGCAGGACCTGGGCACGGGGATGGACCAGGGCAGGGCAGGATGGGAGTCCTCTGCTCCCACCACCACATCCCCGCAGGGCCTGCAGAACTCCTGCACCAGATTTTCTTGTCAGACAAGCATAACCCCGCACCAATAATGACTTGCTTCACCTGGACCTTCAGCTGCTGAGCTTTGATGGGATTTCTACACAGAAACCTCCTCTTTGGCATAGGACGCGGCCTTTCAAGGGGGACTGTGCGCGCTCCAGTGCTCACATCATCTGTTACCACAGGCTGTGGTCTCCACCTGAGAAGCCGGGATGATAAGCAGCGATATAATCTATTACAATGACATTTTCATCAGCTGTAAATGTCTTCAACATAAATTACAACAGGAACTGATAGAAAATATTTTGGGGGCTGTGCTCATGACAGTTACAATTTGTTGCTGGAGAGAACCCTGCGTGGACTTAATTTCTCAACGTCCAATTCATCATCTCAGATTCCTTGTTCTGTGGATATCGATGTATTCAGAATTATAATAATGAAAATAATTTAGCAGAGACCTCTTCCTCTTCTTGGCATTTACAGCAGGCAACCTGAACTGAGAAGGGAGCACGTTGCTAAAACCTCCACCAGTGCTGGGGAGAGGGTGCAGTCCTGCAAGGAGCTCGGATCTCAGCAGTGGAGGAGCTGTGCTGGGCCCTGCCATGGCCAAGGGCATGGTGGGGACACCCCAGTGAGGTGCCCCACGCTGTGCCTGGGGCTGTGCCCGACACTGTGGTCTTGCCAGGCAGTCTGGTCTTGCCATCTCAGGTCTTGCCATCCTTCCTGACCATGTGAAGGATGTGGAGAACAGAGCTGGAGAAATGACCATGGGGCACACCACCATCCCCATCTCTTCAGCACCGATGCCCTTGAAATTCCTCCCTTGTGAGTAACTTTTACATTCATCAGGGTTAGGAGTCTGGACTCTGTGCTGAGGAAAGGCTGAGAGCCCTGGGGCTGCTGAACTGGAGAAGAGAAGCCTCAGAGGGGATCTGATCAATGCTGAGCAAGAGCTAAAGGGCAAGAGGATGGGGCCAGACTCTTGTCAGTGGTGCCCAGCAACTGGACAAGGGGCAACGGGCACAAACTGGAACCCAGGAGGTTCCATCTGAACAGGAGGAGAAAGTTCTTTGGTGTGAGGGTGTCGGAGCCTGGCCCAGGCTGCCCAGAGAGGTTGTGGAGTCTCCTTCTCTGGAGAGATTCCAAACCTGCCTGGACACGATCCTGGGCCCCCTGCTCTGGGTGAGCTGCTGGAGCAGGGGGTTGGACGAGATGATCTCCAGAGGTCCCTTCCAACCCCACCATGCTGAGATTCCATGATTCCGTGCTCACTTTACCTCAGACCAGTGAAGCTGGCCTTTGCTGATCACATCAAACCTGCCCACTTAACTGAGCAGTAATCACAGAAAAACGACTAAACCCAGGCACTCAATAAATAACGAGAGAAAATTCCAAATATTCCATAACAACATCAAACCAAATCTGCTGTAATACCATCAACATTAGTATTAAAGCCGGCTGCCAGCGCGCTGTGAAGCACTGGGTTAACCCGACAGGCAGGTAACACTGCAGATCAGCTGTTCTCCGTTTTAAAAATCAAGCCGTTGACTTTAAAAAATGTGTAGATTCCTATAAACCGACAGTGGTATCTTTTCACAGGCAGCATTCACAAAGCCAGGACTCTAAAAGCCATTTTCAGACGAGCTGTCCCTTTCAATCGAAGGCGAGGAAACGTCTGCGCTAATCCTAGATTGGATTTTGAATCTGAGTAAACTGAAGTTTGACAGAAACATTAGTCTCACGATAACGGCAATAACCGAGTTGGGGGCTGAAGGGGACTGTGCCGACGTAAAGGATTTAAATAGATTCACTGCAGACTCCAGAGCCCAAGAAGGTGATGTTCTCCCTGTGAAAAATTAGCACGGTGGAGGACTTTGAAATATGTCTGTTGTTAAAGAGGGTAAATATTATGGTGCCCCCATTAGCAACTCATTACTTTCTTATTGTAAGATAATTAAGGACTAAAGGCAGTGACAAGAGCTGAGGAAACGGAGGCGGAGGGTCTGACACCCCTGGGGCCAGCACCAGCTCGAGAACCAAGTGTCAGGAAGTTTAGGAGGCAGGATTAGTCCCCATGCCCTGGATCACAGAATGGTGGGGTTGGCAGGGACCTCTGGAGATCATCTCGTCCAACCCCCTGCTCCAGCAGCTCACCCAGAGCAGGGGGCCCAGGATCGTGTCCAGGCAGGTTTGGAATCTCTCCAGAGAAGGAGACTCCACAACCTCTCTGGGCAGCCTGGGCCAGGCTCCGACACCCTCACAGCAAAGAATTTTTCTTCTTTCTGGGAGCAGGGCATTGTTTGCTCTCCCCTTTATTCCCTTCTGTACTTTCAGTGAAAAAGGAACAATGAAAATTAAACTACAACATCAGCCATTCCGAGAACAAAGTTTGAAGTGTTCAGAAGTCTCTTTGTTGAGGGGTTTTACAGCGTTCATTATTTCCATGACATCAAAGTGGGTTTTTCCCGAGTAAGCAGTCAGCTTTTGAATCATGGGAAATACGGAGAAAGTGAACTTCACAAAAAATAATCATAAATTAAAAGTGGCATTTTCCAATTGAAAGCATTTAAAAATGAAATCCATAAAAACAAACCTAAGCACTTCCTGGCTTAACCTAAGATGGTTTAAAAGACACAAATGAGGGATGCTCCTGCTGCCAGTGATGGATGGAGGCCACGCTGGCTTCTTCCTCCTCTCTTCCCCTCTCCTGTATTTTAAAACACACGCCAAATTTTACAAGTGCAGGTATAAAGGTCTAGAACTGAGGAAAAAATGTACATTTAGGATTTAAAAGAAAAAGTAAAAATCTTACTTGTAAATGAGTGTTTTAGTTATCTGTGAAAATATCAGTAATTTTAGCACAGGAGGCTACACCACGGTTCTGACTTCTCTCAGATCCTTAGGTGCCTGGATGTGGGGCAGGAAGAAGGGCTGAAACCCAGGCAGCAGGGAGGAATTTTTAACAGAGCTCTCCTGGGGTGTGAGCTCCCAGCAGATGCAGAAGCTGTTCACAGACCTCCCCCGCGCCACTGGTCCGGCACAGCGGGATCTCCTGGGACAGAGCTGGAGCTCAGCTGGAGCTCAGGAGCCCGGCTCTGCTCTTCCCAGCCTTCCCTCTCCGGCAGCAACACATCACCAAAGAAAACAGCCACCGTGGCTTTTCAAAACAGTCCTGGTTGCTCCAGTCCTCTACCACGGAGCTGCACAGTGACCCTTTCATGTCACTTCAGTAAATCCCAAGAGAAGCTATCGCTGTGAAGATCAAGCCAAGGGATGGGAGCAGCTCCCTTGGCTCTGTGCCTTACTCTGGACAACACCTGGTGATTCACCTGCCTCCTGCCATGACTACAGGCAAAGCAAAGTCCCTCCTGAAGACAACATGCTCAACTTCTAGATGTGAAAGCTGAGGGAGATGAATCCTAGCTTTCTAATTTATCAAACGTTTTCTATCATAGAACCATTTTGGATGGAAGAGACCTTTAAGCTCATCAAGTCCAACCGTTCCCCCAGCACTGCCAGGGCACCACCAACCCATGGCCCTCAGCACCACATCTCCACAGCTTGGAAACCCCTCCAGGGATGGGGACTCCACCACTGCCCTGCCCAGCCTGCGCCAGGCTTGACAACTCTCTCGGGGAAGGATCCACACATTGTCCTAAAATGCATTCAGGAAAACTCACGTGGGAAGGAAGCAGGTAACTCCAGCACGTCTCCTGCCCCACTCCCAACTTCAGCACTAACTAAAGCCAGCCCCAGTGGCATACATCTCCTCACGCCATGGGCTTCCTCAGGAACAAGCTATGAACAGGAACGATAACATCAATGCCAACAGTACTGAATATAAAGATTCTCCTGGATATCAAGTTTCAATCTGCAGCAGTCCCAGCTCTCACCAGTAACCACCCAACCCCACAGCTCAGCTCTTTCACTGTATATATAACAAGTTATGATAATGTTGGAGCCAATACCTGTTCAAAATGGTTCAGAGATCTGGTAAAAAAAGAACACCAACTTTCAGTCAACGTTTGTCTTGCTGGCTTTGCATCAGAGCCAGCTTTGTCTGTGTGCTGAGGTAATTACTCAAGGTAATTACTTGAAAATGCAATACCAGAGCACATGTGTACCTCGCATTTTATTCCAGAGGTACAAAGTCTGTCCGTTCCTCGCCACCTACAATCCCCTGCCCACCAGCGACCAGGGATTCAGGGATGCTCGGCTGGTGGGATGTCACTGCTGGGACGGGCACACGGATGAGCACCTGCTGGGAAGGGCTGGTCCTGCCACGTTCAGCGTCTGAAGCTGCTCTTGGTTCGTGCCAAACACAGAAAGAAATTTTGTGGCTTCAGCGTTTCAATCAGATAAAACATTTCATTCCACATGAGATCCCTTTTTCCCTCCCTCCTTTCGGGTCAGTTGACTGTCACCCTGCTCTCACCATCAGACCGTACGGCAGCATTCAGGAGGAAAAGCACCACTTCAAAGCACCGAGGCAAGAAGTTTCCTGCTGCAAATGTCAGCGCCAGGGGCTTAACATTTTTTAAACCTTGTTTCCATCAGTCTTCTGACTGAAATTCTATTTTTTTATAAATTTCATGATCTGCGAAGTTTCATACACCCCTTTTCCCACAGCTGGCAGAGGAAAGGCAGCTCTTTGGAGGGTCACGCAGGTGAGGAAGGAGGAACCTGCTCCGAGCCCAGCCTCCTGCCAGGAGCAGGACGGGGAGATGAGGTGGGGGCTGCCCGGGCAGCCCGGCTGCTGCAGGTGCTGCCCACGGGGAAGCTTTCAAACCACCCCACCGCAGCTGGCGTTCCTGTCTCTGAGCTGCAGAAACATCTCCCTGGTTTCCATCGCATTTTCCATAGTTCCTGATGTTTGCAGAGGAAGAGAAGAGGCCGCCAGCCTCTCACCAGAGCTCGCGCTGCCAGCGGCTCACAGTTCAGGCGAGACGTGGGTGTCAGCTACACCTGAAAATTCCTTTTTTTGGGGAGAAGGGGCTGCTCCTGGGGCCCTGGGATCTGTAGCTGGGTATTTCCCTTCTGGACGCATTATAAAGGCATGTCTTTTTCCAGATCCTGCTCAAAACTCAGCTAGCCAGCAACTATTAGAAAACAGAATTACATTTTAAAATGCCAAAGCTTCATCTGTTTCCCCCCAAGCTCCATTTCACCCCCATGAATTCAGCGTCTGTGAGAACTTCATTTATAAACCCTTCAACGCAGCTCCTCTAATCCCCACTCCGGCTGGGTTCCATCCAGAACGCCGTGATGGAGAAATAAAACTCCTATTGACTTCAGGGCCTTTGGAGCAGACCTATTGATTAGTTACTTCTCCCCAGGAATGTCCCGTTGACATTAAAAGTGCCAACTATGCAGGAAAGTTTTATCTCATGTAAATGAGATGGAGAGAATCTAGCCTGGTCCCTTGAAGAGAACACAAAGCGAGCAGACGTGGCTTGGTTAGCCAGAGAAAAGACGGCTCTGGGGGGAAATGTTTGCTCTCTGCAAACACGTCAGGGACAGGAGAAGAACCCTGTGACAATATTGGCTGAGAATGGGTAAATATAAATAGGCCTTTAGTCAGTTTGGGCTGGGAGCGCAGAGGTTTCCAACCAACTTGGCTTTCCGGAGCTCAGATGGAGATGTGTGCAGTGACATCATTGCCATCAGGAGGTTGGGTTTGACATTGATTTTGTACATATTTGCGTATATTTCATTTTACTGTAATTATTTTCATTAAAGCTGCTTTACTTTTTTTTTTCTCCAATCCAAATCTCTCCCCTATTCCCTTTCTCTTCCCCTTTGAGAAGGCAGAGGGGTTAATAGAGAGCATCTGTCACCTGTCTAGTGGCCAGCCCAGCCCAGCCCTTGCCAGACACGATGGCTGAGGCTCCAGAGATGGAGACGTTTACCCGCCCCGTTTCGGTCCTGTACAGAGATTCTGTATTTCCTTCATACACAAACACCCCCACATGCAATGCAGAAACCTGAACCCCAACAGCCACGCTGGTCTGACACTTTTTCCCCTGCAATGGTTTCATCCTGCCCCAGAGGGCAGAAATTAAACCCCCTGCACCATCTTTACGCCGCGGTACAAACCAGGCACACCGCAGCATTCGTCCCACTGAGCCCCGGAGAGCTCGCACTGAGGGAAGCGCCACACTCACCCCTCCACCTTCCCCTGTAAGATAACGGCTCTAAATCATGGAAAGGAAGAAAGGCAAGTGAGAAGGAAAATGTCTGGAAAGCGTTTCTGGCCGTGCCTGATCATGTCTCCTCGCCGTCCGAGCCCGCTGGCCAGGCAGCCCCTCTGTTTACTTGGCCACCGTTTTGCCTCCCAGTGGTATTTCAATATTGATGTCTCCAGGTTTCAGCTGTTCTCCTCTCTCCTGATTCATGTGCAGCAGATGGTGCAAATGACACCCCTTTTATTTTCTCGATGAATTCACATCGCCCTGCCAAGATGCTAATTTTTGCTGCTGGCCGCCGTACATGGTGTTACCAGCGATGAAGACGGGCTTCGATTTGATAATGGGGCAAAACTGCAGCCACAGACAGGTTAAAGAGGTAATGAATTACTAGTTACAGCAGGTTAAAGTTAATTAACAGATTTTACCAATTGCTTGAGGTTTGTTGGTTTTGTTTGTGGGCACTTACCCATGTTCTGCTGCTGCACACCATCCACAGCAGCAGATCTTCCCAAAGCCAATTTAGTTATTTTGTAAAATGAATCATAGACTGGTTTGGGTGGGAAGGGACCTTTCAAGGTCATTGAGTCCAACCCCCCTGCAGGGAGCAGGGACATCTGCAACCAGAGCAGGTTGCTCAGAGCCCCGGCCAACCTCACCTGCAATGGTGCCAGGGATGGGGCAGCCACCACCTCTCTGGGCAACCTGCGCCAGGCTCTCACCACCCTCAGAGTAAAACATTTCTTCCTTCTCTTTAGTCTAAATCTCCCTCTTTTAGTTGAAACCCATTACCCCTTGTCCTGTCACAACAGGTCCTGCTAAAAAGTCTGTCCCCAGCTTTCTTCTAGGCCTCCTTTAAGTCCTGAAAAGCCACCAGAAGGTCTCCCCGGAGCCTTCTCTTCTCCAGGCTGAACAAGCCCAACTCTTCCAGCCTGGCCTCCCAGCAGAGGGCTTCTAGCCCTCAGATCATCTTTCTCACAAACTTTCTAATGGCGGTAAATAAATCTCTCCTTGTCCCGACTTCTAATAAGTTAAACCGATCAAGTAACCAAAGAGCAGGAGACATCTCCCTGTTCCAGCCGTACCCCCCACGCCAGAGAGCACAGCCGGGCTGGAGTCACCCACGGGGAGAGCAGGGCAGGATGACGTCCCAGGTCTCTTTTCCCATCACCCTCCAGATGCAGTTTCCCTCCTTGACAAAGGTTTGTGCTTTCTACTCATGCTTAATTTGTTGGCTGCTCCAAACCCCCAAGTCCTTCTCTGTCTTTCCCCCTTTCTCTCCCACCTCTCTGCACTGCTTCATCCTTCACCTCATTGTCTTCCAGCCTGGGGTTTGCAGAAACATCTCCTCAGTTTTTCAAATCATTTATTTCAGTTCTGTCCTCCAGAGTTCCTGGGATCCCTCCCTGCTCCATGTCATCTGCAAGTTTTACAAGTTCTCCATCACACACCTCGCTAATTAAAACAGAGAACAGACTCGAGAGCGAGGGGGGTCCCTTTGGGACGCTCACTTGAAAGGCTCTCCCAGATCTGCAGGCAAATAATGAGAGCTACTACTTCAAACACGCTTCTCCAACAGCTCTACATGCATCTCACACCCAGACACGTCTCCAGCTTACCTGGAAATACAGAAGTCAAAGGATATCATAACTACTTGTTCCCCTTTTACTGCCAGGCCAGTTAATTAGACTAATCTGAGGCTTCTGGCAAATCCATGATATTTGTTTCATTTCCATTTTAGTCACCTCTTCCAAGTGTTATGGATTCATTTTTTTTCATTAATTAATTTCCAAGCTTTTCCAAGAATTCATTAGGCTTTTTAGTCAATAATACACTAGACTTTATTTTGTCCTTTTATATTTAAGATCTGTATTTGCATTTTGATAGTTCTGAGACCTCCTCTGAGCTCCACAAGCTGTTAAAAATAATTGTTCCTTGTTCAAACATAGTTCTGATTAATTCTTCCTAATTCTAAGGAGAATGTCCTCAGATCCTGCGTCCTGACCTACCCAGCAGATCCAAATACACTCCTGCCTGTTTGTTCTCTGTTCTGGCCCCTTATTCTACACTCTGGTCAAAGTTAACGAGGTTATCAGGCACTTTAGACACTTCTGGAGCAGCCACTTCTCTGTCAAGTACCAGATCTCTATTTCCTCCCCTATCTTCTCCTTTCTAACGTATTTCTAGCACTACTTTCTCCTGCTTTTCATCTCACTTGCTAAATGAAACACATTTTTTGCCTTAGGCTTTTCATGTTACCATTACAAGCCTGTGCTACACCTTCACCTTCATTTCTTGTCAAGTGCCTCTGCTTTTGTACCACTTCTGCAGGTTTTCATGTCCCAGAGGAGCTCCCGATTCTGCCCTGTTTTGACTACGCTCCTACCACCCCTGTGCAGGAGGATGTTTATTGGTTTTCCATCAGAACCCGCCCCTTCTCACCCCTCAGACCATCATCCCAAGGGATCCTACCTCCCACCTCTCTGGGCCCACTGAGGTCACCTTCTCCAGAGCTTATCACACTTCAATTGCTGCCCATGCTTCTTCCTTCCCAGCAGTTCTGGCCTCTGTCATTTCAGAGTCAGTCTCTCCCAAATTTCCCACCCATCTTCACTTCTCCCCCCAGTCTTCCCCAGCAACCAGAACTACTCTGAGGACAGACCTTTCCTCTTCTGTCAGCGGTGAGAAACCCTTCAGGCAGGCGCAGCGAAGGAGCAGTGACAGTGCCATGCCCCACAGATGGGAGCCCTGAGGTGGCAGGGACAGAAGGTGCTGTTCAGATTCACAGCTATTCATACCCCGTGAATGACACCATGAGTTTTTTGCTCCTAGGACCATCCCTTTGTAGCAGAAAGCAGGTGGTCTTTCTGCACAGACCTGCTGGCCTCAGCACCGGCCACAAGCGCTGCACCAGGTGTCACCAGGTCCATGGCACGCATCTCCTGCACGAGCTCCATGGCATGACAGTGTCCCTGACTCTCCAGAGCTGCTCAAGTCCCCCTTTGCCACCAACCTCAGGCCCTCTGGTTCATAAAGCCCTACAATTAAACTCTCCACACAAGGGCATCCCACAGCTTTTAGAATCAATCCAATGAGAGTGGAAAGGGGAGAACAAGGATAAATGTACAAGGGAAACTTCTGAAAGCCCCCAGGAGTGGCACTAAAACTCCATGCCATCCTGGTACTTAACCACCCTCTGTAGCCTGGAGAACCTCCTCCAGGTTAGATGCCAGTAAATATTCCTGCTCCTTCCCCCTCTGCTGGTAAGTTGAGAACAACACTACAATCAATACAGATAACTTGAAGCTTTCAGGTACTAATTCTGAATTACAAGCAGTCCGTTTCTTTTCCAGGTCCTACAAATCCTCTAACAAACAAAAGTTAACCTCCCAAACGCGGGGCTTTGAGCGATTTGCTGCCGTTACCCTCTTGCACCCGTCAGTCGTCTCCCTGCCCCACACTTCTGGCAGAGCCAGAAGTGCTTCATTTGCTGAGATAAAGAACAATGTGCTTCGGAGTGATGAAGCAGGAGAAGAAGAAAAAGCACCTTGCAATTAAGTATTTTAATAGACATTCTGAAGACAGAAGAGGAGTGTTTGTTTTTGAAGCATCAGAACTGCAGGCTGGTGCAGACAGGAACCCTGACCGTGGTGGACACTGGTTGGCATCAAAGGACTAGAGGTGAGGTCAAGGCAGGGAGAGCAAAGACATGGAATCACAACTGGAAGTATGGCCCCGCTCCAGACCCTGTTGTGTTCAGGTAATACGAAGATTAAAACAGAACTTAAATCTTTGTCTCCCAGATTATTTCAGTATTTTGCAGCAGATACAGACACTGGCCACCAGTCAGCACCAGGCACTGCAGCGGCTGCACTCAAGTGTTTCCTCCAGCTATACAAAGGTTTTGTACTTGACTTCACAGACCTTTCATACCACTTGCCTTAATGCAATTATTTTAGCCTCAAGCATCATTAAGCTTCATTCATTGCAGTTATTAAGTTGATAGCTACTTTACATGTCCTGCCCCTAAATTTCCGTGGATGCACCTCAAACACTTAACGTCTGTCAGACCGCGGTATTTACTGTGTTATTTTCCACACTAAAGATACTCGTACTTCCCTGTATGCTGAGTGTTTAACTCTTCATATCATTATCATACCACAGAGCTTTGTGGGAGACCCGAAGTGAAGCCAAACGGGATCAAACACATTAAAAAAAGCACAAGCCATTTTTCACCGTCGCTCTTTTCTTCTCCTGCTTTCCCTCCACTCAGCCCTGGCTGCCACGGCCTCTAATTTTGGACCATGAGATTCAGCTCCACCTTTGACTCCTCTTGCAACTCACCGTAAGTGCTCTCTGTAGACACCGGCACAAACACCTCACGTCAGCTGCAGGAAGCGCAGCGAAGATTCATCAGACTCTCTGAACCACACGAGAAGTCCTTGTGTGAACAACACAAACTGACTCGGTCCAAGGGACTTACCACGCGCAAAACAAATAGAGCTGGTTGTGCTAAATCAAGTTTCAGTAGCGCTTGTGCTTCTCTGCTGGCCGTGGAGACCCAGATTTGTGAGCAGTGAATCGGGCGAAGGTGGGAAGTCGCCCGTGGTTTGCACTTTGATGTCCAAACAAGCTGTAGCTCAGGACCCCGCGGCTCTGCCGCTCTCGCTGCTGAACCGGATCCACCCAAGAAGTGCTGGGTGCTCCCCTCGCTCCCTGGTTGCGAGTCTCTTCTGCAAATTAGGGGAGGCTTCACAATTAAAAGAGCCAATCAGAAAATACGGATGTTCTAGCTATACTAGTGCTGTTCACCTAAAATTGATTAAAGACTGGCGCAAGTCTCTCCGTCGTCGTTTGTCCCAAGGGTGAAAATACAAACGTGGCCCAAATGTTTGTTTTTACTTCTACCACTAGACTAAAATAACACTGCTCACAAACTGCACTTCAGGGAACATGGGTTCATTGCAGGGCTTTGAATCTTCCATGATATACAGACATTATTTGAAGTTTATGTTTACTGACTTTCAAATATGATACTGTAAAAGGAAAAGTAATGGTAAAACTTGCATTAAATGAGCTACAGCTGCTTTAAGAGGAGATTGCAAAATTATGCAGTTATTCCACATGCTGCTTTTCAGAGTGCACTTTAACCTGTGCTACAGCACTCCAAGGAAAAAAGAAAATGGACCAAAATTCAAGAAGAAAAACGTCACAAAAGTAACTTGTCATCATCCTGTATCCTAACGCTCTTTGGGGCAGTCTCCTTGATGACTGGCACATTTTAGGAGCTCTTTGGATTCCATCATACTCATTTTCAAAGTCTTCTAATCTCAGTTGCATCTGCAAATCGTAACAGCTAGAAGAACGTCATTGAAATTACAGTATGACTGGGGGGGACTGACTGCAGCTGGAGAATCTGCCTGTAGGTTTCTTTTCCTATTATTTGTCTAATCTACTGCCTGGGACCTGTTTGTGAGCCATGAACCCACCCCATACTACGTACAACTGCAATTTGTTATAACTGATACTCCACTTCATTGTCTGAGGTTCAATTCACAGTTCAATATCAGCAAGAAAGAGAACAAGGATGTCCTCTTCCTGACCAGCATCTCAACCTTCTGGATTACCAAACCGTCTCTACAGAATGGAAGAACTCACTCACGGTGCCCTGGTTTCAAGCAGAACTGGGCAGCACGGGTTCACCCTCACTGCTGCAGCAAGTGCAGATTGGTGTCGGACAGCTTCTGAAATTCACTGGGGGCTGGCTGACCTCCCCAGACAACAAAGCTGATCATTGGCACCGGCCAAGACCCCGGTCTAGTAGTTCTGCACCTACTTCTTCAAGTGGAGGGACACGTCCTGAAATCAAGAGTTACTTCAGATGGACCAAAGTTCACCTGGCTCAGGTAGGCTGAAGCTCTGAAGGCCCCAGTCTGAACCTCACATACTGGTCCCTATTTCATGGACGTTAAAGAACCAGCATTCAAATACTTTCACACCCACAGTTTAGCAAGACCAGAAGGAAAATGCCAATACGTATCTCTCAGCCACTACTGAGTTAATCTTGGGTTTCAAAGCATCATTTAAGCTGTCTGGGGGAAATAATTGAGTGGAAATCTGTTTTAAGCACTGCGCTTTGATTTTATCTAGGAATACAGATAATCAATCTCTGCTCTGAAAGCTGTGGATTACAAAATGTACCAGAGCAAATGGGAACTTTATTGGCTCAGACATAAACATGAAGGGGCAAGCGTACAGATGACCTTGTGGGGGATGGATGGCAGCCAGGGAGGAAAGGCAGCTGGCATTGCTCCTTAATGACCCAATACATCTTCTCAAGAAGGAATCTCAGCTCCCAAAATGCAAACCAGCCACCTCTGATGCTAAACCCAAGGGCTGAAGCCATTGAGGAAAGAGCAGCTGGTGGCCACTGCCAGGAGACAACCCTGCACTACCTGGGAAAGGTGTAGAGGAAGGTACAGGAGCTGTGGTTCTCCACCTGCAGAGGAAGGCTTGCTGACACTGTCAGCAACTTCAGACTAAGGAAAAATAATGCAAACTCTTCCACCCTGAAGATGGAAGCAGAAGCCTTTCAAAGATACCCAACACTTGAGCCCATTTCTCTGAACTCAGTGTTGGTCTCTGCCTGGCCCAGGCTGCCCAGAGAGGTTGTGGAGTCTCCTTCTCTGGAGAGATTCCCAAGGTGCCTGGACACGATCCTGGGCAACCTGCTCTGGGTGACCTGCTGGAGCAGGGGGTTGGACGAGGTGATCTCCAGAGGTCCCTTCCAACCCCCACCAGGCTGTACAAAGTCAGACCTCATCTCAACACAGTGCTTTTGTGTCCCAGGCAGAACTTGTCTGAACACTCGCAAATATGCACATGGAATTATATTCAACCTCCTCTCCTCTCTTCCGTGTTCTCACTTCCCCTGAAGCCAGTTTCAAGGGTGCAAAGTTGTAGTCAAAACTCATTGCCAACACAGGAGCTGGGGAGCCTGTTTTCCACCCACGAGCTGATCTCCACACCTGCCACCGCGGTTCCCACCCTTCCTCAGGTGCTGGTTGCCACCATCCATTGCAGCCTGCCCAGGAAACACTCCCACACTCCATGGAGCGCACACGGTGACACCACAACCACTTCCAGGGGACTTTACTCCATCGTGGACAAACGTACTCCACTTTACACACACTGGGCCATGTGATAAACTATTTGTGAACTTTAATATTCAAATCTAATATTAAAAAGGCTTTTGAAAAATCTTTCCCCTCAAAAATTTCTAAGCCACGTTTTTTTTTTTCTGTGAAATAGCTTTTTCCTTCCTTTTAAATGTAATACAATATGTTAGTCAAGAGCCAAAGAGTTGTCAGTTGTTATGTTATGATAATCTTCTCAAGCATCCAATTTTATTCAGCTTTTTCCCTTCGTGCTGTCACTCACACTCCAGCCTGTCACAAAAGAAAATGTCTGAATACATTAATTACAACTTGTTAGACCTCCATATAGTTAATGCTATTGAGGAAATCAAACCACTTGGAAAATAACTAAAGAGAAACAGTTGCTGGTATTGCAGAATTTTTATGCACTGCATTTCAAAGCTGGAGCTTTGCAAGACAACAAAAATGATTATTATAGAGAATGAGAAAATCAAATACAACTTGATCCTCTGCCCTTGGAATGTTTTCTGAATGCATTACAATATCTATTTTCTACCCTGGAAAGAGCAGTTGAACTCTTTTCACACATTACCTTCTTTTATGGTGTAATTACAAATGCCAGTTCTGAAATTATAGTATAAAAACTTTCTGAAGCTAGGAAGAGATCCAATCCCAAGTCCCCACTCACACAAACACCGCAGGCGACAGCGCTGGTTCCATTAACGTGAACAGAAGATAATTCTGTTGGGTCTGAGGAGACAAACAAGTTACCCTGGGATGAGCAGAGGGAGGTGTTCACGTGGTTCCCCTCCGGAGGCTTGTCAGCCCGACTCGTGGGGCTCTGCAGAGCAGGACTTCTCTGTGGAGAAGTCACACTTAGAGTTTAGCACATAAAGGAATAATTCATTTCTGTGGTCCAAGACCCTGAGATAACGCCCGTAACTTGGATCATGGTCCAGCACAAGATACTTTTAAGCACTGGCTACCCATCAGATTTCCCCGGGAGTAAAAACTGGCCAGCACCAAGCTGCCCGCGCGATGCCCTAGAGGCAGCTCTGCTGAAACCCTGCACGCCACCTTTGAGGACCGTGCTGCTAACGAGACGTGATTTCACCGAGCAAAGAAAACACGATAAGGATTATGCCAAAGCCATACACACAGAAGCAGGCAAACGCTTCCCAAATCTAAGCGCTGTTATCTTTCTACCTTAAAGACATTTAATTATTCCTACATTCGACTGAACAGCCACTCTTCGGTGTGTTCAATCCTATCAGCAGTGGGAAGAGACAATGGAATCTTTCCAGCTTTGCAGGAGTTACCTGACCAAGCATGGCAAAAATGATGGATGCCACTGACCTTGTCCCCTTCTCAGAGGTAAGATTTTGTTACTCGGCCCCGTTGCAAGAGCCGCCCTGAAAGAATCAGGGAAAAGCAAGATACTCGTGCATTGGTATTTTATCAGCATTCCTGCCTGTGCCACAGCACTGCTAGAGCCAGCAACTGCGAACATCCCAGCGCACGTTCTGCTGCTGCACCTTAAGCATCTAACCTTTCATTGAAATGCCATTTGATAGAAGGAACTTTTAAGTCATGTGCAGCCTTTATTAACTCTGCATTTCCCGCACAACCTAAGAATAAGGTTAAACACACGTGGCCCCATCCACGCTGTGAGAGGTAAGGACGCTGGGTGCGAGCACCCGCAGAACCCAGCACGGCTCATCCTCCCCGGGGAGCAGCCGGGTGACGCTCCAGCCTAACCCCGGCATGGGCCGAGCTGGAGACACTCACATCAGGGCTTGAGCTCCACCACTCACCTTTGGGTTTTCACCTTCCAATTGATACGCTAGAAAACAAACCCAGCTGTACTGTGGTTTCCTTTAGTCATCATAACATCCTTCCACCAAAGTGCCCTTTAGGTGACAGCTTGTTCTCTCTTCAGCTCTCCCAACTGTAGCACTGCCATCTTCTTCCTCACTCCTGTTTCTATTAAAGCACAACTACCTCAGGATGATGAGAAACAAAAGCAGAATAACAACGAAGTGGAGAGCGAACAGCCCCTCAGACTCTCGCTAGATCCGGGAGCTCCTTCACACCGTTAATATGTGAAGAACAAAGACACAACAGAGTTCAAAGCTGAAAATCTTTACTGAACAACTTACAAGCCAAAAACTCGCCCAAAGTCATCTAATAGGTCGCTGACAACTGGTAGAGGTAAGAAAAAAACTACTTAATGTAAGCACAGAAAAAGGTTACGTGTATCCCAGATGAGATCCATCCCAAACATCAGCAGCAGCGAGAATTAACCAAGGAAACGTGCTCTCCATGGCCAGCGTCCGACCCTTTGCTGTGATCCAGAGCCCAGTTCTTGGTGAACTGGGAAGGGGGGAATAGCGAGTAAATCAGCACCAAAACATATAGCCCAATTTAAGTGAGCAGATGTCAAGTAGCCATTAGCATGACAATGACAAGAAAACTGAAATTACATCTTATGGGTTTAGCGCCTTAGATGAAGTGTTAACCTGTCTTAATTAAATTGCATCTCAGTAATTGATTTCACAGTGCTGAACCGTAAATAACGAACTGCAGATGATCTGGGTTTTTATCTAGCAGGATAATGCAAATCAGCCTTTACACGTTGCATCACCTCCTTGTCTCTACCCCTTCTGACGGGGTTTGCTCATTCTGCTCCTTCCACCAGGACACCCCCTCCTCTGACCCTGCATTTAATCACTGCTGCACCTCCTGAGCCGATGAAGGTCACAGCTGGTTATCTGCAGGGTAGGCAGTACCCAACACTGGCCTTTGTATCCAACGTCTTCTCCCCACTGTGGAGTTTCTTTCCACGTGCAGAACCATCACCATGTGTTCCACCCACCCAAACGTGGCTCGTGCAGCCCTGTGGCTACCGAGGCTGCACATCCCACGGGACTGGGGCAGTGACCAGCCTGCGACAGATCCAGGAACATTCTGGGCCATGGTAATTAAGGAAATGTAATTGAACAAAACAAGGAAACTTTCTATGACTTCCCCTGTCAAACTTCACTGGGCTTTGAGTCGTGTGTCTAATTAAACCACCCACTTATCTGGGAAAGGCCCAGAAGAGAAACTTGGCCTCTCCAGAAGCCCAGTACAAAACACCCACGGGTGAGGTGGCCAGGACATCTGAACACAAGACACGTGCCAAGTCCTTTCCCAACGACCATCCCTGGTCATCCTGCAGACCCTTGTCCCCAAGCTGCCATCAGGACGCTGCTCCTGCCACTCGCTCAGGCTGTGTGCCCATTTTTGGATCCTTTCTCACTTTTTCTGCTGTTTTCTCCTGAAGCTTTTCTGTTCCCCTCACCTTCTCAGCCCCATTAACAGCAAGCCCAAAGGGCTCCATGTTCTTTCTCGAGAGCAGGCCGTGTTCTGCCGAACGTTTACCTAATCTCCACGTTTTTCCTCCAGAGAAGCTGTCAGTCCCAGTACAGCTTAACACAATCCATAACGATAGGTTGAAATATTGGCTAAAACACATTTTTATGCTGTCTGCCTTGGTGCTGTCACCTGACATGAGGACTTGTGATACCCACTTATGCAAACGAGCCCTTCTACACCGGGCCAAGCCACACTTCTAGAGCAGCCTACAGCTGGAGCACGGGCTGGAAGATGCGCTGCAGGGAAACCTCTCTGCAGAGGAAAAGCGCCTTGCTGGGGAGGATCGTGGCATTTTGGAAATACCACCCATGCCTACGTTTGGCAGCTCGTATCACCGAGTTTCATTTCTGAAAAGGCATCGGTCTAACGAGCAGCATCACGCAGGCTGAGCGGGAGGCGATGCTGTCGGAGCTGCCCTACAATCCGACCGCAGACGTGCGCTGACTGCGCTCACCTGGAGCATGAACTCACGACACGCTCATCGCCCACGTGCTATCAGTGCTCCTTCCCCTGCAGCGCAGGACTCTGAGCCTCAGAATCTCACTGTCCTCCACTTGCAAATAACAGAAGCAGGATCTAGCAAAGTAGCCCAAAAGGCGGCTCTGCGGAAGAGCCGGCACAAGCAGGACTCCATCAGCAGCCCTTGGACCACGCTCCCCTCGCAAGAACCACAGAAAGCACCTCCTGGCACAGACCGAGGGGAGCTGGGCATCATTGCCTTGGCTTTTTTTCCCCTTAAATGATTTATAGCTGCATTATTTCAAATCTTTCCATTGTTTTTACTCTGGAGCTTGCGGTGAGCTCCTCAGGCATGTCCCACCTGCAGCAGCTCGCTGTCACACCCCCTGCGAAAGGTCAGAACGTTACAGGAGATGCTGCAGGGAGCCCACCACTACAAACCAGAACCTAGCATCAGGTCACGCTGTCTGGATGCTCCTGCTCTGGCGCTACCTGGACTCCGCGTCATCTTTTGGTTCTAGTCATGCGAGTTACATCAAGCTAGTGGAGCTTGCCAGCAATTGTATGAATACTGGGGGAAAAATAAAAACCCTCAGATACCACCAGCTTCCTTCCACACCTGAGTATGCAATGGAACCCTGAGACTGAGAGTGTCTCCTCTTATTTCATGCTGCTTTTAGACTTGTCAGCACATGCACTTTTATAGAATCACTTAGCTTGGAAAAGACCTCTAGGATCATCTAGTCCAACCCTCGTCCAACATCCCCCAAACCCCTAGACCATGTCCTGAAGCACCACGTCTACACGGTTTTTGAACCCCTCCAGGGATGGTGACTCCACCACCTCCCTCAGCTGCTGTTCCAATGACTAACCACTATTTCAGTACAGAACTTCTTCCAGTCTAAACCTCCCCTGGCACAACTTGAGGCCATTACCTCTCATCCTGTCATTAGTTACTTAGGAGAAGAGACCAGCACCAGCCTCATGACAACCTCCTTTTAGGTAGCTGTAGAGAGCAATGAGGTCTCCTCTCAGCCTCCTCTTCTCCAAGCTAAACAATCCCAGTTCCCTCAGGTGCTTCTCACATGACATATTCTCCAGACCCCTCACCAGCTTTGTTGCCTTTCTCTGCACCTGCTCCAGTGACCTGGAAGTGCTGGGCTAATGGTTGGACATCATGATCTCAAGGGTCTCTTCCAACTACAACAATTCTATGATGGCCTAGATGTCTCCAATCTCGCTGCTCTCCCACTAGAAGCTTCACACAGCATGTCAGTGAAAAAACAAAGATGTAGTCACTGAGAAATGGCTTCCTGCTACTTGCAGAGGATACTCTGCAGTGAACTACTCGGCCTCAGGAGTAGTGGGGCTCATCTATTTGCTCAGAGTTGTATAGTGCTGGGTTTTCCTTGACATGGTATAGTAAGCACGAATAATAATGGTAAAGATTAAGCAACCAGTAGTCTACTTAGGAAGAAAACCCAGAACTGTGATTCTTCCTGCCGTCAGGCTGCTGGATTGTGACAGCTTCTGTCCTGCAGGTTGTTTCTAGGACACTTCTCCTGGATCCTATTCTAAATCCATTTTATATGCTCTCAGTGGAATCAGTCCTCAACCCTGGGCCCCAATAAGCAAAGCGAGCATGCAGACTTCACTTGGCAATAGCATCCTGCTCCCTAGAATTATTCCCACTGCACAAGGAAGTGACACACAGAAGGATGTGCATTTCTGTTTCATAGACTTTCATTGTCTCATGTCCATGTTCACCAAATATTTAAGCACCGCTTTCACTGGTGCTGCAGGAAAACAAAAGCCACGTGCACAGAGGAGATCTCTGTGCCCACGTCCCATTCCCACTGATTAAAAACACTAGGCTGACCTTCCCTCATCACCTTGGGTCGTTAAGTGACTGTAACTTTCTTGCTTACCTCAGGGAACAGAGGTTTTGGCCCTCGTTCGCAATGGTGAAAACCCAGAAGCTGCTGAGCAGAGAGCACACTGCACACGGGCTGCCCTGAGCGCGGAGGAAGGTTTTATCAGCTCCGAGCTGGCAAGGCCTGGTTATTTATAGTCTCTGCTCAGCTCCTCTTCGCAATTAGGATTCTTCCCTAGCTTAGATGTCTTTATCACTTTGAATTTCCCAACTGAGTACATGCTCATCACACAGCTCAGCGTTGTTTATTCCTCTCTGAACTTTTGTACCACTAAATTCTGTCCCACAATACACATTTCTTGTTGTTTCTAATGAGTAAACACGAAATACAGTTGTCATAGAACAAACAAGGGCTGATCCTCAGGTGATGCGAAGCTAAATTCACTGACTACACCCATTTGTATCCACTGACAATCTAGCAGATAACACTGCAATGCCTTGTTCATCCTGGGTCTGGTTCAGACACCATCGGAGTTGATGGTGAAAGTCTCTTGAGTATTTACAGGATGCGTATCCACTACTTACAGTTTCAGCAGAATGCTCAGGAGAGTGGAAAAGTAATTGGGGAGCTGCCTACAGCAGCATAAAGCTTGATAACATGTCTTGGATTAGACAACACAAGATCCAGAAGACAGTTTAATGGAAAATAAAATTGGCAGGTAACCCGCAGCACGGCTGGGGGACTATGCGGGCGCAAATGTGCGGCCACATCTCCAGCTCCCCTCCATCCCCAACCCCATTCCCAAAGAACTGGGGTCTACTAAGGAAAGGGGTGAGCTCAAAAGTGTTGGTAACCCTGAACGGTCAGGCTGGGCTCAGGTTTGAAACTGGGACTTGAAAATACAATGTTAATTCTCAGTTGTGCACAGTGACAACGCGACGTGCTCGTGCGGCCAGACCCATTGGTTGGGAAGGCTGGTGAGCAGCGCTGAGGGAAAGACCATGAGCACTGGAAAGGTGTCTGCTTGGAGCAGAGGGGCTGGAGGAGCACAGGAGGGAGTTTCTACAGGTACCTGATCCACGGGGGCACCTGCAAACTGCCTCCAGGCCTCTGAAACTGTGCTGGAGAAACACACTCAAAGGAGAAGAGCTGCCCAGCCGTGGGTAAGAACACGGTCCCCCACCAAGCAACCTCATGGACCAGCACCATTGACTAAGCACATGCAGGGAACAGCAAGAGCTTGGCCAGTGCTAGGAAACCTCCACTGAGTACTGGAAACATGCAAATAAATCCACTGCCACACCCAAACACCACCCAGTAAAAATCATCATCTTTTCAGACAAAGCCTAATGAAAACAAAAAGATTCTTCCGGGTTTGAAGGCATGAAAGGCAAGAATTCCTCCCCCGTTTCCTCTCACAAAAGGCAGCTCAGAAGGAAGAAGCATGCCGGCATTGGACGGCAGCAGCCAGACACCCCAGGACAGAGACCCCCACCCTTGGCCAGCACCACCCAAACACAAGACGCCAAGAAGAGCCTCATTGCTGAAGCCACCACACCTTGCTCCTCTGTTTCTCCAGTAACACCCATCCTCTGCCAGGCCCCGCCACCTCTTTCTGCTAAACACCGCTTCTGTTTGAAAAACAGTACCATAAAAAAGGCTTGACAAGCTTTATTTTACTTGACTTCCCACAAATATTATGATGGAAAGGTACCAGCACCTGGATACACACAGTTTAGTTCAAAGCCACCAGCTTCTCGTCCCTATAGCTGCACTCTGACCAAACTCCTGCAACTCCCTGAGCTCCTCTGGCTGGAACCACCAGAGAACTGTGCTTTCCTCAGATGTCCACCTCTTCTCTTCTCTGAACAAGACCAAGTTCTGCCTCATCCAGGTTCCAGCCCAGCTCACACAGACCCAGACCCCCAGTGACTTTCCCCAGGGAGGGTATAATAAAATTTGACCTTTCTCCAAATCCTTCCCCTTGAAGAAGCATTTCAGGGATCCACCAATTACCTCAGCATCTCCTCAGAGGATTAGAAAGAAGGTGGGTACCACTGCCCATCCTCTCACAACCCCATCTGCAAGAGCCTCTTTTTGTGGAAAACACTAAAATCAAATGAATGGAATGAGGGCAAACTGTGTCAAATGCTGTGTTTTCATAAGCAGCAAAGAGGAACACCAGTGGAACCTTGCACTGGTGCCTTCACAGCGACAGAAGGCAACTGGAGAGTGTTTTTTTAAGCCGTATATCAAAGTTGCTTTTGCTTATATTTTCCCATCAATCATCTACAATAGGTATTTACCTCCCATTATATATGCAGATGTGGCGGATTAAGAGCTTCAAAAAATTAAACCTCCACAGATGAAACACTTTTGATTGTGAGAGCTTGCTTCCCTTGTTTGTTTGTAATCAGGAATCTAGATTAACGCATGAGACCCCGTTGCTATCTCTCCACAGAATAACAAGCAGTCTCTTGCTGTGACTCAGCAAGCGACACACCACGGAGACTACAGCCGGCCATCGGAGCACGTGCAGGCAGCTCTGGGTGTTCTCGCTCTCACCCATTTTACATCTTCTGTTACTCAAACTCCCCCTGCAATCAATAATTGGTTTCACTTAAGGAGCCAAAGAAAACTAACGGTGCCTGTATCACCCATCCATGTATTTGCTTCCATCTCAGCAGATCCTACTGAATTTGATGATCTTCCCAGTGCCATGCCAATGCTCCTGGAGCAGTTCCGTGAGGAGGTGCAGAGGGAGATGCTGTCAGCGATGCTCAGCAGCGAGCCTCCTGCGGCCAACGTGCCACCAGCAGAGCCTCCTGCGGCCAACGTGCCACCAGCAGAAGGTGGCTGCCTTGTGTGAAGCTCGGTCTCTTTCCAAGCAAATCGTATCTCCAGCCCATGCTGACACCATCACCTGCAAACTACTCTGCACTCAATCATGATTCATAATTTAGGATATTGGACATTCTTAATTAGCTCTTCTGTTTCTAAAGAGAAATTCCTACCACAAGTAAAAATCTTTATAATTATTGGCAAGTTAAAGAAAGGTAAAAAATAAGCTCCAAGTGAGTTTCATCATTAAATGATTGAGATGATAAAAGAATGAAGAGTCTGACAGATTAAACGGTTCTTGAGGAGACATGTCAGCTTCAATAATTTTAAAGCATTAGAACTGTCAAGCTTTCAAAATAGGAAAGATTGTATCTTTAGAAAACAAGGTGCTACTAATTGGCATGCATAAAAGTCTAAATTGGGGCTAAAACTCACTGATTCAAGGCTTTTTCTGATTACGGATATTTGAAAGCCACTCCATCTGCAAGGCTGGGGCTCCCGCTGTGGATGACAGCCCGTTCTGACTGTTCCCTGCCTGCACGGGCGCCTGTGGCAGCCACAGCTGAAGATCAGTGTCCAGGCCAAGGAGGGATGGGGTTGTGTCAGTTTTACCCAACTGAATAATTCTAGTATAACCACCAACCCGCTGGGAATGCTTGAGCTCCCGACAGATGCTCCATGTATTTTCAAGACAACAAAGACCAAGCTTCAAATCAAAGTCAACAAGATGGTTCAGCAGCTATTCAAGTTCTCATGAGCCCTTTGGTGGGATCCCCTTTGTGCCCACTTTTGCATGTATAAGGAATAGAATACCAATCAGTTTTAAAAGAAGCTGCCCATGCCAAAAAAAGGATGCTCAGGTCAGCAGCGTCTCCAGCTCCAATGATGATGGCTGGTGGGCACGTGTTACAGGGCTGCAGGAACCCATCCAGTCCTCACACAGTCACCCAGATAAGTGACCATCACTGACCAACTGAGCTCCAAAAGATGCCGAGTGGTAACTGAACACCAGCAACATCTTCCTACCACTAATTCTGAGAAGTAATTCATAAGTCAGCTTGGAATATGCTAAATATGAGAGTTAATCTCCAAATTTATTTCCTTTAATAATGGTTGTCTTTGGAAGCAATACAAGCCTGTCAGGCAATCGCATTATGCATGGCAGAAAGAGCAGTAACTTGGGTTCATTTCTCAATCAACACCCAAATTCTTAAAAAATAGCTGAGAAGGAAGACAAACCGGATCCACGGTACTTAAACAGACCGCAGGGGAAACTTATGTACCAAGTCTTCAACCAAGCAGAAAGTGACACAGAACCCCTTCCAGCATGTCCTACCTCGCCTTCTCCTTAACCAGGCTTTGAACCATCATCCCTACTGTGGAGTTTTATTCGCCAGATTTTCATTCCAATTCCACCCCGTTAGTTTTATACCACCAACTCCACCGCAGGCAGGTTCATAACCCAGAGAGTATCTCAAGTCCCAGAGCTCTGCATACGCAGTTGAACACAAAGTGACTCGGTTGGCTCCAAAATATAAAGACCTGACTAATAAAAATCCAGAGGGGCTTTCTCCGAGACGCCGTTTCTCCCAGGATAACGACAAGAGGTTAGTGGTATGCTGAAAGAGTAATTTCGTTTGTCACTCCTCTGCCTACCAAACCCGACTCTCACGGAGAAGTGCGTTTCACAATGCATGTCAGGCTTTATTAATCCGATTCTCCTGGTCCTCTCCAAAGATATTTAATGCTTTAGTAATGATCAATATACTTGCTCTGATGATAAACAAAGACAAATGAGTCTGTGCAGCCTGGATGGTATTTGTAATTACCACCTCTGTGGGCATCCAATTACACCTGATGAGAGGGTGACAAGAGCTGCCTCGTGTCTCTGACAGAGATGCATTTGCAGCAGGTACTTGGCAGGCAGCTGTCACTGGGCTAATTTCCTCCACCACATTCAGTTCACTGTTGCCAGCACAGTCCAGCGTGTCTATATTAAATATAAATGCCATGACATCCCTCCTAATGGAATTCCAGAGGAAATAGTCCAGAGGTGCACCACGCTGCCACCTCGCCTAGCCACCAACCAGAGCTTCATCCAGGCAGCGTGGGTTTGTCTGGGAGCGCATCGCTTCCTCGACGTCCAAATCAGAGGTGGGCTGTGGCAGAGCACAGCAGCACTGGTGGTTTCCTTCATCCCAACACCTCTCCTCGGGGCTGGACAGTCTTCAGAAAGCAGGATGAGCTCTGGACCGTGGTGTCCTTCCCGTTCTGTGAAGGCACCTGGACCTGCAAGGACAGTGCAGAACGCTGTAGTCCCAGATGTGACTCAGTTTCCTTGCTGCAGATCCATGGGGAAAAGAACACTACTGGATGGGGGAGAAGGCAGGAGCCACAAGATTTCAGCTTCTCCAGAGAAAATAAGCCAGAGCCATGCCTCTGGCATGTCAGTGCCATTGGAATGGAAGCACAATCACTCCTGTCGCTCACCTTACCCTGGAGAAAACTCTCGCTCCTCTCGTTTGCTCGGAAGTTCCCCATTGCTCCGACTCAAAGCCAACAGGATTTCAGTTTCATTTGATTTCAATTAGACCTGAAGCGCACACTTGATTATTTAGATTATGTTTACTCATTCCGAGATGTTAGCTGGGTAACAATGAGTCCCCAGATATCAGCAGACCTAAATAATGCATAATCTTCTTTCGTTCAAATTCTCATACAAGTTCATTCTACTCAATTTATTGCTCAGTGTTTGCCATCAGTTAAGAGAACAAATACAAAGAGCAAGTTGTCAGAAAAATTCAAGCCCAAAGCAACACCACTAGAATTAGACTTTGTATGGCTCCAAGATCCCCGTTCACTTCATGGCTGAACTCAAAAATCAGATTTAAAAATATAAAGAAAAATAGAAACCACTACTGAGGAAAACTGATCTGGGAAGAGATTCAGGTTCGTAAATCCCTCAAGCCGTGCCCTCATGATTATTTGATTTTACACTTAAACATTAAACACATATTAACATGTGTACGGTTGATACCACTCCTGGACTTTAACAGCAAAGCGCCGACTTCTCCTAAGCCTCAACCATCTGCTCCCAAAAGTTCCTGCAGACCTGCTAGCACTGCACCTTCAGCCTTGTGAAATCAACCCGTGAAATAACCCAACACTTCCAAGTGACTGTAATGCATTTCCTGAGGAAAACTTAAGAGATTAAATGTAGGTAATTATTTAATTAACAATTGTTATGTATACAAGAGGCTGATCCACGGGCAGCTGTTTAGACAGGCAACTGCTGTAATTCGACAGGGAACTCCTGGCTTCACCCCAGACTTTGCTGTTTAATTAAACCGTTCAATACCTATTTAACCTACCAGCATATGGAGAGTTTAACCAATACTGAAGAGGGAGGAGAACTCTATTAATTTTTAATCGTACTGTAATAACATAAAGGATGTCACTGAAGTGCAAAGCTGAGGTGAACTGGACTCACCACGAACAGCATACCTGGGATCTCAAAAGTATGGTAGCTTTGCTCTGACAAATTGTGTCCAGCCATCTCCCTTCTTCTACAACTCCCAGAAACAAGAAAAGGGAAGACTAAGAGGAAATAAAACCACCAATGGGCATCGAGATATGAGAAGATCAGGCATCCCTCAAAGCCACACAGGAAAGCTGTGGCAGAATCAAGGATTAAATCCAGACTCCCAGTTTTCAACCTACAGCACTAACTGCAAAAGCGGCCTTACAGGCTACCGAAAGGAACAAAAGCATGCTGAAGTTGTGCTGCAAGGAATAAAAATTAATTGTGGTTCCCTTTCCACAAAGCCAGGGAAGTGCAATTAGTCTCTGCGGCACAGATGAAGGTGCAAGTCGGAGCGTTAAGGGCTGAAGCGACTTGCTCAAGGTCAGACTGCTCTCTTCCATCTACTCTTCAATCCACTGGGACACTTCTGAACCCAACTCTTATGTGAAATTCAAAGCTCACAGAGTAGCATTTAATAATCCCACAAAGCATTTTGTTTCAACTGAGAACAAAGGTTTCAAAAGTACTTGCATTTGTTATGAATAAATCCTTAATGTCAAATTTCTTAAATAAATATCATCCTAACTAATATTCTTAGTAAGTGAAAATTAAACCTGACACTCAGCTCAATGCTCTGGTTTCAAATTTCCCCATTGCTAAATCTTAAAAAAAAGGAACATTCTGTTTGAGTTTGTAAGTTATTTGTGTCCAATAGATGATTAACTATCACGGGATTTATTTGCTTTGAATTACATGTGGCAGGCACTAGACTAGCAGACTCCCTGGGTCACGCAGCCAAGATATAAATAAAAGCAAACGTTATCTCACGACAATGGAGCCAGCCCGTGGTGCTTCTGCAGAAAATGAAGAGAATCTATCCGGGAGGTCAGTAAGGGGCTCGCTCTGGCCACAGCCCAAACTCTCTGGACAAGCCAGCGCAGATCCAGAGCCACATCACCACAGACATTCCCAGCTCCAGAGGCAGCAGGCAGCCCTGATTTTTCATGGCAGCGTGGATCACATTGGCCTCATAGAACGGTTTGGGTTGGTTGCCCCTCAAGGTCATCTAGTCCAACGCCCTGCAGGGACCAGGGACCTCTTTAACAGAATCATAAGAGGTTAGGAAAAGAGCTGCCTGAGTGCCCTGTGTGGCAGGACCTTAATACAGGTACTGTACAACAGGAGCCCTCTGGCATCTTAAGATAACAACAATATTTCTCTTAAAAATTAAGAAAATTAGAGTTTTAACTGAGGTAGCATCATTGCGCTAACTTACACCAGTTCAGGACCCTGTCTGGAGCCCTGGAACCTACAAACCATCTGCATCCAGGGGCTTCTCGGCCCACGTGCAGAAGGCTCAACGCGAGCTGCGTCAGTCCCACCGTACGAGCGCAGCAGAACCAGCAGCACGTGTCCAGAGCCTTGCAAGGCCTTAAAAACCTCTGGGTTCCTTCTTAGACATACATATAAAAAGTAATAACCAGGCAACTGCATCTGAAAGAACCTGGAAGAGAAGTAAGGCTCGGGAATGAGAGTCGAGAGAGGACATCAAACCGCGGAGGCAGCTGGAGAAAGGCTCCAAGGCCTACAGTCCCACCAGACCTAAGCCTGGAAGTACATCTGGTTTCCCACCTCACTAAAGATAGCACCTCTTCCTGCAGCTCTGCCTGGCACTGAAATAAGAAAAACTAAGCCGATGTTTGTGAAGTGGAAGCGGACTTCTCAGCTTGTGTCAAGCGCAACGGTACAAAATAAATCCACGGGCCAACCTCTGTAGTTATTTGTTTCTCAAGTACTGCAAGAACAATCATTTCCAACAGGATAGCTCAAACAGGCAAACACGACAGAGCCGAGTGGTACCACAGCGCAAAGGAACCATCAAAGATTGACTCTTCTGATATATCAAACACCACCAGTAGAAATCTTCCATCTCAGCGCTTTCATGAGCAACCACACAGTAAGCACAAAAATCCCAGATCACAAAGGGAATACACCAGGTAGCACTTCCCCCTCTCAACCACCACCTCATTTCAGAGGACACTTCTGCAGATGCTTAGATTCCTGCAGCGGGTTGAACCAGAGGGACCCCAGCTCAGGAGGTGCCTTCAGCTGCTATTGCCACATTCAGAAACACATCGTTTGCTCCAGGGATGATCCAGAATTGACTAATTCTACTTGGTTAATCTTAAATCTCTCTGGGGTCATACACAGCCGAACACATTTTCCCAGCCTGCTCCTCCAGCACTGCAGGCAAAGCGAGTTTCACTGTTACCCTCAACGGACACGGGATGAGGGTGATACCAACAGTAAAGGCACCTACACACTTCCAGTTAACAGCGACACAAGACCAAGACACAAGGCTGCAATGTTTTCTTCTGGCGTCTCATGATGTCTAATTCATCATTCATTTTTAATTGGTTCTTCTATACCATTCTGGGATCAATCTTACAAATCCTGAACACGCTCGGTGCCCAGAGGTTACAGTGCTGATCACAAAAGACCTTCAATATTTTAAATGGTTTGATGTTGGCTTCTGAAACATTTGGTATCAAGGGATTATTTTAAGCTCTTTCAATACCGACTTATTTACAGAAACCAGATCCATTTATACTTACCCCATAGCAACTACATTTCACTCTTCTGTTCTAAATCACTCTGCTCCCTCTCTAAGTCAAACTTGCCATGTCCATTCAGGGAGTAAAAAATGCCTTTTCCTCTGCAATTAAGCATCTGTTCATACCTTGAGCTTTTTAGATACAGTATTTTAATGGCAAACATGACATTTAACTCTGCTAATCTTTGTATTTCACATCTCACATCTAAGTCCTAACCACCTGGCTACAGAGTTAGCATCCTCATTTCCAGATGACTCAGTTGCTATTTATAATATTTACAATGACATAACCCACAAGTTCTCTGGGAATAAAAATAGCGGTTGTGGAAGTTACAGACATATGGGAAGTATAGAGGAAATACACCCTATAGATCTCACCTTGAGCATCTTCTCCCCTTCTGTTAATTCCACACAGCCAGAGGCACCCTCCTGCCTCTGAGCCAGCCTCAATCAGTGTAACATCAGGAGAACCTCGAGAGTTCAGGTTACGTATCAGTAATTCAGGAAGTAAATCACAGAATGTCTCAAGTTGGAATGGACCCATAAGGATTGAGCCCAACTCCCAGTAAACAGTTAAACTAAAGGATCCCAAGGATGATCCATCCTCAGGGAAATCTTGAGGAGACTCTTCTAGTCTCAGAATTGCTCCTCCAGGTTCTCCTGCCAGGTGCCCCATCCACTAAGTGAACGGGCAGCGGCAGAAGTGCTTTCACACACATCTATGACAAAACTGTCTTCTCTTCCAGGGTGAGGGAATCTAAGCAGGTTTGAATTCAGCTCCACTTGAACATCTTCTGCTGAACTGTCCTACCAGCAAAACCCCATTTATATCACCTCAGCACCAGGTCCCCCAGGCACCAGCCTACTCGGGCTTCCTTACAGGACGCTGGAAGCAGCAGCATCGCCTGGCTCCCAAACACTCCTGGGCTGGGGGAGGAATCTCTCGTACTCAAGAGCTTCCTGCTGGGTACCTTCCACCTAGGCCATGCCCCAAACTGCGCAAGGGCCATTTGGGCCTCTCAACTCACAAAATAACCCGAATCCGACCATGAAGGAAGGCAGGCAGGATTTGTCTGTGCCACTCACATTTTGATATAGTGAAAATGTGAGAATTACATGAGGAAAAATGAAAAGGAAGTGATTCTTTCCTATGTATATAAAGTTTGTGTCACACTTGATGGCTTCTGTGAAAAACAAATGTTCATAATATTGTGAGTCTGAGAAAAAAACGTCTTTTTAGCTATCTGCAAATAACGTTGATTTCTTTCTCACACGGTTTTTGACAGGCTAATATTCATGCTCAGCTACATGAAAGCTAGGGGCGTACGGCTCAGCAAGAGCCCGCATTTTTCAGGTTTCCCACAAACCAGACCGAACCTTCCTTCCCTCCTCGGTCCATCCCCGGCCCCGGCAGCAGCGTGCACTGAATACACAGAGCAGTGAACAGGGTCCAACTCCAGTCTGGCCAGTTACGCCGGCAGTGCTGGTGTGGGAAATACCCCAATTCGTGCCAAAGGCACCTTCCTGCCTCAGCACCAGAGAAGGACCCAAGGGGGATCACACGGGAGCAGTGAACACCCCTTGAGTCCTACCCACGCCTGTTCATCAGCAAACAGCTCTGACACTAGTGGAAAGAGCCCATTTCTCCCTGCTCTGTGCACACACATTTTACTCCTAGACACATCCCTGTAGTCAACGCTGAGGTCACACCAGCATTTCCAGTTTGCTTCCTCAGCCTGAGGTACAGTTTGCTTCGAGCCATTCATCTTCCACCTTTTCCAGCTCTTAACACCATCAAAACTTCATTTCCTTTTTTTTTCCATTATTTCCATGAAATGACAGACAAGTACACAAACTTGGTGTCACCAACCATGACTACAGTAAACATTTACTGTTTGTTCCTACAATACCCTCTACAAACAATTTGGTTTATAAATTCCCAGTAGTTGATTCCCTGAAGTTTTGTCGGTATCAATATTGTCACTATCACTCAGCGGGGGGTTGGTGTTGATAAAGGCTCACCTTTCCCCCTCTCTCCAGATTATCCCTCCTTCCTCTCTTCTATCCTAACAGGACTTTATAAAACACTTGCCGAGTGCCATTTACTGTTACAGATAACGGGCACCAAGCAAGTGATCCCCTGCCAGGCTTTTTAATGTAATAATTCCATACGCAGCGATGGAATTGTTCCATACACCATCGCTGCAATTAAACTGGAAACGGATAATCAAACTCTTGCCCGCGTTCGCTCAGATCTGTACAGCCACCTACACCAACCCTCCCCGAGAACCGTCACCTAAATGAGTTCTGACAATTCTCCTCTTCCCCGAGGAGCGGAAGCTGCTATCCGAGGAGTCACACAAGGTTTTCCAGCGAAGACAACAGCGATGCGAGACACAATCAAAGTTTTACCGGTAGGTACACGACAGGAGTGCAGAGGATGCGGAGCGCACAGAAATCCTTTCTGACAGCTCTGCCTCCAGGGAGCATTTCTGCCGGAAAAACCTTATTTTAATCAGGCAGTAAAAGAGACAATAGATCCCCCCGAGCCCAGCCTCTCCCACCACCTTCCACAGCCTGCACAACAGCTCCGGCTCTGCTGCTGCCAAACCCTCGCTGGTCAGAAAGCCCAGGGCAGTGACCGGCGCTGCCGGTGGGCACAGCACCGGGTCTCATCCTGCACCAACCTGCCCCTGCACCACTGAGGCTGTCCCGCCCGGCAGCTCTGCGTCCCACCAACACCCCGAGACCAGGCGCTGCAGGGACAGCACCCCAAAGCCAGTCCGACCCAGGGCATTCGAGTACAACAGTATTGCTTGCAATGAACCCAGGGGTCACAACCAAGCTTTGAGGGAGCAGTTTCCAGTAGTAACATGAACGGAGGAATCTGCTTAGGGAGCAAAGACAAGTGTTCTGTAAGATTAACGGACATCCCTTTGGTGTAAGACCGACCACGTCTGCATTGGTCCAAAAAACCGGACATTAATTTCAGATCAAAGCTCCAAAGCTATGGAACAACATATAAAATATGACTAGCTCTCCCAGCTCTGGTATCTCAGATCATCTCGTTGCTTTTACTTCTTGGTACTGTCGCACATGAACCATACAATAAATTTTGTTTGTAGAGTTAATAAATTACCATTTTTCTGTGCCACCCTCCTCCAGGCAGTAGCTGTGAGTTCTGTATGCCGGAGACATAAAAAGGTCCCTAAGGCACCAAGAGACTACTTTGATGTCTTTGAATATTATGGATGGAGCCCAGCGAGAGGCTTACTGCAGACAAGAGAAATAAGATGCCAAGCAAACAACGACACCCCGGAGATGGCCAGGTCTCGGTGCTGCCGAAGGTAATGACAGTGATGATGACAATATTGATGCTTGTCAGCTACAGTCTGCCAGCCCGTACGGCGTGCAAACATGCCAACAGGAACATGATGTATCGAGCTGAAGAAGCCTGGTAGTCTTCAAGAGGAGTGTGCAGAACAAGTAGAGACTTTCACTGGCAATTATACAAGAACTTTACCAATCACTTTGCTGGGGGCTTTTGGCTTCTGCTTCATCTAAAGAGACATCCTGTTAATTTTCTTTTTCCTACTTCAGTACATCTCTTCAATATCAGCTTCCAAGACCTGTAGTTTTAAGGAGTTACTGTCATCCCTTCGTCTATTGAAGGGGAAGATGTAACCAGCTGGCTTTCATAAAGTGCTCAGAATACTCTGAAATTAATTGCATGCTGCCTTTTTTTTTAATTCAAGGGGATCTTTCAAAAGCTTCAGATTGTTTCTTTTATCAAGATGCCAAAAAATTGCAGTGCTTTTCTGTGAAATACTACCTTCCTGATCAAAAGGCATCTCACCATTTGGGGAAAAAAAAAGAAATCAGGTTGCCACTCCTATTTAAAATAATAAAATCAAATAGAGGGAGTTGTATTTCAGCTACGCTCTGGCTCCACGATGGAAATGGAGCTACACCACTTGAAAACACAGCCCACTAATCACAACTTCACTTATTTACATCTATTTTCTCTACATTGTTAGATTTCTATGGCAGAAACACTGGTTTGCTGGCAACCGTTGAGTATTCCAGATGTGTCGGCCTCAGCACACCAGTGAAGAAGCAGGACTTGGATGAACTTGTAAAGAACCAACTTCTCTGTGCATGGCAGCCTCACTGAGGTGTAGACCCCATGTGTACCCCCACAGCAGTGGAGAAGGACCTTAATAAATCTTCAAACTCCACCCATGCTGAACTAACCAGCCATCCTGCCCCTCACCTCACAGGAACAGGAGATAACGCCCAGTGTCGCAGAACACAGCAATGAGAAGCCCAACACAGCAAATGAAGAACCTAGAGAGCTCAAAACTGATTCTTATGGTTGAGTTGAAAGAAAATCTTCCACAGCATCCCCTCATGACTCACCCAACTCTCTCCCCCAGTAAAGATCCCACATCACTGAGAGCTGCCCTGGGCTTTCCAGCAAGGGCCAAGGTCTGACCTCCTCTGCCACACTCATGTTGTTGAGGCGAACAGGCTGCCCTCCCTTGGCTTCGCAGCTGTGAGGCAGTGATTCAAACAGAGCTGGCTGCTGCCTTTCATAGACTCATGGAATTGTTGTGGTTGGATGAGACCTTTAAGATCATCAAGTCCAACCGTTCCCCCAGCACTGCCAAGGCACCACTAACCCCTGGCCCTCAGCACCACATCTCCACGGCTTGGAAACCCCTCCAGCCATGGGGACTCCACCACTGCCCTGCCCAGCCTGGCACAGCCCTTCACAACCCTTGTGGGGAAAAAACTGTTCCTCATGGCCAACCTCAACCTCCCCGGTGCAGCTTGAGGCTGTTTCCTCTTGCCCTGTCACTTTTTTCTTGGGAGAAGAGCCCAACCCCACCTGGCTCCAACCTCCTTTCAGGGAGTTGTCGAGGGTGAGAAGGTCTCCCCTGAGCCTCCTTTTCTCCAGGCTCAACCACCTCCTCCGCAGGCGGTGCAGCAGCCACGGTGTGCAGCCAGAGCGCACTGCCAGGCCCCCCAGCACAGCTGCCCGCACTGCCCGCAGAGCTGGCAGCAGCAGCAGCATCTCCACCGCTGCTCTCTGCTCAGAACGTGCCTTTCAGCTGTGCCAAGCAGCAGCACTTGGCTGCTTACCCGAGACGAGCTGACAACCAGCAGCACGCTGAACTCTTCCCTGCGCCGCGCTCCAGCACCAGCTTAGCCCAGCAATCACCTGCTGGCTGCAAAGGGAGCAGCGCTGCAAAACAAGCCAGGCTCTCCTAAAGAAAAGAGCTGTTGCTGGGAAGAGGGGGAAGGGGAGTTTGTTAGAGGCTTTTCCTGGTGCCTTGATCCCTAGGAAAGCCACCTCAGCCTGGACGGCAGGACGACTCCAGGATCCGTCCTGTTCCCACCTGCTCTGCCCAACGTCAGCTGTTCACACAAGGTGCATCCAGCTTCAGAGGAAGAGATGTTTTCTCACTATGGCAATGGGCAGAATGGACGTTCCTCTGGTAAATACACGTCCACATAATCGCAATAATAAAATCACAGTTTTAATCTCATAGAATCATGGACTGGTTTGAGTTGGAAGGGACCTTTAAAGCTCATCTGGTCCAACTTCCCTGCACTGAGCAGAGACATCTGCAACCAGAGCAGGTTGCTCAGAACCCCGGCCAACCTCACCTGCAATGGTGCCAGGGATGGGGCAGCCACCACCTCTCTGGGCAACCTGCGCCAGGCTCTCACCACCCTCAGCAACAAAAATTCCTTCCTTCTCTCTAGTCCAAATCTCCCTCTTTTAGTTTAAACCCATCACCCCTTGCCCTGTCACAACAGGCCCTGCTCAAAAGTCTGTCCCAAATCTCACAAGTTCATAGCTCTCAAATATTTTCCAGTCGGGCGGAGATCCCATAAGTGTGTTCCTCTGCTACTTTCTGCAGATATCCCCAGAGCTGTCTGCAGACCGCTGCTGAAGAGCCTGGAGCTGAGATGTCTGAGCAGCACACAGGCCGTGATCCCGAGGCACAACGCCCGTCCTTCATTTCCGCCCCAGAAGCCACGTTCATTCCAGCTCAGATCTCCTCGAGGGAGCAGAACTCCTCCGCCCTCTCTTTACATTGAGCTGTTATCAACAGCAGCAGAGACTAACGGTAAATAAATCACATCTTCAGAAAGGAAAAAAAAACCCCAACGAAGCAGCTGTTACATTGTTAAACTTCCCATATTCCGAAGTAAATATTTTGGTTAACGAGTGTGTCTATGATAATGAAAAGATGCCGAGTTTGTTAGGGAAGACACATCTATCTTTAAAGGTTACAATTTCTAATTGTTTTGGCTTTGTACTTATCTCTGTTCTCCCAAGCAACTGGTTTTGAAAGATACGTGTATTCAAATTCTTCCTTTCTACTAAAAGAAACGAAGACACTTCCAAATTTTACGTGCATATATAGATGTGTTTAATCTCATCCTCCCATCGTCTTCTACTTGCTCTGACTAAAACAAGTTACCCACCTACTTTTCATCCCAAACAAACGTGGCTCATTAATGAGGACACAGCCCCGATGAGGGAACACAGCCCCAGGCAGCGGTGGGCACCAAGAGACCCATCCTTTAGAAGGAAACAGACTTCAGGAACATTCCCCCCTTACTTACAAACCCGTACATCTTCCTGTTGCAACCATTGATAACTCGCAGCCTGCTGGGAACATCTGCTGATGTCATGACAAGACCTGTAATGTCCAACACAACTAGGCCAGACACAAGCCAATGTACAGTAATGAAATAATTGGCTAAGAAAGGGAAAGACACTGACTGACCAAATCCATCTTTCCATGCTCTCTGGTTTCTGAGGGCCAACTTCATCCCAAATGTTTCCTTTCAATCAAGTTGTGCTGAGGATTAGTTTCTCTACTTCCATATGAGGCTTGAGGCTCCAAGGCCCAGGAGTTACTGTTGGGGAGTAGGACACAACAGCATCATAAACCTCCATGCTATGCACAAAATACATTTATGTGAGAAGGCCCCTGGTGCCTCACATCACTGCGCCATCGTAACCAAGAGCTACACAGGGGAGCTGCCCAGTGACACCAGAGGGACCAGGGCTCCATCGTTGTCCTGCTGCCTGGGAAGGAGCTGGTGGGTCCCCAGCTCCAAGACTCAAGACAAGCAGCAGCTCAGACAGTTCCTCCTAAAGGGCTGGAGAGGCCCGGGGTGAAGACACATGGCAGCCAGGACTCCTTGCAGGGGTGAGGAATTCCAGCTGCCCTTCCAGGGGGTCAGACCCACCAGCTCTCCACTCACCCAGCGCCTCCCTGGCAGCAGCGCAGAAGAAGCCCCATGTCTGCAGCAGGAGCCAAGGCTGCAGCACAAGAGCTGCCTTCTCTGCTGAAGCTGGGCAGCTCCCCCTGGTGAAACCAAACCTCGTTCCTCATAATTAATTTATCTGAAGTTTCACATCAAAGTTCAGAATGGGCCATCCTCGGTTGCACTACAGGCAACAGGGAATCATAAACGCAGCAGTTTTCAAATTATGGCCCATACATGGCTCTAACACCGTGGGCACTTTCCCAGCTGACCTACTGAGCTGCTGCTACCATGAAGAGGGAATTTCTCCACACCGAACACGGGGTTTGAGGAACAGAGCTGGTGCCTAACCCAGCACTTGCTATGGAGATGCTCAACACCACCTTTCCAAGAGCTAAATACAGGTCACAGGGAGTTGTCTTTAAAATTACACAATCCACTTTTAATTCTGAAGAAGATTTCTGCTTTCTTTGAACTGATTTTCTTATTTTAAAGGTTTTGTCCATTTCTGTGTGTTTTGGCAAAGAACCAGAACCTCCCCCCAGAACAGTTTGGGTTGGAAGGGACTTTAAAGATAACCCAGCTTCAATACCATGATATTTCTCAGAAAATTACTATTTTTTAAAAAGATCGTTTTCAGCAACATTTTTGATCCACAGCAGTTACTGCTCCTGGGTTGGTAGGGAGTAAGGCATTAAGAAAAAAATATATTGCCTGAAATATCCATGGGAACAATTATCCCACCTAGTTCTCAGCAGCAGGAACTTGGTTGGCTCTTATGCATAACTCAGGCCCCACAGACTCAGTTCATGCTGTAAATACAGTAATCCTCACTGAATTAGGTCAAATATTTTAGAGGGGACAACAAGGAGTGAGGAGAGGGAAGACAAAAATTCCAACTAAACATGATTTTAAAGTTGCCAGTGATTAAGCCACCAAGAATGTCCTCACAAGCTGCCCCTGTGGTTATTGACCCCTACTAACACCCCAATTGCGAGAGGTTCTGAATCAGAAGCCAACCAAGTTCAGCTTCTATTGACGGGAGTGTCACAGGGGACTGAGGAACCGCTTCTGGCTGACTGGAGAAGTCCTGCTCTCACCTGGAGATAAGCACCCGCCGTTACCACGTTGTCCCACACCTCCTCTGACAAACCGTACGGGTTGGACTCTGCATCTCTCAGTACACCACATTCTTCATTTTTTAAAATCAGTTGTGTAATTATTCTCTAAATACAATTTTTCATCGTTGTTTCTCAAGGAAGGAGAAACTGATCCATCATTCCTGTTCCAGACTCGCCAGGATCCACTACGCTTTTCACGTGTACACTGCCTCCACTCACTATCTGCTTGTTTCAAGGTAGTTTGAGCCACAGCTTCACCCCCAGAGCTCATGTTGAGCTCTCACAACCACGTTAGTAAGTTCTTCACTACAAGCACGGCCTGTTTCCCATTCCCAGCTATGAAACACGGCAGTCAGAGCTGTGCTCAGCTGCACTCCTCTTCACGACTCAGATACCAGCCATCCCTTCTTCCTTGCAACTACTCCTCTATTGCTACGTTAACAAATAACAAGTAATTTTGTGCTTTATTTTTCCCCAGATTTCAATTATGTCAGTACTTAAATCAACTAGTAGTAACTCTTGAAACTGATGTTGGATTAATGTTTTTTCATAAGTTATTCTAAATTACTGTTGTTACTACTGCACCCGTTAAGTCCTCGTGATGGAGGTAAGCAAGCTCCAGACAGACCAACAGAAGTCAGTGGCTTCCCCAGCAGGTTTCCAGAGCCGTGCTCCTTTGGGGCTGTGGGTAGAACAGTAAGTGGTAAACGGACAGAGACAGATCCATACAAAAGCAAGAGTGGTTATCAGGAGAGGCACCAACCTCAAACACCAGCTGTTCCTCTACTGATGAAGGAAAGGTTAATGATGGTCTCCAGAACAAATAAATAAGACATTTGCCAGCAAAAGGAACAGCTTGACAGAAGACATCAGGCACCCTGGAAACGCAACAGAGTCAAAAAGCCAAAGGAAAATGAGGTTTCTGAGGAGAAGACATCTGCTGCTGCACCATGCAGTGGGGACGAGGAAGAGAGTGATGCACCACTGAGGAAACACCTGGACCAGAGGAAGCGTCTGTTTGCTTTCCTTCTGGATTTCTGATAGGAAATCCTGCCAGGCCAAGGCCACCGCCTTGGTAATGCAGGAGAGCAGACAGAGGCAGCTCACCCCACCAGAGGAGGGAACAAACACCCGCCGTGCACGTTCAGTGCTCCTCCTCGACCTCTGATGGGTGCCATGGCATGTCCCTCGGTGGAGCCCTGCTTGTCCCTCAGAAACAGGGCCAAACTCGGACCCACCACTGATTTTGAGACTGCTTAGCAGAGAGAGACTCTCTTCTAGTCTCTTCAGACACAAAGCTGTTGTCCTTGCTTTATCCTACTCTCTCCAGCGAAACCGTGAGCTAAGCACAACGTGAAAGGGTATTTAATCTCTGGTATTTGGATGTAATTATCCTCATTCTTTTGTGACAACAGACAAAACTTCTCAGAGCTTTGTCTTTGGTTATCACAGAGAAATAGAATACCAGGGGCAAAAAAAAAAATTAACCAATGAATAGTAATACTGACAGCTCCGAACCCTGAAAAACCATCACTCTCTGTAAGGATTATGGTGATTGAATTGCATTTTAATTGCTTTATGAGCTTCTAAGGTGCCTTTAGGATGTATTTAAAGCCTTTCATACTATCTGGTTACAAGGAGAAACGCTAAATATTATAAGATCAATGATAAAACGGGCAACATCAAAAAGGTATGTGTGCCTGACTATTTCCATACTAGAGACAAGAATCTTCCCTCTTCCACCAGAATTTAGCAGTTTACATATCCCTAGGCTCACATTTGTATTTTTAAACCTCCAACATTTGGATGAGAAATGGGACAAAACCCCATTTTCCCCCCAGTTATTAACTGGACATAAGGAGTGCCGGCAGAACTCAGGAGAGCAGGTTTTCTCCAACTCCAATGCTTTGTCAACTATTTTAAGCCGACAAGAAGCTTTCCTGGAGCTTCATGTTACTTTCCTTTCTAGCAATCTTTATGCTTAATTAGTATAATTAATACTTACTCATACAATTAATAAATTCTTGCACAGTGCTAAACTATCGCAGTGTCAGAATTGGTTAAAAAGATACAAGCTTTAGACAGTCCCTGCCCCAAAACACAGCAATGTACCACAAAACCCTGGAAAACACTCCATGAAAGACAAGAAAACCAGGATAAACAGAATTAACCAGAAAATTAGGGACAGAAACAAACAGGACATGAGCTGTACTTTGCAAACTAGAAACTGGAATTTGGAATTGTCTGAGTTCCTTTGGAAACCATCAGCTACACACATTGATTGGCGTAGGAGATTTCTGACACAAGCAAGAAGGCAACACGCTCCTAGATTGGTATTAAATCGATCTGGAAATATACTGGAAATTCAATTATATGAGATATACAAGATAATTTTTTCAAAATCCCTAACACAGGGTCATAAAGAGGAAGGAGTTACTATCTATCTCCCCTTAAAACCAAACCACTCAGTGACACATCCCGAAGACACTTTTTCCATTTGCTCAAATCATTTTTTTCATCTGCAGAGACCCCGAGGTTTTTGTGTCCAAGCTAACAAAGTATTCAAAGAGCTCCCAGCTCCTTCTCAAGGTCTAAACAATCTCATGCCTGTGATTCAGAGGTAAATTCAATGTTTACAGCATCCAGTTAACCTCCGGACAGCCGACAGAGTTAATAACATCTCAGCTGGGCAAATGGAAAAGAAAAAGCCCAGCGAGATTAACGCCAGCCACAGCTGCTGGTGTCGTCAGCCTTTGCCGCGCGGCTGGGAGGGGGTTCCAGCAGTTTTTCTTCGATGGCCGTTTAGTCTCATTGAGTAAACCGCAACAAGGGCGGAGGGCTGAGCCAGCAGCTCTGCTCCCCCGCAGCCATCCCCTCCCCGCGCTCCCGAGCGCGTCACCCTCAGAAATGCCACCTCTTAAAAAAAGAGGAGGTCTGCCTGCCATCTTCAACCAATTGAAAGTAAAAATCAGCCACGGGACCCGGCTATTAGAGTAGCAGTCACACTGTGAAATCACTTAATCTTAAAAGTTATTTCTAAAGTCGAGTATTTGAATTAATGCTCAAAAAAAAACCCAGCAACATGTTTTTTAAAATCAAGCTTTTACTTGCTGGCCTTTCGAGATCAGGGCTGTCTAGAGGTTGTCTACACTGGCCAAAGGGAGGAGAAACTGTGCATCGGGAGTGTTTGCTTGGCTGGCTACAGCAAAAAAGAGCTGATTTCAGGGAATCTCCGCTCACCCACCAACAGAGCCCTCGGAGGCCACAACAAACACTACCCGGTGCCCGTGCTCCGGGAATCTCACACAGGTCACGGAACAAGCAGTGCCCTGCAGAGCACCAGGCTTTAACACATTTCCTAGTCTTCAAAACAGATTTTCTGCCGGTTCCCCCGTGTTGGGGGTGTCATTATCCAAACAAATTGACGACACCGAAGCAACGTCTGTCTCAATGCTGATAAAGGTTTAATGCCATGTTTATTCCCCTTGTAGCAGAGATAGGCATTTGAAATACAGTTAGAACATCAAACAAAGCACAGACAATAGAAAACAAAGACAAATCACCACGTGAAGTACCCAAATCATCTCAATCTGCCCCCTGCACCAAAGCTTTGACAGTAGCGATAGAAAAGTATATTAAACTAAACGCCAACAGATTGTTGCTACAGGTGAGAAAATGAAAAAAAAAGACACTCAAGTTCACAATTTTTCACCTCAAGCACGCTACAAGACAAATTTAGATTTTTTTTTTAAACAGAATCCATTACAGATGATGCCGACACGAGAGGATCATTCCATCACAGCTCACCGGCAGCGTGGTCTGCGCTACTGCTCCGGCGCAGCCTCTACACCCAATATTCTGTTGTCAAACTGCACCGCGGTTACTCGGAGCCAACCAAACGCATTAAAGCATCCTGCCACATCACGTTAACAGGGCTGCAGTCGTACGGTGTCACTCCACTGCATCCGAAACTGATTTAATCCCATGTAACACAACGTGACAAATTAGTAAACACAGGATAACAAGCCTGTCTACCTGACGCCAAGTTAGTCTGCAAATTAAGAGCATTGTCTCTGGAAGGAAACCCCTTCCCTCTGCCGTCAGGAGGGTTTCTGCACACCTGGCCAACACACCACTCAAGCATTTGCATGTCTCACAACCTTCTCAGTATACATCCATCCGCCAGCCCTGTAAGGCAAGCAGAATCATTTCCCATTTCATAGACAAGGAAGAGCAACAAAGAAAGCCTAAAGGAAACACCCCAAGTCAAACAAAAACCCATGTGAATACTCTTTTCCCAGCCTCTGGCCAAGTCTCTAACCACAGGACAATCCTGTGTTAGGTCTTAGGCTTGCAAAAATCACAAGGAATCCTGCAAAAATTGCAGGAAAGAATTTACTCGAACGAAAGTATCAAGGAAGCCACAGTTGTGTTATCACACGTGCCACCCAGTTGTGGGCACATGTCCCTGGCCTCAGGAGCAGCCAGCCCCCCCTCCCCACCTGAGCCAGACCACAGACTAATAGACCTTTGCCTTGATCCAACACGTCTATTCCTACAATCCAGAGAAAGGCCTTCAGAAGCCAAACGTTGCCCAACAATAGAGAATAACTTATGCTTCAAAACAGACAGTAGCATACTTGATAAAACACATGTCACAGTGACAGTAAATTTGTGGTGGAAAATCAGATACTAAAAGCTTGGTAATAAACCACCGGTGCTCACTGTCCTTGGTCCTCTGGGGCCACCCAGGCCTTGGGCAGATCTGTGTCAGGGATCTCCTCTCAGACAGGTCACAGCAGAGGGCTGCGGGTCAAGACACACAAGACCCCAAACCCCACCCCAGCTGCAGTGACCCTCCCAAGGTATTCCAGAACCGGGGTTTTTCCAGAGGGGTAAAGAGCAAGGAAAGAGGAAACTGCCAAATCCTCCCAAATCCTCCTTCCCTGGTGTTCCAAGAACACAAGACCTCCAAGTTTTCAGACATGCTCTGAAAATGCAGCAGAAAACCTAGAGCAGGATACACTCGCTCCCTCTTGGAAACCTTTGTGCTGCATTTGAACATCCTCCCATCCCTGGCCCCGCACTGCGCAGAGCCGGCACGTCTCCGAGGCAAAGCTGAGGCCCGAGCTGGCAGACACTGCTGCAGGCAGGCTGAAGGCTGCTCCACCTTCATCTGATTATGGGTGGAAAACAACACGCAGGCCCCTGTGAGGCACAGACCCACCTCTGACTCCTGCAGCGCGGGGCCGAGCCGGGTGTAGCAGCGTTCTGACAGGCTGACGCACTGGTTGCAGACAGGAACATCGTACGCAGCACAAGCTCCATCCTACTGAGCGTGGGAATCGATCCCATTCTCCCTTTTTTTGTTATCCCTTCGCCTGCAGCTGCCAGTTTTCTGTGGAGAAAGTCAGAGGGGTTAAATCAGTATGTGGGGTAAGGAGACAAAGGCCAATCACCATCACTCCCACTAGAAGCCAGGCTGGGAGACTCAGAGCCTAACAATGAGGGAAAAAAATAGATTAAAAAGAGCAGCAGTTTCTCCAGACTGGAAGAACACTGTGCTGCTCAAGGACAAAACAAGTGCTTGGAGCTGCATTTCAAACCCACGGGTGTTTTGAGAACAGAGAAGATTCTCCTCAAGTTATTAAGCTGATTTCAGGTGAGGTCCTCCTGGCAGCCCCGTGAGAAGCTGGTGCACCCCACAGCACATCGAGGCTCTCAAAGACAAGCACTCTCCGCCCCAGCTCTGAGCAGGACTCGTACACCAGCAACTTTTGGCAATTCCCACACTCTACACCAAACTGAGCTTGAAATTCAAAATCCAGCTCCTCAGTGACTTGGAAGCTTTAGCCTGGCCTCGTCCAATGACTCGTGATCGGCATCTTTAAAATTCAATTAGAAGCAAAGATAAAGCTGTAAGATAAGTACAGACCTACTCAAAGCTGCAGTCTTTTCTATTTGCTCTTTTTCCACTAACACTCTGGTCACTCTAGAGTCAGACTATTTAAACTGGTTTTAAATCTTGCAGGCCTTTGAAGACTTTAGGTCACGCAGGGAACAACTGCAGCAAAGTTTCAGCAGTTTCTAATTGTCTGTTGGGGTTTCTCTTACAGATAATTATATGAGATTCTCTTTTACGGTTCAACTAATTAACATTCCTTCATCCATCCATACCACTGATCCTCTAGCCTCAGCCTGCAAGGGTTTCCTCATGGACACAAAGTAGAGGAAATCAGAAGCATCCTATTATCTTCGGATGGCTTGCAAAATGTCTGAGACACCGGGTACTTCCATCGCTGTTTTCCTGACTGCTTTGGTTTCAGTCCAAGACAGCAAAGAAGAGCACACTGCTACTTAAAAGCCTAAGAAGAACCAGGCTAAAGTGAGCAGCTCATCTAGTTGGTGTAACAGCAGTACCTTGTACCTCGGACACGGCCACACCATCTCAGTGCAGAGACACCAGATCACATCTCCTACAGATCCAACAGCTCCAGATTCCAGAAAAATCTGAAGTCCAGGTCTAGGCTTGAACAGCAAGCGGAGATTTCTTTTGGGCTTCTCCCGAAGCAAGTCTTTCAGTTTTATTTGTAAAACTGGCTAACCCCACAACTCACACTTCTCTACCGAAGACTTCTTCACAGCCATGGATGCCGAGCGCAAGGACAAGCACGCTGCCGAGCTGAGGGGCCACGACGAGCCGTTACATGAAGTAACTACATTAGGAAAATACAGCTGCTATTTTATTAGCTGTTCCAAGGCAGACAGGATGATCTGAGGCTAGATTTATACAGACAGTATATTTTATTAGATCAACTGCTGGAACCGGGGGAAAAAAAACCCCAATGTAAGACAAGCTCTCAGAGACACAAGCCACGGTGGCAGCCGTCCCCATTCCAGCAGTATCTAAAACTGCATCACCTCTCCCTGCAAACCTGCCCTCCCTGTAATTTCAGTCATTCCTAATGCCACAGTTTCTTCTTTCCTTATGCTTTTTTTTCTTTACGAGAAGCTGCCCCTCAGCTAAACAAGAAGGGCAGCACACGGGAGGCTTCTGGAGCACACCAGTCCCTCGGGCCTGGTGCAGCTCCCCCAGTTCACATCCCCACTGGTGCCTGCAGCTGCATCAGCAGGACGGTGCCACCACCTCCGGGCTGCAGCGACCGGCACAAGGCTGGTCCTGCTCCTGTGACTCCCCACAGCTCAGCCCCTGCCACCCCAAACATGTAACATCCCAGTGATTTCCAGAGAGCTACACCCGAGCCTCCCCCTCGCTGTAATTCCCGAGTTTCCCGTTGTTCCTCCCCGGATGGCACTGCCAAGACACTCTGCCTCTGCAGGCAGAGTGATAACCTCGCCCCTGACAGGGGATGCGCATCCCGCTCAGCTCTGCCGAAGGCTCGCTTAAAAACCCCCTCTGTGACCTTGATGCAGATTTAATCTGTCACTGTACACTCAGTTTAGCTCCAGCCTTGCCTTTTTGCAGTCCTGTCCTAAAAAAGTCAACTAGATATCTTTTCATTCACTTGCAGCGTATCGAGTGACCTTGGCAATGGTCTAATCTATCTTGGCAGATTCAAGATAGAGAAAACAAGCAAGAGAGACAGACCCGCTGGTTTCTGCTATTGATCAGCAGCTTGAGTGAAAGCTCATTATGAGCAGAAGGAACGTGTCAGGTACAAGTTCTCCAGCAGAGCAGCAGCCAGGGAGATGAGGAAACTCCTCACCAAGGAAGGGGCAAGTTGTGCTTCTGCTTTGGAGGGGAGGAAGAACAGGGCAGGGCGAGGAGGAGGAGCAGGGGCTGCTTCATGTCTGGCCAGGCTGGCAGCAGGAACTCCCAGGTGTGTAAGCTATGGTTTACCTACCTAAAAAAGTTACACAGTGTTTATTTTGAAACTAGCAAGGTTCCATGGCCAGACTCTACCACAGAACAGGCCAAGCTCTTCAGGAAATACCATTTCTTAGTGTGTATACTTGTATATTTCTTGGTGTGTTTGTATGTACACACTAAGGTAGTACTAAGATAAATACACACTCTGTGTGTATATTTGCATAACATTTACGTTGCAAATTGTAAATAATATACAATTTAGGGTATTCCTTCTGCCACTCACAGCAGCATATCCAACACCACAAAAGCAGCCCCAGGAACTCCCATGAATTCACCAGCAGTCAGCCTGTAACACAAATTACCAACGCGGGGGGCTGGTGAGCACTGCCTCGCCTCCAGACAGCTCTTCTCTCTCAAGACGATGACCCCGAGCTCTCTGCCAAAGCACGTCTCCCATGACCTAGCACAGCATCTCCTCCAGCCTCCCTGGAGCACGAGCTGCCCATCGTGCCCCGCTGCCTGGCGCTTCAGTAGCCCCTTCGCTCAGGTTGCCTTTGTGCCCCATGCTGAACAGAGGAGACTACTGGCCTGCCTCTGTATTTTATGGGGGGAAACACAACCAACGCTCCTTCCCAAGACACCACAACACACACTGCTTGGTCACTGGGAGATGGCACCGATGTCTCACCCATCACCAAGACTTGAGTTGGGCACCCAGAGGAGCAGCTCCCCGGGTAAGAGCCAGGAGTGGTTCCTGGAGTCTGGGGTCTCTCAAAACCCCTCCTTGGAGCAGGAGGTAGTTCTGATGACCAGCATTGCAGTCGAGGTATCACCTTGGCTTCAGCCTTGGATTTTACAGCCACGCTCATGTTTCTCACTGGTGCTGTGCTCTTCTGCTGGGTCTTAAGACTCATAAAAAATACAACCTTGCTTCCTCTTACTTCGGGGTGGCTTGTCCCCCACCCTCCACAGCTTGAACCCATGTCCAAATGTCACATAAGCCTCACATGGTGAGACGAGAGATGAAAAAGAAAATTTCCAGCATCCAGCTGTGAAGAGGAATATCCGGCTGATGGATGTTTACTGCTCACAGGCTTCACACCAGGTGAAAACATAACAGCGGTGAGAGGGACAGACAAGGGAGTGATTGAAAGCAACCTGGAGCAGGCACACACAGGGAGCGGGGAGTGACAGCACAGGACAAATCCTACACAGGAAACCTGATTTCTTGCACATTCCTCCATTTTAAAAGCCTAACTCTAGCTCTTTTATTGTGCCTACATGGTCTCCTTTAAAGGGCCTGTTAGGTCAAAGAGACTCCGTCACCCTCCCTTCCATCATACGTCTGAAAAAAGCACAAAAAGCTCTAGATAAATTAGGCAGAACAAGACATTGGAAGGAGAAAAGTCACGAGGCAGAACTCCGGGGAGAGCGAGCAGCGGTGTGCTGCGAGCACAGCCCTCCACCCCAAACACCAGCTGTACTAAAGGTCACCGGCTCCATCGATTCCTCAGCACTTCAGAGCCGATTCCGCACCACAACTCTTCAGGATGGACCAGGCAGCCGGAGAACACAGCGTATCGGAGAGAGGGGAGAGCAGCAGGGCACAGAACACACGCCGTGGAACTTGCTGCTAACGCATATGGATAGAAATGACACCAAACCAGAAACACACTCACGGTGGAACAAGATGCATTAGGGACTCACAGTGCCATCAAACACCTTCTCCAACATACATGCACCTATAGGTGCAAAAATGGGATTATCTCCACCCTTGCAGGTTTTCAAGACCAGACTGAGTAATGCAACCCAGCCTGATCTCAGAGCTGACCCGATTCGAGCAGGGCCTTAGACCACAGACAGCCTGAGGTCTTTTTCAACCTGAATTATCCCGTGATCCATGAAACTAAGGCACATACCATGAAGGTACATGTGTGGAAGCTATACACATGGAAGGAGAATTTGATGGATCACATCGCAATTGCTGCACTAGTAGCTGATAATATCCCTAAAAATATCATCTCAAATACAATGCAAGATCTTAGAAGTTTATCTTTGAGGTCAAAGGAATTACCAGAGGTAGATTCACCATCATTTTCAAGTAAAACCCGGTGTTTTTAAGATATTTAGTCCCTCAATTTGCTGGGCCAAGTACAGAATTCACCACGTGAATTCACATAACTTACAGCACGTAGGAGAAACCTGATGCAAGCATAAGAGCTTCCTCTGGTCTTGCTCTATGTCACCAACCTGGTCTACATCACCCTCACGGTACCTTTAAACCTAACAAAATACAACTGCACAGCAAATACCAATTCCAGGTTGGAGAAGCCAGTTGGGATTACAGCAAGGGCTGAGATCCAAAGTACCAGGGATCTTTTACCTCATGATGGTCACCATCCTCAAGAAATGCTTTACTACAGAAAGGTCTCAATCATTCAACACAACAGGACTTTCAGAGCAATGTAAAGTTTTTCAGCCTTTTCTGCTCTTCTCTGCCTGCCACTTTAGTACCTGAAGTCAACCAGTACAACCACTATTAAAAACCAGTACCTTTGACCTCCCCATCACCAGTGGGCAATAAAATGTGCCCCACAAAGTATCAGAAATACAGCAATAAATACAGACCATGAAGAACCTGGTAGACCAGCTCATCTCCTCAGAGGTCAACACTAACAGCAATTAACTGCGGGCACTAACCTTCACAGTCCAGTAGTGGTTTTGAGCTCTCCAGACGAAAGCAGCAAGTCATGGAATTGTTCTTTATGGTTGCAACTTTATTTCCATTTGTCAGGAGAAAGACCTACTGACAAACCTAATTACTGAGCTACATTAGCTGGGAAAAAAGTCACATGCGTCTAAGCGCCTATTTCATACTTTAGGTGCCAGCTTCACAGCTCTAAATTCACCAGAGATACCCTGACTGAGAACAGGTACTATACTTCATGTGAAGTTGTCTGTGTTGAGGGACAGTTATGCCCCTTTGAGATTTAAAGTCTCAGCTGCACAACAGCTTCCAGAAGGAGCAGCAGTTGGAATGTGCAGCTGCATTTCCCCAGATGACACACACGGAGGGAGAAGTATTTACCACTAAGATAAACTTGACACCTGAGCTTAAAGCATAAGCCCTTGTTAGTTTTCAGCGGACAAATTTCAAATACTGGCTTGTTTTCAAATAGATTTATTAATAAGTATTTCAGAGGTACATAAAGGCACAGAAGATGATGTGGCATTCTGCGAGACAGATGTCCATCTGGCATAAACTACCACATCTAAGTGACTCCCTTCAACTGAGTATGTGAAAGAAAATTGTATTATTTCTATCAGACACCGGAATTAGTATCAGATGGGGATCCGAGTTCAGTTCTTTACCCTGCACCAACAGTGTGAGCTTCAAGCATGAAGCAAAAGCTCCAAACCTTCACCTCTGTGAGGAGTTTGTTCAGCACAGAGCCAGCAGAGAAAGCAACCTCCCCTCCAGGCAGGATGCTCCACGTTTCCACCATCCATCCATACCTGCCCGTGTTTCTCTTCACCGTATTCATCTGCTGTACGTATTCACGGGCCAAGCAGGAGTACTCACCAGCACTGACATCACCAGAAGATGGATCAGGCCTGTTTGTCCTAAACACGGCTAAAAACGTACCTGACCTAACTGGTTCATTGGCATCTGGTACTCGGCAAGAGCCAGCAAAGCAACTGAGAGAAGCGGTTGTAGTGAAATAGCCCCTGGCATTCCACACAAGCCATACGTGGCGTACCTGGAGGAAGACGAACCTGAAAACAGTGCTCTCAAGGCAACGACAGACTCGAGTTACGCTGACAGCCGCGCTTGCGAGACCACAGGCAACGGAATTTCCAGCAAAGAATATGTACCAGTGTCTGGCCTGTCTTGATTTCAGGTAGAGTTCATCAAACATCTCCAGCATCAGTGACAGATGTAATTTAGTGTCCTGAAAGCCAGCTGATCACAAAGAGAAGATGGGATCTGTAACAGAACAGCTAACGAAAAAAGTCTCCTCAGGAGATGTGTTCCTTCCTGAAAATAAGTAAGAAGATATTCAACAAAATTGGCTTTTGTCCTTTTTTTTTTTTTTAAGAAGTTTTAAAACAGAAGCCCAAAAGTCTGTTTTTCTTCTCCTTCCCTGCAGCCCAAGGCAGGGAGCACCAGCATGGAGCAGGGCTGGGCAGAGAACCAGGAGACCTCACTCAGCTCCTTCATCCATCTCCCTGTCACCTCTCCTCTCCCCAATCCACCTCGAAGGCTGGAAGTCTCTAAAAGAGGTTTTTATTTATTTTTTCTTTGCTGATAGGGGCAGGGGATTGATCTTAAACTAAAATACATCAGTTGAATAGTAAAATACTGCTCTACACAGAGGAGCTACAACCAGCCCTCACCAAGACCTCCTGGCTTTCAGGAACGGAGCTTGCTGTCTGACCATACTATTCCCAAATAATTCCTTCCATTATTCCAGAATAATTCTCCAGGCTTGGTGCAGCAATACAGTGAAGCACAACCTCAGCTTTACCTTGATTCCATTGGGAAGCTCTGAGGTACCTCTGTCTCAGCAGGAGCTCGGAATGTGCTCCACACAACGATGGGGAAATTTATACAGCGTAGGAGGACTGAAAAAAAACCATTCTTACGTGACTTTTTAGAAAAGCTTCAAAAGCTTTGCTTTGAAGCAAAGTGTTAATATTTTTCATAAAATATTTATAAAGTAAAGAATAAGCATATTTTTATAGACAGCTTGGAAATGCTCAATAGTGGGTTTGACAGGAAAAGGGAACCTCTGCTTTGGAGTACTTTGCATCCTTTTGCATAATTTCATTGACATCTTAGGGTTTTTATTAAATTTCAAAGGATGATTTCAGAAGGCTTCTGAATGGTTATAAAATCATACCAAATTTGACAGAGCTTTTTCACAACGGAGAATAGGGGCACATCTCTGCTTATCAACCTATTAGAAAAGGATTCATTTTATTTTCTCATAAATAAAGTTTCAACAGAAACATTTACAATTTTATACAACAGTTTAAAAGCGTTCACCAAGCCCCAGATAACCTGTGCAAAAAGGAAGTACTGGCAGGAAAAAGCCTCTCCAGTCTCACCACCCAGCTTTAAAGCCTGCTGACTGAAGCGCAATGCAGAGGAGACAACGCCCAGGACGTGCTGCAGCTTCCCCAGCTCTCCTCTTCACCAGAGGAAGGTCCTGCACCACGCTGTCCCCTACTACACCCACAGCAATGATGCTGACGCCAATCATTTTCATACAGCCAAAACCCACCGTGTCTGGCCACAATCGCTTCACAAGTTGCCATCACTGCACTCTTGTTTCAGGACAGCTCCATTCTGCGTGGATCTGTGGGTCTGCTCTTCATGTGATGCCCTCAGTGCCCATAAGAGGTTCAGAACTACACGTGCCACCATCCAAAATCAGGACGGGAGCAGCTGTGGAAGCCTTGGGTTGCTCCAGATCTGCCAGAGACATGTGAACACAGAGTTCAACCCCAGGGGCTCCCACTTCCCATTTCTGACAGGACAGAGCGCGTGCCTTGGAGGTCCCGTTCTGGTGACAGGCCAAACGCGATCGACACTTCAGGTAAGAGCTGCTGGGACAAAACTACACCAAGTATCGACTGCAGAGGCAACTTTTACCTATGTGAGTACTAACATAATCACAAGTCAGTTAATAACAGCCTTGTTATGATTGGATTGGCACCGTGCAAGTGCCACAGCCCCTCTGTCTTTCACTCCTGTAGGCTCTAGATCCTCTCCAGCAAAAAAAGCCTAATTTGCTTTTGGAACCGTGGATTCTTCCACTACATAAAAGGTCAGCTTTAAAATTAAAGCAATACTTTCACTGGGTTATTCCTGTCCAGTGAATACAGCCATATTTCTCCAGCACATTAGTGTTACTGGATTTCTAAATCACGTTTCAGTAACCGACAAAAAAAAAAATGCAAAAACAATCCAGTATTAGTCAAAATACAAATACTGAATGGAACCATTTAAAGCAGCTCAACACCATAAGAACATTTCATTTAAACAGCACATGTGAAAGAATCACTCTGGATAGTTATTCATCATGTGATAGGTATTAAACTGAAACATTTAATTCACTTCCCATAAAGAGTTCCTATTGGGCCTGTATGCATTAAATTGTCACAACATCATAAAAAATAGGATAAGATATTTCACCCGTCCATCCCACTGACACACAGCGTGATCAGCTACACTTATGGCGTGACAACTGGCTCTTAAGAAGAAAGAAAACCCCACGCCATCATCACCCCCAAAGCCCCCAGGGACAGGGCAGTACCAGGGTCCTGTGAAACTCAGTATTTAACCCTCTTTCTCCTCACAAGGTTTCTGTTGTTAGCTGGTACAAATCTCCTTCTCACAACATGTGTTTGTGTTCTGTTCCCAGGGTACATAACAAACACTTAATTACCATCCTTACTGCCACACAAGTGTGCACACAAACGTGACGAACAATGAGTAGCTGATTTAAATTCTGCATGTGCAATATTTAATGTAAGTTGTAAACCATAAAGGACCGGGCTGTGTAATGTTTACTTGCAGTATAAACTACTTGAATCCTGCAAGTGAAGGGGAGCCCGGGGATCAACATGCACGTAACGTCACACGTGTTCCCCACGCCAGTCTGTCAAATCACAGCCGCTGCCTCATTGGAATTCCCTATTTCTGCAGATTGCCTTCAAGTGAATTACAGAAAAAACAGGTATTGGCATCACACAGCCACCACCTTTGCAGCAAGGACATCTTCTGAACGGGACTTCCCTCCAAACACCAGGTTTCATTTAGACTGCAAGCTCTCCATGGAGAACTTGGTTTCAATCATCTCTAGGAGGCACCTGGCAATGAGCTGTCATCACAGTAATACTCAAGATGATCACTGTCAAGAGTCCCACACTGCAAAAAAATTACCTTCCTTGACTCAGAAACTGTTGTCTAGTTGTCTAGTATAGTTACTAGATACGTATGGCTTGTGGAAGGTAGAGAAAGATACTGCAGTGAAGGAAATGAGCACAATGAGGATCAATCAAGCTGCCAGTATGCTAATTTAGTGTTACAAAGTGCTTTGCACGAAGAGAACAAAGTGATGACGGGAAATTAAAAACAAGCCACCAAACCAAAAAAACTAGAAGAACACCTTACTAAGGAGTCACCCATCACTACCTGAACACATACCAAGAGGGAACTATCACAAACCAGGAAAACCAAAGCCAGCTTCTGCTCTGCACTGGAACAGCCTCAATACTCAGAGGCATCACAAAGGGTTTACCATGGGCAGGGCTGGCACGCTGGCCCCAGAGGAGGAAGGAAAGCTGACCCTTCCCTAGGCACAGCACCGAGAATTGCTTTGGTCTCAAAGACCAGGAGGTGGTGAAAGAAAAGATCTTTGCTACCTACCTGCTTCATAGGAGAGAAGCCCTTCTGTGTTTAAAGGCCTGCTGTCACACGTTGGGTATTCCCGAGTATCTAGGAATTGCCATGCTGTTTCGACAAGAATACTGGGAGCTGCTGCAATACCATTAAAGTGTAACAAAACAGATTGCTCTTGAGCAGCAACACACACATGGTGCCCTGGCACCCCCCCAAGCAAAGGCAGACCACGAATGAAAAGCCTACAGTAACGGAGAGCCATGATGAACGGCTAATGCAGGCTCCAACAGGTGACACGGGAGAAGTGACCACGGTGGAGGGGTGTCTGAACAACAAATTAAAGTTAACTCAAATGAATCTACCACATTAATACAACTGAAGTACTGTTTGAAGCCTGGAATTAAAAAAGGACCAACCAGCTTTGAGACACAGACCTCTCCAAGTACCAGATGTTTTCTGAAACAAGTTCTTCAAAACTACCCAGTTTTCAGACTCAAATTATCGCGTTGTATCAAAGTTGTAGGTGAGAGACAAGAAGCAGCAAGAAGAGGAAGAAATGAAGAGAATAAGAGAGCTTTCCAGCAGGTATTTCCAAGCTATGCTCTTTACACAGTGTCTCTGCACACACGGCCAAACAAGGTCTGCAAATTCTTCACATCGCACTGCCTGGGAGCTCCCGTTGGCAGAGAAATTATTAAATAGAGCTGTAGTGATGGTATCTCCATCTCGCAGCAACACTGAAGGAACTTAATTTGATACAGCCCTGGCTAATAAACAGCAAACAAACAAGATAATTTATCTCTATTTACCACAAATTCAACGGGGAAAAGAAAACTTTGTCAAATCTGTTTGTGTCTTTAATATTGCACTGAAGTCTCCAGTAACTACTTTGCGCACTGATCCTAAGGCAGAAGAGAATTCATTCCAATTTTGGCTTCAAGAGCAACACAAAACACTCCCTTTTCCTCCTGCTTTCTTACTCAGAGCTCATCCAAACAGTCCCGAACACCTTTGGCAGCCCGCAGGGGTAAGGAACTGGTTGGACAGGTGATGTCTGTAGACTCAACCTTTGGATGAATAATTTCAAACCTTCCCACCCTAAAACCCCTGGGAACAGGCCAGTTTAGAGCACACAACACCCTTCTGAGGCCTGAAACAGGGGCTTACCAGAGATGACAGGATTAGCTACAGGGGGCAGGGGGGGCTGGAACGAGATGAGCTTTAAGGTCCCTTCCAACCCAAACCATTCTGTGATTATTCTTCCTTTATATAGTCACAATTTGAGCATAAAAATTGCTCTTATTATGCAGAGAATGTCAAGTCTCTTTGCTAAATTTACTGTAGTGATTCAGCATGAAACCAAGGATCGCCCTTTGGGCTCCCAGCACTTCCACTGAAGCGCCCGCTCAACACCCACGTTAACTTCAGCACGAGGCCATTACTTAGGCCAACAGAGGGGTATTTTATCCAGGTCACTAGGCAATGATAAACTTCTTCAAGCGCTGGTGCAAAGTCACCAAAAACATAACACCCATCTTGTAACCAGCGCATAAAGCCCCAGAGAAGCAGTAAGCCAGCCCGGGCTCAGGAATACTTCTTGGCAAGCCACCTACCCATCCAAAAAACAACCAAAGCCACCTCTGCTGCCTGGTCAGGAGGTCTGTGGGATCGCAGGCTCTACAAGAAACCCTGTGTGCCTGGCAGCCCTACTCAAGAGCTGCAAGGCTGGGATCAAGATCACCAAAGGTCCATTTGCTTATGACATTTTCAGACACCTTGGGCCAAATGTCACCCTTTGAAAAGACACGCCGATCAGAGGAACTCAGATCTATACGACATCTCTTGCCAGTAAGTTTCCTGAAGCGTGCGCAGCCTGATGAGCTGGACTCTGGAACCCACGGTGAGCAGCACAGACACCTCAAAGAGCTGCCTGAAGAGAAATGGCTACCGCTTCTGAATCTTAGCGAGGTTCTAAGGACCAGTCCTCCAACAGCATAATTCACATCCCCTGGACCACTTCCACACGGTGTTTCCAAAGCACCGTTCACTCCAGCCAAGGCAAGCTGATGTCTTGGAACCCACTGATCCTGGGAGGGAGGCAGACCCAGTCGGTGCTGGGGACAGGGAGGAAAGAAATGGATGGAGATTTGCCTGGAGAGACCAAAGTCCGAGGCAGACTTAATACTGATGAAGAACAGATGCCAAATAACATTATCCATAAATAGAAACTTAAAGAAAAAAAAAACCAATCTGAGATCACTAAATATTCCAAAACAACATTAAACAATCACTGAATTCCCCACATAACAGCACAAATTCCAGTTCTGGAGGACAACATGAAAATGACTCTTCAACACCATCCACAAAATATCCAATGTTTGCCTAAATGTTTAAACAATTTAGAAGCTCGCACACAAACTAACGCCCATTTAGAGACAAAAATCAAAGCAATATATTTTTCCAGATGCTCCACCGGATTGCTCAAGCTGTAATGGCACACTTAGAAGAAACTACAATAAAAAAGACAAAATGCTCATGCAATGCAGCATGAACATCGCAGAACAGCCATTAATATTGTTCTCCCGAAGAAAAACAGCTTATGGAATAGCCTGAAAGGACATCTGACATGCATCTTTCCCTGTTCTCAAGGAATAGAACCATACATAAAACTGATATGATTATGTGCTAAATCTAATAAGTTTCTTTTTCTTTGATGGTTGTTTGCTCCTTAATGTGCTTTAAATGCATAATAAAAATATAATGAAAAACATACATTTATTCTATGTGGCAGCTACTGCATATTCCATAAAAAAGTAATCTTATAAAGTTTAATTTTACAGTGTTCCTTAAACCTATTTCTACTTATTCACTACATGCAGAGGGTATCTGCAAAGGAATTTAATACTCAACATAACACTTCTCTCCACCAACATTAATGCCAAATTTTCTCTTTACACTTATTGTCTTCTCCCTTCTGCAAGTCTAGAAGAGGAACAGTAAATGGATTTAAGGTTTCCAAAGAGTCTCATTAAAATGTAAAGTCCAAATATCGGCATCGTTTTTTCCATGATTGCTTTAGGACTGTTGTGGGATTTTTCTTGTCTTGGCATTTGTCTTCCATAACATTTTAATATCCTTGAGAAAACTCTGAACTGAGCTTAACTCATTGTCACTGGTGATACCAGTGCATCTGTTTTGCATTAAGGGACTACAAATTTGAGCGCAGATGAATTAAAGACCACTTACTTTTCAAAAGGCATTTGTCAGGAGAAACACCTGCAAATAAAAGCTCCTGGCAGGACAGCCTGCACAAATCTTTAGGATAAGACAGTCCAGAAGAACCTCTTGGGACAGTCTCTCGTTTCCTTTTGCAGCAGAATTTACTACCAAAAACACCCTAGTTCCAGTCATGGTCAATCTATTACTTTTTAAAATAATCTTGCATTATACACATTCGTTTTACATGCTCTGTAGAAGCATTTAAAGCCAGAAAAACCTGCTACGAAATTCTTCATGATGTCAATTCAAATAAGCACTTTCATTTACTTCCAGAGACAAGCAGTAAGGACCTGTAAATGCCACAACCTGTTCCCATCGCCCTCCCGTCAGAGTCACTTCACCTGGCCTTGATCTTCATCAACTTTATCAAGTTACTAGTGCTGTGTAGAAAGCTACCGACCTGCAGTGCCAGAAATCCTGCACCGCTCATTCATTAGGATGTGTTCCCCCCACAGCAGCCAGAAGGGTGATGTTTTTCAGGGAAGTTCTAGTTCTTCCACAGACAAAAGGCTCATCCCAACAGTCCTCTGCCACATCTACCCCGATTTCCTTTCAACCCTCCCAGGTGCACCTGCCCAGAGCTGTGTGGAGGAGTCCTGATGACTCAGTAGAAGTTTGACAGGTCTCCTGGGAACAGAGATTCTTTCCTGGTCCCGAAGCAGAGACACACACTTCACCTCTAATGCCAAGCGGTCTCTTTGGTGCTAGCAAGGACCAAACCCTACACACCAGAGTTCCCTTCCGTTCCCCACTTAGAGGACTAAGTGCTCCAGAACCCAGCATGCCATGGCTACGAACAACACTGACCATGTGCACTCCCTGCAGGAGAACACCCCTGGGTACGACTGCCCCGTGGCACTCCCAGCACATCCAGTGCTTTCCAGAAACACTGGATGAGCTATACCCCATCCATGCACAGCAGTTCCGATGTGGTGGGAGGGGAAGAGTCCCCTTCTCTTTCACAAGGACAATCCCTGTGGTGAAACGTACCCCACACAGCTTCGGCCGCGTGACTGCAGAGCAAGCAGCAGGACATGGGATCGCCTGCCTGCAAAATTAATACTCTGTTTTCACACAATTGGTGTAAACATCCCCAACAACATAAGCAGCAACTTCCAGATTCTGAGATTCAAACCAAAACAAAGTTAATCCTTTTAGTCCTCATGTGTCTATGTCAGAAAGGGTGATAGGAAAAAAAAAAAACCTACCAACATGGGGACAGCCAAGAGAGGTGTGTGCAGAACAAGCCGATGCACTCGGGGATTTTCTGACACGGGAACTCTTTCCTTCCAAAGCTGCCCATTTTTAGGACCACTGGACTAACCTCTGACCTTGTTAGAGCCGAAGGGTCAGCAAACATTCTCTAACAGGGGCCAGAAAGTCTCCTTCTAAAGTTATACTTAGAATCCCTGCCTCGGTGACCTGCAGAGCCACTGTGCAAAGCATCCCACCTGCTCAGCTGCTGACCCGCGGGTTTCCAAGCCCTTCCACCACATCGCTTTCAGAATCACGCTATTTTACCATTAGAGCTGTACACGGTACCCTTCAACAGCATTAGAGCCCATTATACTCTCTGTCACCATAAAAATGCCACTTTATAACACACTCAGGCAGGATGCCTTACTGTTTACAACAGATGGCAGAACAAAATACGCTTTAAAATGGTTTAAATTGGGGAAAAATCTCCCCCTCCCTGGCCATCGCACAATTCATTTTCTCGGGTTAGCGCGCAGACAAAGCGGGAGCAGCAGCTCTAGAAGGAGGCAGCTGCCAAAGGCAAGCTTTTCCCGAAGTGCTGCACACCAGTTCCCAAAAGGAACCGGCACAGCCGTCCTCGTGAGGCAGCAGTCCCGACACCGCTGCAGAGCCCGCGCCCAACGGGGAGGTCTGTGACACCAGGACCAGCCTGGCTTCCCAAAGCAGGGCTCAAGCAACGAGCTGCTGCAATGGTGGCCACCAGCCTGCCCCGGCCGGCTTCCCTCTGCCCTCCCTAACAAGCCATAAGCTGGACCGGCCAGCAGCGCGCAAGGATCGCCGTAGTGAGGACTCATTTTGCCTTTTTTGCTCTAAGACATTGCCAACCCCAAAAGCAGCAAGTTTAGATATTTGATAGACTTCCTTGGATCGTAGAATCCCAGTGTGGTGGGGGTTGGAAGGGACCTCTGGAGATCATCTTGTCCAACCCCCTGCTCCAGCAGGTCACCCAGGATTGCATCCTGGTAGGCTTGGAATCTCTCCAGAGAAGGAGACTCCACAACCTCTCTGGGCAGCCTGGGCCAGGCTCAGACACCCTCACACCAAAGTTGGTTTTCCTTACGTGCTGAGGAAGCATTTACTGTAGCTTAAATAGTAACTATATAGCGCAGTTAAGTTTTCTTTCCTCATTTCAGGTATGAAGAACTAGAATAGCATCTCAGGCTCAGAAGAGCCTTGTGTCTGGATTCAGCAGTCTACTGACAGCACTGAGTAGCCCACGGCTATATCCACAATGCTCAGAGAGCAGTTTTGACAACATCTACAACCCTGACGTGCCCCCAGACCCAGCTGGCCCTCGGGCAGGCTCGTGGAGCTGCCTGGTGCCGCAGCGAGCCCCTGGGCCGTGCCTGCTTCTCCCCGCAGAGCTGCGCGCGCACCAGGAGCTGGCCCAGGGCTGCACCCGCAGGTTTGCTGCCTTCACAACCAGGGCACCCCGTCCTAAGGCCGGCTGCAGGGATGCCCTCAGGAACCACCCGTGGTGGGATTAACCTGAGGGCTTAAAATTAGCCCGATGCTCAAGCATTTTGATGAGTCGTGGCTTGAATTCACTTTCTTGCACTTATTTGGGCACCAGTAGTCAGTTGATAATCTTACCGTGCTGTTTCCACCACGCATTCTTGTCCCCATCTTTATCCCTCCATACGAAACGAAAGAGCCTTTTGCTCATCTGAGCCATACCGACATGTCAAATTTGCTCAAACAACAAGGATCAATAGCATGCAAAACTCAAGAGACCTGCCAGGACATGGAGAAAGTATAATAAAGAGCAAGGTGACAGCAGGTTTTAATTATGTGAGAGGAGAAAGTATGTTCTGTAAGGTCTTTGCAATTTGAGACTATAATCAAAATGTCATCAGCCTGCCTCTTGTATTTCCAATCTCTGAGGAAAATGACTAAAACTGGTGTAACATTTTCAGATTAATTTTGATGCCTCCATCAGAAAGCCTGACATTTGGCTAATGTCAGACATCACCTACATTGTCATTTGATTTCTCTCTTCCCCTTTGGGTGTCACTTCGCTAATGACCTAGAGGTGGTAATGAAACGCAACGAACAGATTAAGGACACAACTTCTGAAAATGAAGCAATATATGCTTTGGCATTAACATGCCACTGATGGAAGCAATCAGAAATGCATGTTATTTGCCCAGCCATATGATACAGGTACTTCAAAACTCAGTGTGAACATTCTTACCATCTACCCAGTTAGATGATGATCCAATTTGCTTCAAGCACTGTAAGAATTTGCATCAGGACAGAAGATACCGGTGAGGAACACCACAAAGTCCCTCAAGTTTTACAGCCGCCACTGTCCCCGAGGCAGGAAGATGCAGATTTTCCCCTCCCTTTGACACCTCAAAGTGTCACCCACAAGTCTGACAACAGTAGTAACAAACGGTATCACAAGATTCCCTCTCACACATGCCCCATCAGTTACACTAACAAGAGAGAAACATCCTCCTAATTACCTCAGTCAAGGCCAAAAAAAAAGTGTGCTGCTTCCTATGGAGCTCTACTGGGTATTGCTGTGAAAAGCAACAGCAGTATCCCTGAGGTGCAAAAAATGCTGTGGTGAAATGACGTATCTTCTAATCCACATCTTTTAGATCTCCCAGGTTCTCATTTCACTACCTTAGACAGATAGCTACTGGCTGAATGAGGCTTGTCAGGACACACAGGACCACACAGGCTACAGAGAGAACCACCAGACTTTGCCACCGCTTGCTTAACCGTCAGCCTGTGAAATCCACATTTTGATCCTAATTTAGTCTTTCTACAGTAAGACTCTTTTGAATGCTAGAGAACTACAGTGACCCAGAGCTATCCACCTCCACGCACGCACCCCTCTCGTACCACACTGCTACTTTCCTGGTGAGAAAAAAAGAAAAAAAACCTTTCAAAGAGCATCCCAGAAAATACTTGAACAGGTACCTGAAGGCCAGGAGAGCACAGAAAAGCCATGGAAGTACCAGGAAGCATCGCTCACCAACCTCTTTGAAACACATTTCTTCCCACGAACCACACCTGTTTGACAGGGTTTTTTTGTGGAGATCAGTTTCACCCCACGAAAGCCTCCGTCAGGTAGATCTGACAGCAACCGCCACTGCCCTGTGAAGCAATGGGACTTGGAGCCAACAAGTCACGACTTCACAGCCGCTCTCTCTGAAATACCTTCTGCCTTTTCCAACTCTGATCAGTTCCACCTCCAAAAGAAAAAAAAAAAAAAAAGGAATAAAAATCCCAACAGCCCCATGCAGGGCTTTGCCACTGTAAGCCGGCTTTCACTGATGGGCGTCAGGAACCAGCGTGGTGGGAAATGGGAACGGAGGGTGACCGAGGGACCAGCCAGCGTGGGAGTTTTCCAAACTGGAGGATGCTGGAGACCAGGGTCACATCACCAGCTACGGGCACGGCGGGATGGACGGCTGCCCGGAAAACACCTGCAAGGTCACACAGACAAGACGTTCACCATTTATTCTTCCTATTTTTATAGCCATCAAACAGCCTGGGGGATCTGCGTACAGAGCTCAAACACAGCCATGCCTTATATTTACTCTGTTCTTCTCCTACTGCCGTGAAACAATAAACTGCATTTTAACAGACGTGCAAACGCGGAGCAGGCATTTCCTCACCCCCGCATGGGAAGGGGCCGAGGCAGGACCCGACCTCCCCGCAGCGCCGGCTGCATCCCGCCCCTGCCCCGCACCGCGGCCCCTCGCTGGGCCCGCAGCGCCGA